>CM060961.1:78032763-78352763 GCA_030765045.1 Tenodera sinensis
ATTCTGGCATATAGGGTGTAAAATGTATACGTTCTGAAAGATATATGATGGTTACAAAAAATTACCCGAATAAATCTATTACATGATTCAGACATTTGGAACGTGTCTATAATAAAGTGCCCCTGCAGGTTAGACTGCCCTTCACACCCTTGTGCGTTGCAGGAGTTCGACCTTCCGAACTTTTCTGCTGGTTGCCTCCCTATAGACATGTGATTTTTCACCATAAGTCTGAAATAGGCCGGTTCTGGTGCCCAAATAGTCAGGTGTTTTGAATTCGGTGCTCCATCGTGTAGAGCAGCGTGAGTTCGAGACCCACCTGAAGATCGATGTTTATGTCTGTATGGTATAAATAAATATGTTTGTGTGCTTAAAAGTAAATATCTACAGAAAAAGAAACGGTGTTTCAGGTAAAGTGGAAAACAAGCAGGAGAAAGGAAACAAAAAGGTAAGGAAGTTGGCATGTAATATTTGAACAGAAAATAATGACAATAAAAATTGCAAAACAGTAATTTCCTTCGCTACACTGACTTACGTAATTATTATTCTTTGCATTATACTGATACAATAGAAATACCTTGTTAATTTATTTTATGATACTCTGGTACTAAGTGTTTTATATAATCTGTCTACTATAAATAATGACAAGGGTTTTATCCTATGAAAGGCAAAATTTAATTGTTTATTGCTGGAATTAAAAAACCAATGGCGTCATCCATTATAGTTCGTTTTATGTGTCTTACAGGTATTTTAAAACCTTGCGACGGTTCTGCTTGTAAAGGAAATTATCTTCCCGGCGTATATGGCTTAGATAACATGTGGGTAGGACTTATTTTAAAAGGGTATTCAGATTTAAAATAGCATGAATTTGTTTGATAAAGTTAAGTATAAAGAATACGCCAGCTACTTTTGTTTAATTTGAGATTGTCTGAAACTATGCTATGCTGAAAATTCGTGGTAGTAATGCGCGACATGTTTCAGTATGACACGGATGTCTAGAGCACTTTCGATAATATTGATTTTTATCATAGATACGATTTACGTGATTACCATTTTAATTAATCTCCTTATATTATGTAATCATATCAATGCAGGTCGTACAGGTTTCCTTGCACTTGGTAATATTTTCTGGTTTATTATTCTACTTGGTTAAGGTTTTATTTGGGACGGTAATAAGGAATATTAACACAAATAACGCTTCTCAATTAACATAATACAAATAAATATTAACCACTTTGTGGATCCTTTAAGATGGAATGCCAAACACGAGGTGTGATATTGAGAAACTGGATGATATGAAATGCAGGCGAGATGGACGACTGGAGCAATTAATGAAATGAGTGGCGGGGGAAACCAGAGAACCGGGAGAAAACCCGCACAGATGACGTTTGTCCACAACGACACCACATGTGGCTCCTTGGGATCGAACACGGGCCGTATTGGTGGTAGACGAACGGATTAACCACTCGGCCACTGCGCCTCCCACGTTAGATTTTTTTTTTAATTGATTAAACTTGTTATTTCATTCATGGTCAAACAAATATATGTAGAATGGGACTTCAAAACCATCGCATAGGTTTCCGCCTTATAAAAATACAATTAATGATGTAAGTTTGTAATGAAAGTTTATATCAATTATCAATGAACAGATAAAATAAAAGCTTCTGTATGAAATGTTAAAAATGAGTAGAAAAATCATGAGATTACAACACAGAGGACATTTATAGTTGGTATAGTACAAGATTAGAACATTTAATACGCTTAAATATATGTTATATAGATTTATATTATAGATGGAAGTATTCACATCACTGAAAATAATAATAACACTATACTCAATATGGCTACTAGGTTCACGTCTAGGTGTTGGTTAAACCGGATATTTCTGCATTTCCCCTCTGGGACTCTGGGTGGTGGCAGTTTGTGATGACGTTCACTTCTTCCTTTGCGCCGAAGAAAGACTCTGTCCTATTGGCTGGTTACTGCGCGACCAGATGACCAGCTGTACGCGTCTCTGTTCGCAGTCACTCAAGAGAACTTGTGTAAAGCTTCCTTATCATTGTGTGTGTGTCAAGTAGTTTGTGACTTAATTGTAAGATATGTACAGGATTTGTTGCTGTTTGCTACATAGAGATTATTGGTAAGTTTCTAATTATATATTGCAGTATAATATGTTTATGTGTGTTATTTAGGACGAGGTTCGTTTTAGTGTTTTCTTCTTTCCTCGTAGAAGTTCCATGAGCGGCCATTTTGTAAATGTGCGACCAGTCATTTTGCCAACGCCCTTCGTAACTTTATTAGAGTTCTGTTTACTGTGAACAGTTTTACCATACTTAAAAACCAATTAGTTAAGAGCAAAGCGGATATTCGTAATTTTTGTTTTCTTTTATAGTCCAGATATTTTACGCAGTTTTCAACAGCTTTATCCTGTATGTACGCTTCCATGTCTTCCAAAGATTTTAGAAACTTTTACTAAGTCATACTTGTTAAAGTTGTTTCTGTAATTTTGTTTGCGGCTTTTGACTTATTTTTACTTTCGCTGCTGTGTACAACCGAGGCTAGCATGAGAGACAGGCTATGCCACGAGATTATCACGTGACCGGATTGTGGTCTCAGGTGAATATAACAGCACCTGGTGTGTCTTGTTTACAAGTGTCTTATCTTGGTCAGTGACACTACTTTAATTATCTCGCTTCGGTATATTGTAGCATATAATTTGTTTGATGCTTAATTTAATGAGCAGTTTGCGTACTTTCCGCGTGTGAATTTAGTGGTTCATAATGGTCACTTGTTTGTTTCTGGTGTGGATTACATGGTAACTATACGAACTATTAGTGAAATATTTAGAGTGATTGATGCTATAGGATATGTTTTAGTGCTTTTATAATTTATTCGTATGTAACGTTTAAAATAAGTGTTACTTAGTGCAACCTCATAACCTCAAAACCTCCAAATACCTAGTTCAAGATGCTCTCACTTGTGGAAAGCAGTTGTCTATTGCCCAGAAAATTAGCAGCATAAAATTATTGAGGTCAGACATAAAGTCGAATGCTCATGTTTAAATAAAAATATACTCATGGATAAACACGAAAGTTTTTCTCTCTGTGTAAAGAAGATTACAATAAACAATTTTGTTAAAATGTGGAATGAAAAATCAAGTGACTGCATCCAGTTGAAGAAAAATAAAGAAACTTAACTGTGAAGTTGTTATGTGTAGTGTACAGATATCTCTAAGCAATAGTTCATATGGAATTGAGTATCATACATCAGTCTCATTGGTGAGTACATTTTCACATTATCAATAGGTTACTAATCGTGAAAGTAAAACATTTTGCCAGGAAAAAAATTTTGTAATATTAATTTAAAGAATAATATATCATTATAATTCATATGTGATTAATTGTAAATGCAGTTATATTATTACTATTTTTTAGATAATTTCCTTGTATGCAATCTTTTGTCTTCTGTCGGTAAGATAAAACAGCATGTCAAGGTTATTCAAAAACTTCCAACTTCTTTAATAATCAACCTATCACTATGAACATTTAGCCACTTAATGAGATTATTATTCTAAACTAACGCACAGATTTTCATTCTAGTATATCAAATACCGAATCAGTTATTAAATATTTTGTGTGGAAATATTGTAAAAATTACTCGCCATATAAAATGTCCTATGTGACAAAAGGTTTAAATTTTTACTTTCTCTACTGGTAAGTAGGGGAAGTATTGTTTTCCACCCAAAAATTCGATGTCGAGATTTCACCGGAAAAACATGTTATGAAGCCCCCTGAATTTTAAAATAAAAAAAAAAAAAAATATAGAAAAAGGTCCCTGTGTGTGTCTGTGTGTCAGTCTGTGGACAGCATAACTGAAAAACGAAAAGTCGGTTAAAAACCAAAGTTGGTATTTAAGTTTATTGCCATTTAAGGATGCGACACGAAGATTTTGAAGAAAATACCCCCACCCTAAACTACGCTTTACATGGAAAATGTTTCAAAAATTTTGATTTTCTTGAAAATGGCTCTAACGATTTTGATTAAAATGTCATATGTTTGAGATATTTTTATGACAAATGAAATGTATATGTTGAATTTTCTGGCTATAGCCCCTGTAGTCGTATTTACTCTGGACGAATTTTGCATAACTGGTAAACCGTTAGAGATAGACCAAATCATACCATACAAAAAATGTAGATCTTGCTAAAATACAGAATTTATGTCTCAATAAATTTTCTAGTAGGGTGAACCATTTCGGAGATATTCCTTGTTATGTGTGCGAGTTTCGGAAAACTTAGAACTTTAGCGAAATGCAACAGTGTTATTCTTTTTTTATATGTTAATCGTGCAAAGAGAGCGGAATCTCTAAGGTCAAAAAGATTTGACTATCGCACAAAGCCAACTGTATTCTAATATTTCCCTTGCACCTACAAGGAAATAAGCAATAAGATAATTTGTACAAATGTTTATCTCGACTAACCGAAGAAGATATAGGAATAAGAGTTTTTAAGAATGGTTAGTACAAGAGTAGAGAAAGTCAAGGATATAATGCCAAATATCTTCGTTTTCACTCATTCGACATCTCCCATATTACTCCTGTTGTAGACCATACCTTCCCTTCTCTTCCAATATATTTTTCTCTGCCCCAAACATTTTTCAACGTTTTATGTCAGTTCAGAGATATTTTGTTATTTTTTAGCCCATAGTTATTATTTTTACTTCTTTCCAGAATCCCTTTTCTATTGTTCCACTATCTAACCATAATGATTCCATACCTATTTCCTGTAAAATCTTTTGAATTTTATATATCCAAGTCTCTCCCCCTTATTCTTGCTTGTGCTACCAAACACTGTTTAACGATATTTTCCTCATCTATTTGTAACATTTATCGCTTTCCATCCTTCATCTGCCCCCATATTTCTATTCCATATATCATTCTGCTTTCTACAATTGAACCAAACACCATGTTTAACCATTTTACTTGAATATTTTTTTAATACATGATCTAATAACACTCTTAGACATTTTTCCTTCTGCCAGTACTTTCCTTTTTGGTCACTCCATTCCCAATTACTAGATAATCTTACTCCTAGATAATAATCAATCTTTTTAATCACCTCAATTTCTGAACCTGGCCACCACCATGATCTTAGATTTAGTTTTATCATCAGACCCCATTCTTTACAAAACTTGCCTATTGCTTCCAAGGCTTGGTTGGCTTTAATTAAATATACACATATTTCAGTTCTAAAACTCTCATCTATATAATTTATAAACCTCTTACTAGCAGAATTTTGCACAAAGTTAATTTTCCCAGTTGAAGGAGTTGCGTCTTCAATTCATCTTTTTCTAATTATTCTAAAAGGTAATATTCATGAAATAATTTACCATCAAAAAACGAGAAACTAAAATAACTTGATTATACTGTTTATAAGGGGACTTTGGGTTTATTTATTAACCCAAGGCTGCTTCAGGGCTTATTTCGCCCTCTTCAGTCAGTTAGGATTATTTTTATTTTAAAGAGACTCTTTTTCCCATTTTTTTCTGTCCTTTCTTTCCGTTTTTTTCCTTTTCTTATTTATTTTATATATATGACTAAAATATTTATCTTGGTCTTTATTTTATTTATGACATATATAGGTTGGTTGAGGATTATTCTAACATACGATTATTTTATTATTAATTTCTAATTTGATATTCGCTGGTTGATCGAGGACTATTCACATCAGAAGCTGTTGCAGATGTTCCTGGACTGCATCTTTGACCTCTTTATGCTCCCGAGTGGGTCGCTGGGCGTGTTGGTTAGGTTTATATTCTTTGGATCTATTATTTGTTGTCTGTGTAGTGGTGATTTGACGTTCTCGATGTATTTGTGCTTCACTTTCTTCTTCATCTGCTTACCTTCCCCTTATGCATGACTTACATCACTAAGGACTTGCAAGCCAGTGCCTAGGGTCAGGCGCGTGTCAAGGAGCACAGGAACCTATGGACCGGACAGAGTGAAGACCTGGAAGCGGGTGGTATGATAGTGAGGAATAATTATGATAGTGATGATACGAAATGCTTGGAAAAGTAATAACGGAGTAATTGGTGGAATGTTTGGCGTGGAAAACCGGACAAAACCCGCTCAGACGCCGCTTGGGCCACCACGAATAAGGTAGGTAGAAGAAGAAAAGTTAGGAGCTCAGGAGATTCGGAAAAATTGTCAGAAGATTCGTATGAAGAGAGTGATGTCGTGAAAGGTTCAGAGGAGGAAGGAGAGTTAAACGTCAGTACTGAGGGAGCGAGAGAATCTGAATATGAAACAGTGGAAGGCGACACAGAAACGGATGATTCCACTGCTATCGATAACGAGGACGAAGATGATGACAGTGTTATTATAGAATACGAAAGAGAAGATGGTGATGGCCAGGAGAGTGTGCCTCCAAAGGAGAAGAAACTGGATGATGATGAGGACAGAAGGAATCCACAGTACATCCCTAAGAGAGGCACCTTTTATGAGCATGATGCCAGAACAGCAGTTGAGGATGTAGGTGAAAATGAAACTTCTGAGAAGGAAGGAGCAGAATGTGCAGCTAAAGAAGGACAAACAAATGAAAGAAAGAAAAAAAATACTACATGCGGGTCCCTGGGTTCGAACCCGCTCCTCCTAGGTGGTCGACGATCAGTCTTAACCACTCGGCCACGGCACCGCCCTAATTGTACTACCACTTCTAATAAAAAAATCTGATGTGTTGCACTCACATGACTTTCTCTACTCTTGTACTTACAAACTCTTATTCCTAAATCTCCTTCGTGTTAACTAAGATAAACATTTGTACTAATTATGTTATTGCTTATTTCCTTGTAGGTACAAGGGGAATATTAGAATACAGTAAGCTTTGAGCGATAGTCAAATCTTTTGAAGCTTTGAGATTCCGTTCTCTTTGCACACTTAACATATACAAAAATGAACAACGATGTTGCATTTCTCTAAAGCTCAAAGTTTTACGAAACTCACACACATAACAGGAATATTTCCGAAATGGTTCACCCTACAAGAAAATTTATTGAGACATGAATTGTGTATTTTAGTAAGATCTACATTTTTTGTAGAGTATGATTTGGTGTATCTCTAACGGTTTACCAGTTATGCAAAAGTCGTCTAGAGTAAATACGACTACAGAGGCTATAGCCAGAAAATTCAAGATGGCTATACATTTCATTTGTCATAAAAATATCTCAAACATGAAATTTTAATTAAAATCGTTAGAGCAATTTTCAAGAAAATCAAAATTTACGAAATATTTTCCATGTAAAGGGTAGTTTAGGGTTGGACTATTTTCTTCAAAATCTTCGATTCGCATCCTTGAAAGACATTAAACTTAAATACCAAGTTTGGCTTTTAACCGACTTTTCGTTTTTGAGTTATGCTGTCCACAGACTGACATTCACACAGACACAGACAGACACACACACGGACCTTTTTCTAAAAATGCTTTTTTTTTTGGATTCAGGGGGCCTCAAAACATATATTTCCGGTGAAATCTCGACATCGAATTTTTGGGTGGAATACAATACTTCCCCTACTTACCAGTAGAGAAAGTAAAAAAGAAAAATTCCAAGATTTTAAACAACTTACCAAATTTTCAGTGTAGCCTTGTCTTTAAAATTGCTTAGGCTATCACAACAAAATGCTTATGTAAATAATGTGAATATGCAGATTTAAAATGAGAGAATAATAATAAAACATCAACGAATTTGTAAATCGATCTTTTCAAATGCTGACTCGCTCTGAAAATAGTATCTCCATATACCTCATGCAGCTAATAAGTCATCGCATACTATATATTGCGACACAGGGATTTGGGAATTTTCTTGCAATAATATCACAGTGCAAACATGGTTTATGCGTTGTGCTTTTGCTTTCCGTGTTCCGGGCTTGCGTGAGTTGTCATTACTCTTAGTCCGAGAGGTAGGACAACCATCGTATTTTCCCTAATAATCGGAGAGCAGCGCGCGCCGGAGTCTGTTTTACGATAGCCTCGGTATAGCAGAAGAGAAATGTATGGTATTCCATTCAAAATGTTAATACGGGGATGTCACCGGAAATATGTTTTAGAGAAAGGTCCGCGGTATGTGTCTGTGAAGAGTAGGGAAAGCTGAAAAACGAAAACTAGCAGATTGTACAGCAAATTTTGTATTTAAGTTCAGCACCTTCCACGAATATGACACGAAAAATTTCAGAAAAATCTCCCCACTCTATCCTTAATTGGAATTAAAGTCTCCAAGGATTTTAATTAAAATACTAGGTATATGTTTAAGACATTATCATAACAAATGAAATGTATACCTTAAATTTTGTGGCAATAGCCTCTGAATTGCTTTTCATTCTGAATGACTTTTGCATAATTGGTAAACCGTAAGAGATAAAAGCATAACTGTACAAAAATGCAGATCTTCTTAAAGCAAACTGAGTTAAATATTTCCGAGATATTCGTTGTTATTAGTTTTAATTTATAGAGGATATATCTATCTCAAGTGGGTCGTCCTTGTTCTCTCTTGGACAAGTAAAGAGAACAGAATTTAAAGCCATCCCATAACGTCCTGCTTTTAAAAAATTGACTATCGCTTAAAGTGTGTGGTGTTCTACTAATAACCTTTTATTTATAAGGAAACAAAATTGCTGCATATGGTTATCTTGATTAGCATGAGGGAAATACTAGAATAAACGTACGTAAGAATAGTAAGTACTAGAGTAACTAGAAAAAGTAATGTGATTACAGTACTTGTGTTTTTTTTAGAAATTTTTAGCAAAAGTTACAATTTATAAGTGTCTTTTGTTCATTGTTAGCCTGCGTTGAAGTCCAAGTTATTTTATTGTTTAAAGCAAAAATAGTTTTTGTTACTGTTTTGTTGTAGATTTACTTAGTTAAAGTGAGACGTACAGGTTACACCAGATAACGTTTACAAAATCTTAAATATTGATTCTCGTTTATGCTCTTACACCTATCGATTGTGATTTTTGACTATTACTACTTATCATTTCCTATTCCAAAATATTTTAGAATAAAATACGTTTAAACTATGAAAATTTGCAGTTGCTTATCTTTCAGAAGTGTAGCATTTCCAAGGCAGCGGCATTTTTTTAATGTTTCTTACCTGTTTCATTGTAATGATACAGTTAACATTTATAATATTTTGTCCTTTATGTGCAAATACATTAATAATTAATGTTATATAGTAAAAAATAAATTGATAACCATTGTAATTTTTGAAAACGTAATTGACTAACAAAAATTACTGAGACTCGTGCTTTTAAAAATGTAGGATATTGTAAGAAAATTTCTAATATTTTTACAAAAAGTGACGGTTTATTATATTAAATTAAGATACAATCTTAAAAATAACTTTGTCAGTAATCATGTAACTGAGAAACATTTTAATAAATAATAAAATTTTGGGAAGTCTGTATTTTTAAAAATAATAAAGATAACGACAGCCTGCACAGGTAGATAAATTCGCAATAGACAGTTTAATTTTGCAGTAATGGTAATGTAATTTGCAATACTATATCATCTGGTCTCTACAGTACACAAATATTTACTACGTTGAGCAGTTGTTATGACAGGATGTTAAACAAAGGAGCACTGTGTCCATGATGCATATCAACTGTTACCGCAGAACCAACAATTTTCTTTTTGAGGATGTAGTAACAGGCTTTTATTTTCGAGCACAAATTTCTTAATTGTGTTTTAAGAAACACTATACAATTTTTCTGCTTTGTGTAACGTCATACTTTGGAATTTAACCTTTTAAGCTGCCTCGTCATAATTTCTGTACACATTTTTGCTTTCTTCTTATAATATATCTTTTTAGGAGCCACGTTGAGTGAAATTCTGCGAAAATAATAAACATAAAATTAAATAGTAAGTTTATAGCTCGAAATGTATTCCTTAAATAAATAACATATCCATATAATGTACAGGTAAATCCATAACATAGCATAAGGTAAGGTAATTTGGCAATAGTTCAAAATTAATTTGCCTTCATGATTATGTCTGCATCTTTATAGTATGTGTTTTACCTGTTGTGCAGGAACACACATAATTGATGTAAGAGGAGCTTACACAGTTGAGAAAATTGAACGGTCTGAATTATAGAGACATTTCTGTGACAAAATGTGTTGATTTCTTAAGGTTCTGGTATGTTGATGGGTCACAAAATTATACACCATGTGTATTTATCCCATATTAATGAAACAAATGTAATTTGTTTGAATACGAGGGAGGATGTGAAATACGGGCCACTTTGAAAGGAAAATTATATTTTTCGTGCTAAGAAAATTGTGAAATCAATGAACAATACGCCAGTTTGGAGCATGCTCTTAAAATATGCTGCAAATTTATCTACCAGGTTGCCCACTCCAGCCGGCCCTTGGATAAATAGATAACCCTTCGTGCGTTAAAAGAGTTGCAGAAATAACAGGGGTAAATCCACGCAGTGGCGTGTGTGAACTTCGTTCTGTTTGTAAGAGAGGGAGTGACAGAAGAAATGCCCAGGCTTCACTTGGCGTGAGCAGTGAGTGATAATAGAGAGAAATAGTCTTGGAATATTTTCCACTTCACTTACAACACATCCCTGTATATGCTCCCATTGTCTAACATTAGGAATTACAGATTGTGAATTGCCGTAACAAACTCCATGCCAACATGAGGGCGCGTAATGTTAAATTGGCATTTATTTGTTTCTTATGTTCTTGTTATATTTTATTATTATTTTAGTTATTGTTATTATTTTTGTTTGACGTTATTGTTTTATGTTAAATTACTGTATAATTTATTTTGTTTATATTATTAACATTAATGTTGAATTTATTATTATTATTATTACTGTATTCTTATTGTGCGTTTATCGTTATTGTGTTTGTCACTATTCATAGTAGTATTGTTATTAGTATTATTGTTTAGATTATTATGCTCATTATTATTATTATTATTATTATTATTATTATTATTATTATTATTATTATTATTATTATTATTATTATTATTATTATTATTATTATTATTATTATTATTAGTGGTGGAAGTGGTATTGGTGTTGCTGGAGGTGTTGGTTGTGGTGGTGCTGTTGGTGGTGTTACTGGGGGTGGTGGTGCTAGTGGTGGGGTTGTGGTGTTGGTTTAAAGTAATCCAGATTTTGGAAATGAGTAATATCGTAAATGTATGGATATGTAAAGAGATACCTCTTTTGGTCAGTGTATCAAATAATAAATTCAGTTTTTAGCATATGCTGAAATAGACTTCATTTGGAATGATATTTGTATAACTACATTGTGTATGGGATAGACAGAAGCCTTCTGTACAAAAAAGTAGATCTTGTTAAAGCACACGGTTTGTGTCACATACCTCTTCACATGCAGTACAATTTACGATATGTTCTTTGTTATTGATCTAATTTTCTAAAAATGTATATATTTCTTAAAAGAAACGTCGTTGTTCTCTTTCTTCCCCTTTTCCATGGAAATAGAACGGAATATAAAGGCCCACTCCTAAAAGATTTGACTATCGCTTGAAGTCTGGATATTCTTGTAACATACTTTTATCTAAAAGGAAATAATTAGTCAATTTCTGCATGTGTTCACCTTGATTGTCACGAAAAAAAAATAATGGGCGTTTGTAAAAATAATAACTACAAAAATGATTAGGAAAAATGTGCTGTGATTGCAACACTTCTGATTGTTTTAGAAGTTGCAGATTTTGTAACTTTTTAGGTAAACTGACCTGAATTATTGTTGCAATTCATAGGTTCGTATTTTGTTCACTGACAGCTTACGTTAAAGTGCTACTTTGTTTAATTCAAAAGAGGCTTTTTCTACCACTTTACTGTACATTTATTTAGCTAAATTGAGACCAACTGGCTACACAATATAAGTCTTACAACATTTTAGAGATTGGTTATCTCTAATACAGTTACGTCTAATCCTAAGAAACTTTTGACTATAAATTATTTACCATTTTATGTTTCAAAATACTTTAGATTAACATAGTCATTGCGTTAGTTTTATAAATAGGAAAATGGTAGCTGTTCATGAATCATACGTATAAATGCTCTACGTAGCTGGTTTTTTTTAAACTTTTGTAACCTGTTTCATTTGAATGATGAAAGTTAAAGTTACAATGTAAACACATTAATAGTTAATGGGTTTAGTTCTACAGTGAAAAATAAATTTACAACAGTATTTCAATTTGTAAAAAGTAATTCATTAGCAAAAGTTAATGAGCTTCGTACGTTTGAAGATATAGGGTGAGGTAAGGCAATTTCGCTGTATTTTGTATAGAGAAACGTTTTATTATATTACATTAAGATGTACTGTGGAAACAATTTTTTCGATGATCACGTAACTGATGGGTATTTCAATAAAGACATTTTTCTCAAGAAGGTAGTTTTAATAGTGATAAAGATGACGCCTGGCCAGGTAGATAAGTTCTCAGTGGGTAAGTTAATTTTGCAGCATCGTGTCATCCGTTCCTTACACTACGCAGTGATCGTCTTCGGAACCTGAGCCTTCATAACTAGAGCCCGGATTTTTAGGTTCTGAAAATCAACTTTTTAGTTGGTTTTGTATCTTAAGTTTTTTTGTTTTATAACCTTTAGAAATAATTTTATACTATTCATTAATTATAAATTTAATATGTTTATTGTAACACCACCCCTCTTTAGTGAAATACTATACACATTATTTCTAAATGCTATCGGAATATATAGCACGGAACGATAGTTACAATATTTTGAACACTTCATACGAATTGAAGATAAAAATAGCTGAGGAAACAGTTTCAGTTAACGCTTGATGTATACATTTGTCACGTCTAATAAATCTGAAAAAAAAAAAAAAAACAATTCACAAAACACATAACACAGCTTTCACTCGCTGTTGCGTTGTGCAACTAAATACATTTCCAGGTTTTGCAGGGCAAATCCTTTCCTTTCACATCTTAAAACATTCCTGTAGTACGAAAATGTACGCTCCACACAGCAAGATGTCATTGGAGCTAACTTCAGTGAAGCAATTGGTCTTGGTCCCCATGGCAGTTTGTTCTCCTTGGAAAGTTGCAAATACTTTCTCCATTGTTGAAAACCCAGTATTTCACTGAAATTTTGGTGGTTTTTGATGTACAGAATGCACTCACAGGGCCTGGTATTTCCTTGTTGAAAGTGGAATCGGCAGCTTCAATTGCATTCTTTAATGGCAATGATGCAGATTTCAAACGCTCAGTAGCTCCAGGAAGATCAGAAAGATCACTCAAGGGCAGTGAAACGGTGATCTTGTCTTGGAGAGCTATTTTAGCTTTCTATATGCAGGCAGCCTCATTGATATCAAACGGGGTTGTAATGGTTTTGATGTCTTCAAAGCGATCGGCATAATAGATTGCTGCCTTCAGCCATGTCCCCCACCAAGTGATGATGGGTTCGGGTGGAAGAGGAGTTTAGGTAACATTTCCTTATAAGCGACAATGCGGCTAGGGACTTTTAAAAACTCTTTACAGAAGAAACAATGCTGTTCACTCCTGGGAAACTATTCCGAAGCTCTTCCGCCAATTGGTGTAAACCATGGCTATGCATATGACATGCAGCATGTCAGGATAGAAATTCTTCAATACCTCACTAGCTTTGTGCATATATGTGGCAGGCACTGTCACTCACAAGAAACACATCTCAGACAGCGCAAGCTATGGTACTATTTGTTTTTTCCAGCATCTTGCACAGTATAAGATGAGGTTTACCAAGTACTGTGGACTCTAGTTTACCTACCACAACGTTTGCGATATATCGACCGCAACAATCTGTGGTCTCGTCTACCTAAAGCCAGATGTAACGGTCACCAATATTGCCTCTGATATCTTCGATAGTTTTCTGGTACAGGTTTTGCAAATCATTTTTTCTCACCGTTGATTCGTCTGGTATCTTGCGACGACTGATGTCTTCAAGAAATTTCTTGAATACAGGATTCTGTAGTGCATTCGATGGTATGTTAGCTGAAACCAGAGCTTCACATAATCTTATGCTAAAATGCTCCTCCCCTGAACAGCCAGGAAAACTAGAAATTGAGTCTGGTTCGCTGGAAAATTAATTGGCCTCTTTTTTCTAACAATGTTGCTGATACGTCCCGCAGATCCTTTGTGCTGCTCACAATGAGATTTTTGGTCAGAGAGCACCTGGAGAATACATAAATAAAATTATAGTTTATTGGAGAAACGCTTTATGCATTATGCAAAATGCGATTTCTGTCAGAGGGCACCTGGAAAATGCTCAAATAAAATCATAGTTTATACGCTATATACATCAGAACAGGTATGTTTAATCCTTACCTGCTTTTGGCAGATTTATCATCTGTGGTGAAGTTCAGATCGTTACCTATCCACCGACGAATCAACCAACTTTGAGATGAGCTGACTTAGGCATGATATAATATACCTTTAATATACCTTAATTCAGGAAAATTAACTTTTAACGATGTAGTAATTATATACATTAACAATACGCGATAGCCGATTGAACCCAATGGATAAGATAAATAACTGTTTTAAACTGATTGGCTTGAGTTTAGTAGGGTTCTCCTAACGACCTCTTACTCCTCCACAACAATCCCCGTATTTGTTGCTTGCAATAATACAGAAGTTGGTGCCACACAACTAAACACAACCTCTTGCCTTGTTGTCACTACTCCTCTTAGGCTTATAAAAACGAAAAGACGTAGCAAAGATGTAACAATCAAAGTCCACTGATAATATATTTCGTCCTACCATTTTAAAATAGCTTTTTTTTTTTTTTTGGTTGATAAGTGATCTTTTTCCATGCCAAAACAAATAGGAAATTTAGGAAATTTATATTCCATTTGCTAAAAGAAATGTGGCAATGGAGATAAACCAGTGGACTTTGCCAATCTCTTATGGTTTAACAAATTACACTAGTCATTCCGACAGAAGTCTTTACGCGCTAATTATAGGAAGTTCAAGACATGCATTTTATTCGTAATTCAAAGTATCTTATGGATAATCTGTGTTACACGAAATTGTTAGAGCTAATTTTTTAGAAAATTGAAGGAACACATTTCCATGTAAAGGATAGATTGAGGTGGAGGGTTTTCTTATAAATCTTCGGCTCTTATATTTAGGATGCGCTGAACTTATGTTCAGTTTCATATTTATCTGAGTTTTTGTTTTTGAGTTAAGCTGTTCACAGACAGGCAGATACAACATTGATAGTAAATAACAAGTTGTGAATAACCTTTAATTAAACAAAACGGTGAATATTAATGCTCTCCTTTGGATTCGGTTAGTCTCAAAACGTGTATTTCCCATGAAATATTGAATTATCAAAATAACTTTTGGGTGGAATACAGTACATTCACTTGCTTGTGCGTACTTATGTGATGGAGAAAGTAAAAATGAGTCATGAGCCCAGAAATTTAATATCATTAGTAGAGACCGCCTGTTAACCGCTGCTTTTTTCAGGAGTAATACGTGTAAAAATCAAAACTGTGCAGAGAGATTGCCGCATATAGGATGTAAAAATATACGATCTGATGGTTTGAAAAAAATCCGAATAAATCTATCACGCGATTCAGACAGTGAGGCTTTTAGAACGTGTCTATAGGAAAGTACTCCTGCAGGTTAGACTGCCCTTCACACTAGTGCGTTCAGACCTTTCGAACTTTTCTGTTGGATGCCTTCCTATACACAAGAGATTTTTGACAATAAGTGTGAAATACGCCGGTTCTCGTGCCCAAATAGTTAGGTATTTTGAATTCGGTGCTCCATCGTGTAGAGCAGCGTGAGATCGAGTCCCACCTATAGATCGGTGCTTATCTCTGTGTAGTAGAAATAAATGTTTGTGTGCGTAAAAATAATTAGCTACAGAAAAAGCAACGGTGTTGCAGGTAAACTGGACACAAGCAGGAGAGAGGAAACCAAAAGGTAAGAAACTTAATATGTAATGTTTGAGTTGAAAATAATATAAATAAAAATTACAGAACAGTAGTTTTCATCTTTACTATGTTTGACTTATGCAACTATTATTGTTTACATTACACTGAGGCAATAGAAATACTTTGTTAATATATTTTAATATATAATTAATAATATTTAAAACGTTCGCGGTCAACGTTACTAATATTTCATTCTCTGGTGATCAGCCGCGTCAAATTTATAAAATTGAAGCTTTCAACCAATTGATTCTCCATGGTGTTCATCAGGAACAAATTCCTAGGTAAAAATCATGCTGGTAAACTTATTTTTATTTTAACATCTTCCTGTCACAGTTACAGGCTGCCAAACAGACGAAAGAATAGTAACTCAAAAGCAGCAGAATAGTTAACACAGCATAACGAATATAAAATATAAAAGCTAAAAATTGAAAATGATAAGGAAAGTGTAATCTCTTAAACCAATAAAAATAAAATAAAAACGAATCATGGTCCTTACACGTGATTTCTAACAATAGCTATGGAGCCTTTGATCGTCAATATAGTAATAAAGTGGAGCCAGGTAGGTGTTGTGCAATGAGCGTGGAGATCCCAGTAATTGGCCGCTTGCTTATGGTGGGGTGGGCTTCCTTGGTTTTCCTCTAATGCCAGTCAGCCATTCTGATCTGCTTGAATATCCATGACGGTATGTTTGATGGCTGGCCCCAAGCCATGCTTAGCTTGAGTCCGGAGTACTCAGTGCTTTATATAATACGTCTATACTAAATATTATAAAAAGCAATATTTCATTGTTAATTTTTAGAATTCAAATACCAGTGATTTCGTTTTATTTGTATCATATCTGTTAGCCTTTCAATGGTTCTGCTAATAAAATAAATTATCTTTATGCCCCATAGCACTCGGATAACATAATGAGGGCAATGCTTATTTAAAAATTCGATCTGTTGCACTCACATGACTTTCTCTACTCTTGTTGTAACCTTCTTACGAACTCTCATCTTCTATTTTCTTCGTGTTAATTGAGATCAAAATTTGCATAAATTATCTTATTGCTCGTTTTCTTGCACGTGCAACGGGAATGTGGGAATACAGTAGGCTTTGAGCGATAGTAAAAATATTTTAAGGCTTTCAAAGTCCCTTCTCTTTGTACGGTTAACATATGAAAAATGAATAGCCTTGTTCCATTTGACAGAGGTATGCGTTCCCCAAAACTTGCACAAAAACAAGGAATACCTCCAAGATGGTTCACTCTACAAAAAACTTTTTTAAAAATAAATTGCGTGTTTTAGCGAGATTCACATTTTCTGTAGAGTAAGATTTTGTCCTTCTCTTAAGGTTTACGAGTTATTCCAATGTCTCCCAGAGTAAACAGGACTACATAGGCTATAGCCAGGGCATCGAAATATACATTTCATTTGTCATACAAATACCTTAAACACATGAAATTTTAATAAAAATCGTTAGAGCCGCTTTCAAGAAAATAAAAGTTTTCGAAAAATTTTCCAAGTAAAGGGTAGTTTAGGGTGGGGCTATTTTCTTCAAATTCTTAGTGTGGTACCCTTGAAAGACATTAATTTTAAATACCAACTTTGGTTTTTAACCGACTTTTCGTTTTTGAGTTATGCTGACCACAGGCAGACAGGCACGCGCGCGCGCGCGCACACACACACACACACACACACACACACACACACACACACACACACACACACACACACACACACATTTCTTATTTCCTTGTAGGTGCAGGAGGAATATTAGAATACAGCAGCCTGTGTGCGATAGCGAAATTTTTTACAGCTTTGATATTCCGTTCTCTTGCACACTTAGCATATAAAAAATAAATAACGATGTCCCATTTCACGAAAGTTTTAGTTTTCCGTAACTGACACATATAACAAGGAATTACTCCGAAATGGTTCACTCTACAAAACAAATTATTGAGACATAAGTTGTGTGTTTCTAATGGCGGCGCCGTGGCTGAGTTGTTAGACCGCTCGCCTACCATCTAGGTGGGACCCGTATGTAGTATACATGGTGGACAAAGCGGCGTCTTGGCGGGTTTTCTCCATGGTCTCCCGTTTCCCTCATTCATTCCCCCAATTGCTCCATTGTCACCCTTCGAAATGTCCATTTCGCTTGCATTTCATATCATCCTCTTCTTCACTATCATACCTGGTGCTTGGCTGACCACCTGCTTCCAGGTCTTCACTTTGTCTGGTACAGAGGTCCTTCTGCTCCCCGATAGGCGTCTGACCCTAGGTAATGGCTTGTAAGACCTAGGGGGTTTAAGTCCTACATAAGGGGAGGGTAATCAGGGAAAAAAGAAAGAAGTTCTGTGTTTTAACGTGGTCTACATTTTTTGTTTAGTAAGATTTTGTCTATTTTGTCATCCAGAGTAAACAGGATTACATAGTCTATAGCCAGAAAATTCAAAATATACAATTCATGATATAATGATACCTTAAACATATGACATTTTAAGCAAAATCTTTAGAGCTATTTTCAAGAAAATAAAAAATTGTCGATGCAAAGGGTAGTTTAGCATAGGACTATTTTCTTCAAACTCTTTGTGTCGCATTCTTGAAAGACTTTAAATTTAAATACCAACTTTGATTTTTAGCCGACTTTTCGTTTTTGTTATGCTGCCCACAATTCACACACACACACACACACACACACACACACACACACACACACACACACACACACACACACACACACACACACTTAAACACACACACAGAGACACACACAAACGGACCTTTTTTTTTTAAAAATGACCTTTGGATACAGGGATCTCGAAACATATTTCTGATGAAATCTCGACATCTCCCGAATTTTTGTGTGGACTACAAGACTTCCTCTAATTAGTAATAGAGAAAGTGAAATGGTGTTAATTTTAAAATAGCATGAATTTATTTGACAAAGTTAGAATAAAAAACACGCCGGTTTACTTAGAGATTGTTCAAAACTATGTTATGCTGGATGTTCGTTGTAGTAAAACGCGGCATGTTTCAAGGTGACAAGGATATATATTATACTTTCGACATTATTGATATTTATGATAGATACGGTTTACTTGGTGATAATCATTTTCAATCATATATCTTTAACATATGCTATCGTATCAATGCAGGTCGCAATACCACATGAGGGTCCCTGGAATCGAACACTGGCAGTCTAGGTGGTAGGCGAGCGGTCTAACCACTCGGCCGCTGCGCTGCCCACTTAGATTTTACTTTTTCAATTGATTAAACGCTATTATTTCATTCATGGTAAAACAAATATGTGGAATGGAACTTTAAAGCCATAGCATAGGTTTCTGCCTTTTAAGAATACGACTGATGATGCATGTTTGTAATGAACGTTCGTCCCAGTGAACAAGGAACAAATAAAATCAAAGCTTCCGTATGAAACGTTAAAAATGAGTGGAGAAATCATGAGATTACAACACACAAGTCTTATAGTATGTATAGTACAATATTAAGGCATTTCATATGCTTAAATATACATTATAAGTAGATAGATGCTATAGATGAAAGTATCTGCATTACTGAAAATATAAATCAGATGTGTTGCGCTCACATGACTTTATCTACTGTTATACTAACTATTCTTACAAACTCTTATTCTTTACTTCTATATTTTCTCCGTGTTAGATGAGATAAACGTTTGTAGAATTTATGTTATTGCTTGTTTTCTTGTAGGTGCAAGGGGAATATGAGAATATAGGAGGCTTTGGGCGATAGTGAAATCTTTTAACACTTTCAAATGCCGTTCTGTTTGCCCGATTAGCATAAAAAATGAATAGCATTGTTGCATTTGACAGAAATATAAGTTCTCCAAAACTTACTCAAATAACCGCAGTATCAACGAAATGGCCCACTCTCCAAAAAGCTTTATTTAGACATAAATTTTGTGTTTGAGCAAGATCTACATTCTTTGTAGAGTAAGATTTTGTCTGTGTCTTATAGTTTACTAGTTATGGAAAAGTCTTCCAGAGTAAATAGGACTTCATGGGCTATAGCCAGAAAATTCAAGACATAGATTTCGTTTGTCATAGAAATATCTTATACATATGACATTTTAATCAAAAACATTAGAGCCATGTTAAAGAAAACAGTTTTCGAAAAATGTTCCACGTAAAAGTTAGTTTGGGGTGGATCAGTTTTTTTCAAGATCTTTGTGTCGCATCCTTGAACCGACATTTCGTTTTGGAGTTATGCTGTCCACAGACTGACACACAGACACCCACACGGACCTTTTTCTAAAAATGCTTCTCTAGGATTCAGGGGACCTCAAAACATATATTTTCGGTGCAATCTCCACTTCGAATTTTTGAGTGGAATACAATAGTTCCTATACTTTACAATACTTAGAGGGAAAGTAAAAATGAACAGCGATGTTCCATTTGACGGTTCTCCATAACATACACAAATTACGAGTAATATCTCCGAAATGGTTCACTCAACAACAAAAATTATTCTGACATAAATTGTGTGTTTTATCAAAATCTACGTTTTTTGAAGAGTAAGATTTGGTCTCTTACAGTTTACCAGTTATGCAAAAGTCATCCAAACTAAATACTACTTCATGGGCTATGGCCATAAAATTCAAGACACACATTTCATATCTCAAACATACGGCTTTTTAATCAAAATCGTTTGGGCCATTTTCAGGAAAATCAACATTTTAAAACAATTTTCCATATAAAGGATAGTTTAGGATGGAGCAAGCTTTTTGAAAATCTTCGTGAAGTATTTGAAAGACTTTAAACTTAAATATGAGTAGTTTTTAACCGCATTTCGCTTTTGAGCTGTTATCCCCAGACTGACACACACACAAACACACACCCACACACGGACCTTTTTCTAGCAATATTCTTTTTTTTATTCAGGGGACCTCAAACATATATTTCCGGTGAAAGCTCGACATTGAATTTTTGGGTGGAATACAATATTTCCTCTACTTTACTATACCTAGTCGAGAAAGTAATAACACTATACTAAATATGGCTACTAGGTTTACGCCTAGGTGTCGGTTAAATCGGATATGTCTGCATTTCCCCTCTCTGGGACTCTGGGTGGTGGCAGTTTGTGATGACGTTTAGCATTTCCTTTGTGCCAAAGAAAGGTTCTCTCCTATTGGCTGGTTACTGCACGACGACTTGACCAGCTGTGCGCGTCTCTGTTCGCAGTCAGTCCAGAGAACTGCGGCTTCTTGTGCAAAGCTTCCTAATCATTGTGTGTTTGTCAAGAAGTTTGTGACTTAATTGTTAGATATCTAAAGTACTGTCTACTATTTGCTGCATAGAGGTTATTGGTAAGTTCCTAATTATTTATTGCAGTATAATAACTTTATATGTTTAATATACGGTGTAGTGTGTTGAAGTGTTTTCTGCTTTCTTCGTGTAAGTTCCATGGGCGGCCATTTTGTAAATGTGCGACCTGAGACATTTTGCCAACGCCCTTCATATGTGCATTACAGTTTGAAATATTTATCTCCTGCTAACTGTGAACAGTTTTACCATGGTTAAAAGCAAAATAGTAAATGGCAAAAAAGATATATGTAATTCTGGATTATTTCTGTTTGTTTGGCCAGAATTTTGAAACCTTTTGCCAAATTTTATATATTTTACTCACTATATAGGCTTTATTGTCTTCCAAGAGTTTTTGAAACGTCTACTGAGCCATACTTGATAATAGCTGTTTGTTCTTTCATTTTTACTACTTTTGATTTATTTAATTTGTCTGTTACGTATATTGAGTTGGGAAAGTCTTGTATTCCATCCAACAATTTGATGCAGAAACGTCACTGGAAATATGTTTTAGCACTTCCTTAAACCCGAAAAGAGAAACTTTGTTAGAAAAAAAACAGTACATGTGTGTCTGTAAAGAGCATAGGTAACTCAAAAACGAAAAGTAGGTTTAGTAACACATTTTGTATTTAAGTTCAGCATCTGCCAAGGAGAGAGAAAGATGACTTTCAACAGTCTCCCCAGTTTCGTCTATCCTTTTTCTTCATTTTTTTTATTTCCTCAAAAAAGGTGCTAATGGTTTTAATTAAGTATTGTAAATGTTTAAGATAATTTAATAATAAATGGAATTTACACATATCTTTAGTTTTCTGGGAATTGCCTTAGAAATCGTCTTCATTTGTAATGGCGTTTGGATAACTGTGAGCCGTAACGGATAGACAAAAACCTAATACTCAAAAACTGTAGATGTTGTTAAAGCACACGCATACCTATTTATATGGAGTATAAATTCCAAGGTATTCTTTGTTATTGGTTTGATTTTATAAAACTGTATATGTGTCTTAAATGGGACGTCGTTGTTCACCTTCTTCTTCTTTTCAATGGAAAGAGAACTTAATTTAAAGGCTCGCTCCTAAAAAAATTTTGCTATCGCTTAAAGTCTGGATATTCTTGTAACACTTTGTTATATACAAGGAAATAATAAGTCAATTTCTGCATGTGTTTATCTTGATTAACACGAAAACAAAATAATAGGCGTTTCTAAGAAGAGTAGCTACAAATATGTTTAGGCACAATGTCATATGATTGCAACAGTTTTGGTTGTTTTAGAGTTGCATATTTTGTTACTTTTCAACAAAACTGACCTGAATTATTGTTGCAATTCACAGGTTCGAATTTTGTTCACTGTCAGATTGCGTTAAAGTCCTACTTTGTTTAATTCAAAAGAGGCTTTTATTAACATTTTCTTGTACATTTATTTAGCTAAAGTGAGACCTACAGGTTGTACAATATAAGTTTTACAACATTTTAAACATTGGTTCTCTCTACTACAATTACGTCTAGCCCATAGAAACGCGTGATCATAAACTATCTACCGTTTTATATTTCAAAATAATTTAGATAACATAGCCGTTTTGTTACATTTATAAATAAGAAAACTGGCACCTGTTCATGAATCACACGTATAAATGCTATACGTAGCAGAGGTTTCTTTAACTTTTGCAACCTGTTTCATTTGAATGATGCAAGTTAATAATTATATTGTTTTGTTATTTTATGCAAACACATTAATAGTTGTACCTCTATAGTGAAAATAAATTGACAAAAGTCTTTTAATTCTTAAAAGGTAATTGTTTAACAAAAATTAATGAGCTTCGTGCTTTTGAAGATATAGGGCGAGGTAAAGTAATTTTGCACTATTTTCTGAAAAGTAACGTTTTATTCAATTAAATTAAGATGTACTCTGGAAGCAATTTTTTTGTTAATCGCGTAACTGTTTGGTAGTTTAATAAAGAATAACCTTTTTCTGAACAGTGTAGTTTTAACATGGATAAAGGTCATAACAGGCTGCGCAGGTAGACACCTTCGTAATGGGTAAGTTAATTGTTGTAATAGTAGCAAGGTAATTTTGTAACACCATGCCATCTATTCCTTATAGTACACAGTCGTCGTCTTCGGAACCTGAACGTTCATAACATACATCACACCTGCAAACAGCTGCATTTGTTTATTGTGTTTGACATTTGTTATGTTAAGGAGTTAACCAAAAGAGCACTGTGTCCATGACGCACTTCAGCTGATAGCAACAGCCCTTTTTTATATTTGAGGATGTTTCAGGTTTTCATTTCCGAGCATAAAATTTCTTGTGTTGTAAGAAACACTGTAAAATTATTCCATTTTGTGTAATGTCATACTTTGGAATTTAACTTTCTTAGCTGAACCCAAAAGATCTGAAGTTTCATAATTTTTGAACACTTCTTCACTTTTTTAGCAGTCGTTATCTCTTTTGGTGAAATTCTGCAGAAGTAATAAAAGTAAAATTAAATATTAAGCTCATATACAGGAAGGAAGTGAAATGATCCGTCAGACTTTAACAGCAAATTTCTCATGTTGTGAATAACAATAAAGTCGGATACCAAAATGGTGAAAACTTTATAGTTTTTTAGAAAAAAATATTTTTATCAAAAAAATTTATCATCACCTCACTGAAAAATTATTCATTGAGGGTTCTTGATTTATGGCTGCATTCATAGAAAATTGAATAAACAACTTTTACCTTTAACGCATTTCAATAGATTCAACGGTTTTTGTGTAAATTAAATTTAAGAGAACTCACAATTTGTTGCCTTTTTAGTGCAGACACAACATTGACTGTAATTTTCAAGTTGTGAATAACTTATAATTAAAAATCTGATGTGTTGTGCTCACATTACTTTCTCTATTCTTGTGCTAAACATTGTTACAAACTCTTATTACTGTATCTTCATGTTAGTCGAGATAAACATCTGTGGAATATATCTTATTGTTTATTTTCTTGGAGGTGCAAGAAGAATATGGGAATACAGTAGGCTTTGAGCAATAGTTATATCTTTTAAAGTTTTTAAATTTCACTCTCTTTTTACAGTTAACATATAAAAACTGAATAGCGATGTTCCATTTTACAGAAGTAAAAGTTCTCCAAAACTCACACAAATCACGTGGATTATCTCCGAAATGGTTATCTCAAAAAAAAAAAATAAATAAATAAATAAACAGGCATAAATTGTGTGTATTAGCAAGATCTGCATATTTCGTAGATTAAGATTTCGTCTATCTTTTACGGTTTACCAGGTATACAAAAGCCATCCATGTAAATACGACTACAGAAGCTATAGGTATAGCCAGAAAATTCAAGATATACATTTCTTTGTCATAAAGGTCTAAAAAATGGCATTTTATTAACAATAGTTATTCTCCAGAAAATGAAAATTTTCGAAAAATTCTACATGCATGTAGTTTAGGATAAAGAAACTTTCTTGAAAATCTCCGTCGCATCCTTGAAAGACATTAACCTAATATCAAGTTTAGTTTATAACCGACTTTTAGTTTTAGAGTTATGCTGCTCAAAGGCTGACACACACACACACACACACACACACACACACACACACACACACACACACACACACACACACACACACACACACACACAGACAGCGCGCGCACACACACACACACAGACAGCGCGCGCACCTTTTTCTAAAAATACTTTTTTCTATACAGGGGGCCTCAAAACATACATTTCCGATGAAAGCTCGGCATCGAATATGTGCGTGGAGCACAATACTTCCTCTACTTTACTATACGTAGTGGAGAAATTATAAAGGAAACAAGATTAATGCTTTCCTTTGGATTCAGGTAGTCTCAAAACGTGTATTTTCAATTAAATATCGATATCTAAATTTCGGGTGGAATACAATACTTTCTCTCCCTAGTAAGTACTTAGGTAATTGAGAAAGCAAAATTGAGCAAGGAATGGAACTGAATATTCCCTATCAATAGAGACCGTTTGTTACCCTTAGTTTTGTTAGGCCTAATACGTGTAAATATCTAAACTTTACATAGAGATTCTGGCATATAGGTTGTAAAATGTATACAACCTGAAATATATGATGGTTACAAAAATTACCCGAATAAATCGATCACGTGATTCACACAATGAGGCTGTTGGAACGTGTATATGGTAAAGTACTCCTGCAGGTTAGACTGCCCTTCACACCTTTGTGCGTTGCAGGAGATCGACCTTCCGAACTTTTCTGTTGGTTGCCTCACTATAGACATGTGATTTTTCACCATAAGTCTGAAATAGGCCGGATCTCGTGCCCAAATAGTTAGGTGTTTTGATTTCTGTGTTCCGTCCTGTAGAGAAGCGTGAGTTCGAGTCCCACCTTTGAGATCGATGTTTATGTGTGTATGGTATAAATAGATATGTTTGTGTGCATAAAATGAAATACCTACAGAAAAAGGAACGGTGTTGCAGGTAAAGTGGAAAACAACAGGGGAAAGAAAACTGAAATGTAAGGAAGTTGACATGTAATATTTGAACAGAAAACAATGACAATAAAAACTACAAAGCAGTAATTTTCTTCCCTTCACTGACTTATGTATTATTCTTTACAATAGGAATACCTTGTTAGTTTATTTTATGATACCCTGGTACTAAGTTTTTATAAAATCCGTTTATACTAGAAATAGTAACAAGGCTTTTATCCTATGAAAAGCAAAATTTAGTTGTTTATTTTTCGAGTTAAAAAAAAAAAACCATCGACGCCATCCATTATAGTCGTTTTATGGTGTCTTGCAGGTATCTTTAAAACTTGCGACGGTTCTACTTGTAAAGGAAATTATGTTGTTGGTGCATATGGCTTAGATAAATTGAGGGCGAGCCTAATTTTGAAACGGTATTCAGTTTTAAAATGGCATGAATTTATTTGACAAATTAGTATAAAGAACACGCCGGCTACTTCAGTTTACTTTGAGATTATCCAAAACTATGCTATGCTGAAAATTCGTGGTAAAAATACGCGAAATGTTTCAAGGTGACAAGGATATCTAGAGCACTTTCAATATTATTGATATTTATCTTAGTTACGATTTACGTGATTACCATTTTTAATCAATCTCCTTAACATACTAAGTAATCATATCAATTTAGGTCGTTCAGGTTTCCTTGTACTTGGCAATATTTTAAGGTTAATTATTCCACTTGGTTAAGGTTTAATTTAGGACAGTAATAAGGAAAATTATCACAAATAACGCTTCTCAATTAACATAATACAAATAAATATTAAGCACTTTATGGATCCTTTAAGATGGAATGCCAAACACGAGGTGTGCTAATGAGAAGCTGGATGATATGAAATGCAGGCGAGATGGACGACTGGAGCAATTAATGAAATGAGTGGCGGGGGAAATCAGAAAACCGGGATAAAACCCGCACAGATGACGTTTGTCCAGCACGATACCACATGTGGGTCCTTGGGATCGAACACGGGCCGTATAGGTGGTAGACGAACGGAGTAACCACTCGGGCACTGCGCCTCCCACATTAAATTTTACTTCGTTAATTGATTAAGCTCTATTATTTCATTCATGGTTAAACAAATATATGTGGAATGGGACTTCAAAACCTTCGCATAGGTTTCCGCCTTATAAAAATACAACTAACGATGTAAGTTTGTAATTGAAGTTTATATCAATTAACAACGAACAGATAAAATCAAAGCTTCTGTATGAAATGTTAAAAATGAGTAGAAAAATCATGAGATTACAACACAGAGGACATTTGTAGTTGGTATAGTACAATATTAGAACATTCCATACGCTTAAATATACGTTATATAGATTTATGTTATAGATGTAAGTATTCACATTACTGAAAATAGTAATTATACTATACTAAACATGGCTACTAGGTTCACGTCTAGGTGTGGGTTAAACCGGATATTTCTGCATTTCCCCTCTCTGGGACTCAGGGTAGTGGCAGTTTGTGATGACGTTTATCATTTCCTTTGCACAAAAGAAAGGTTCTCACCTATTACTGCGCGACCAGATGACCAGCTGTACGTGTCTCTTCGCAGTCAGTCCAGAGAACTTGTGTAAAGCTTCCTTATCATTGTGTGTGTGTCAAGCAGTTTGTGACTTCATTGTAAGATATCTAAAGGATTTATTGCTGTTTGCTGCATAGAGATTATTGGTAAGTTTCTAATTATATATTGCAGTATAATATGTTTATGAGTGTTATTTAGGGCGAGGTTCGTTTTAGTGTTTTCTGCTTTCCTCGTTGAAGTTCCATGAGCGGCCATTTTGTAAATGTGCGACTCAGTCATTTTGCCAACGCCCTTCGTAACTTTATTAGTGTTTAGAATACTTATATTCTTTTTAATGTGAACAGTTTACCATGCTTAAAAACCAATTAGTTAAGAGGAAATAGGATTCTGAAATTTTGGTTTTCGTTTATAGTTCAGACATTTTACGCAATTTTCAATAGCTTTATCCTGTGTACACGCTTCCTTGTCTTCCAAATGTTTTGGAAACTTTTACTAAGCCATACTTGATAAAAGCTGTTTCTTTAATTCTTTTTACCACTTGATTTATGTTTACCTTCCCTATTGTGTATAGTAGGTGAGTAAGGTATTGTATTCCATTGAACATATTAATACGGGGATGTCAGCGCAAATATATTTTAGAGAAATGTCTGCGTATGTGTCTATGTGGAGTAGAGGAAGCCGAAAAACGAAAACTATCAGACTGAACATGCCAATTTTGTATTAAAGTTCAGCACCTTCCATGAATACGACACGAAAATTTTCACAAAAATCTCCCCACCCTATCCTTAATTGGAATTAAAGTCTCTAACGATTTTAATTAAAATACTAGATGTTTGAGACATTTGCTTAGCAAATGAAATGTATACCTTGAATTTTGTGGCAATAGCCCTTGAATGGCTTTTCATTCTGAAGAACCTTTGCATAACTGGTAAACCGCAAGAGGTAAAAGCATAACTGAACAAACAATGCAGATCTGCTTTAAGCAAGCGGAGTTGATTATTTCCGAGATATTGGTTATTATTAGTTTTAATTTATAATATATATATATATATATATATATATATATATATATATATATATATATATATATATATATATATATATATCAAATGGGTGTTCTCTCTTGGAAAAGTAAACAGAACAGACTTTAAACTTTGTGGTGTTATAGTAATAACCTTTTATTTATGAGTAAATAAGACAATGGCTGCATGATTAACATGAGGAAAATATTAGAACAAGCGTACGTAAGAAAGTACTAGAATAACTAGAAAAATCTGGTATGTTGCACTCACATGACTTTCTCTACTCTTGTACTAACCATTCTTACAAAATCTTATGCCCCTATCTTCTTCGTGTTAGCTGAGATAAGCATTTGTACAAATTATCTTAGTGCTTATTTCCTTGTAGGTGTAAGGGGAATGTTAGAATACAGCAGGCTTTGTGCGATAGTCAAATCTTTTCAAAGCTTTGAGATCCCGTTCTCTTTGCACGCTTAACGTATAAAACAATGTTCCGTTTCACGAAAGTTTCAAGTTTTCCGAAGCTGACACAAATAACAAGGAATATATCCAAAATGTTTCACTCTACAAAAAATTTATTTGGACACAAATTGCGTGTTTTAGCAATATATACATTTTTTGTACATTAAGAATTTAGCTATCTCTTACGGTTTACGAGTTACTCAAAAGTCATCCAAAGTAAACAGGACTACATAGACTATTGTCAGAAAATTGAAAATATGCATTTAATTTGTAATAAAATATCTTAAACATATGACATTTTAATCAAAATCGTTAGAGGCGTTTTCAAGAAAATAAAAGTTTTCGAAATATTATCCATGTAAAGGGTAGTTTAGGATGGGGTTATTTTCTTCAGAATCTTCGTGTCGCATCCTTGAAAGGCTTAAACTTAAATGTCAACTTTGGTTGACTGGTTGGTCTTCTAGTTATCGCTAGAGAATGTAAAAGGCAATGTGATACAGTACTTGTGATTGTTTTAGAAGTTTACAGCAAAAGTGGCGAATTGTTGTTACTATTCATAAGTGTGTTTTGTTCGTTATGAGCCTTCCTTGAAGTCGGCTATTTTATTGTTTAATGGAAAAGTGATTTTTGTTACTGTTTTGTTGTAGATTTACTTAGTGAGACGTATAGGTTACACCAGAATACTTTTACAAAATCTTATATATAGATTCTTTTTTCTGCTCTTACATGTATCCATTGAGATTTTTGACTATGACTACTTATCATTTCCTATTCTAAAACATTTTAGAATAAAATATCCTTTGTGTTACGTTTAAACTATGAAAATTAGCAGTTGCGTATCTATCAAAAGTATAGCATTTCCAAGGTATCTGCATTTCTTACTTTTGTTACCTATTTCATAGTAATGGTACAGTTAATATTTATACTATTTTGTCCTTTTTATGGAAATAGATTAATAATGAATGTTATATAGTAAGAAATAAATTGATAACCTTTGTAATTTTTAAAACCGTAATTGACTAACAAAAATTGCTGAGTTTCGTACTTTTAAAAATGTAGGATAACGCAAAGAAATTTCGTAGTATTTTCACAGAAGTGACGTTTTATTATATTAAATTAAGGTGCACTCTTGAAAACAACTTCGTTAGTAATCATGTAACTGAGAGACATTTTAATAAGTAATCGAAGTTGTTTGAAGCCTGTATTTTTAAAAATAATAAAGATAACAGCCTGCACAGGTAGGTAAATTCGCAGGACACAGTTACTATCTTGAGCATTCGTTATGACAAGATGTTAAACAAAGGAGCACTGTGCCCGTGATGCATATCAACTGGTACCGCAGAACCAACATTTTTCTGTTTGAGGATGCACCAGGTTATTATTTTCGAGCACAAATTTATTAATTGTGTTGTAAGAAACACTATACAATTTTTCTGTTTTCTGTAACACCATACTTTGGAATTTAACCTTCTTAGCTGCATGCAAATGACTTTGTCATAATTTCTGTACACCGTTTTTGCTTTCTTTTTTATAGTCTATCTTTTTATAAGCCATGTTGAACAAAATTCTGCGGAAGTAATAAACAAAAAATTAAATAGCAAGTTTATAGCTCCAAATGTATTGCTTGACAAATAAATACCATATCCGTATAATTCGTAGGTAAATCCATAACACAACACAACATAGCATTAGGTAAGGTAACTTGGCGATAGTTCAAAATTAATTTGCTTTTGTGATTATGTCTGTATCTCTGTATATGTGCAGGAACACATTTAACTGGAATTTCTTTGTTCTTTATTATGTTATTGTTGTATTTTATTGTTATTTTTGTTTGGCGTTATTGTTTTATATTAAATTATTATATTATTTATATTCGTTTTATTAACATTAATATTAAATTTGTATTATTTTATTTTTATTGGTGTTTTTATCGTTATGTTTGTCACTATTGATATTAGTATTATTATTGTTTTAATTCTTCTTATTATTATTACTATTATTATTGGTGGTGGTGGTGGTGTTGGTGGTGGTGGTGGTAATGTTGGTGGAGGTGGTACTGTTGGTGGTAGTGGTGGTGGTACAGTTGGTGGTGGAGTCTTTCTCCCTACCAGAATTAGTGGACCACGGTATCTGGAATTCCTGCCAGGTGAGCTTCAGGTTTTTCTTTATGACGTTCCTGTACCATGGTGAAACACACTGTGCACTGGTTCAAATGAGATTTCAGTTTCAATTTCTTTATTGGAGAATATATTCTGGTGCTGGTGCAACGGGCCCAGCTGACAGACTTAAATTTACGTTAATCTTTCGGTGTACCACCTTACCATTATGAACCTGTAAAAGCCCATTTCAATTGGTTGTATCCTGGACACTGGATGGGCCTAGGTGGCCCAATACCTTGGATCGATGTTTATGCCTGTATGGTATAAATAAATATGTTTGTGTGCTTAAAATTAAATACCTACAGAAAAAAAAACGGTGTTGTAGGTAAACTGGAAACAAGCAGGAGAACGGAAACAAAAAGGTAAGAAACTTAATATGTAATACTTGAGTTGAAAATAATATGAATAAATATTACAGAACAGTAGTTTTCATCGTTACAATGTTTGACTTATGTAAATATTATTCTTTACATTATACTGAGGCAATAGAAATACTTGGTTAATACATTTTAAGATATAAGATTTAAAACTTTCGTGGCGAATGTTGCTAGTAATTTATTCCCGGGTGATCAGCCGCGTCAAATTTATAAAATTGAAGCTTTCGACCAATTGATTCTCCATGGTCTTCATCAGGAGCAAATCCCTGGGTAAAAATCATGCTGGTAAACTTATTAATCTCTCTACTGGTAAGTAGGGGAAGTATTGTATTCCACCCAAAAATTCGATGTTGAGATTTCTCCAGAAATATATGTTTTGAGGCCCCCTGAATCCAAAAAAGCTATTTTTAGAAAAAGGTCTGTGTGTGTGTTCGTGTGTGTGTGTGTGTCAGACTGTGGACAGCATAACTCAAAAACAAAAAGTCGGTTAAAAACCAAAGTTGGTGTTTAAGTTTAATGTCTTTCAAGGATGTGACACGAAGATTTTGAAGAAAATAACCCCACCCTAAATTAACCTTTACATAGAAAATTTTTCCAAAATTTTGACTTTCTTGAAAATTGCTGTAACGATTTTGATTAAAATGTAATATGTTTCAGATACGTTTATGACAAATGAAGTCGTATTTACTCTGGACGACTTTTGCATAACTGTTAAGGAACACTGGGAGTGAAATTTTGGTCAAAATTGTCTAAAAGTCGAAAATTGTTTTTTTACCTTAAAATGTTCCTGGAACACCTGTGCATTTGGATCAGCTAACATTTATTATATCCGCCACTCCATGTGGTAATTACTGCCCTTTCAAATAGCGCTCTTCCCATAACATACATATGTAGGATGCTCCTATATAAAAGCCTGTTTTTCTCAAAACTACATGTCTGCACATTCCAAAAGAAGGTCGTGCCTGAGTTTTGCTTCAAATTCAATGAAAACTTCTAAAAGTATTCATAAATAGCAGATAAACAAAACTATTTTCAATATTGATGTTATCATTAACATGAATTCCAAAAACATTTTTTGTATGAAAAAAATCAATAATTTTTAAGATTAAATATTCTTTGTTACTAAGATAAATATGTACAGCACAAACAGCAAACGTATTTGAAATATCTTTTCATACAATTGTTATCCATGTTTTAGAGTATCAGTTCTGCCAATATAAATGAATTTTGAAAAGTCAAAGTATTCTAACGTTTCCCTTGCACCTATAAGGAATTAAGCAATAAGAAAAGTTGTACAAATGTTTATCTTAAGTAACACAAAGAACGTGTAAGAATAAGAGTTTGTAAGAATAGTTAGTAGAAGAGTAGACAAAGTCATGTGAGTGCAACACATCAGACTTTTTTTATTTTAACATCTTACTTTCACAGTTACAGGCTGCCAAAAAGACAAAGAATAGTAATACAAAAGCAACAGAATAGTTAACACAACATAATGAATATAAAATATAAAAGCTAAAAATTGAAAATGATAAGGGATGTGCAATCTCTTAAAACAATAATAATAAAATAAAAAAGAATCATGGTCCTTACACGTGATATCTAACAATAGCTATAGAGCCTTTGATCGCCAATACAGTAATAAAGTGGAGCCAGGTAGGTCTTGTGCAATGAGCGTGGAGATCCCAGTAATTGGCCGCTTGCTTATGGTGGGGTGGGCTTCCTTGGTTTTCCTCTAATGCCAGTCAGCCATTCTGATCTGCTTAAATATCTATGACGGTATGTTTGGTGGCTGGTCCCCAAGCCATGCTTAGCTTGAGTCCACAGTACTCAGTGCTTTGTATAATACGTCTATACTAAATATTATAAAAAGTAACATTTCATTTTTAATTGTTAGAATTCAAAAACCAGTGATGTTATTCATTAAATTTCGTTTTATTTGTATCATATCTGTTAGCCTTTCGACGGTTCTGCTTATAAAACAAATTATCTTTATGCCCCATAGCACTCGGATAACATAATGAGGGCAATGCTTATTTTAAAAACTCGATGTGTTGCACTACTCTTGTTCTAACCTTCTTACGAACTCTTATTCTTCTATTTTCTTCGTGTTAATTGAGATCAAAATTTGGAGAAATTATCTTATTGCTCGTTTTCTTGCACGTGCAACAGGAATATGGGAATACAGTAGGCTTTGAGCGATAGTCAAAATATTTTAAGGCTTTCAAAGTCCCTTTTCTTTGTACGGTTAACATATGAAAAATAACACACACACATACACACAAACACACACACACACACGCGGTACTTTTTCTAAAAATCTGATGTGTTGCACTCACATGACTTCCTCTATTCTTGCACTAACCATTCATACAAACTCTTATTCCTATATCTTCTTCGTGTTAGTTAAGATAAACATTTCTACAAATTATCGTATTGTCGGTGCAAGGGGAATATTAGAATACAGAAGGCATTGAGCGATAGTCAGATCTTTTAAAGCTTTGAGTTCCCGTTCTCTTTGCACGCTTAAGATATAGCAAAAATCTGATGTGCTGCACTCAAATGACTTTCTCTATTCTTGTACTAACCATACTTACAAACTGTTTTTACTATACCTTCTTCGTGTTACTTGACATAAACATTTATACAAATTATCTTATTTCTTATTACCTTGTACATGCAAGGGGAATATTAGAATACAGCAGGCTGTGTGCGATAGCGAAATCTTTTACAGCTTTGAGATTCCGTTCTCTTGCACACTTAGCGTATAAAAACTGAATAACGATGTCCCATTTCACGAAAGTTTTAGTTTTTCGTAACTGACACATCTAACAAGGAGTTGCTCCGAAATGGTTGACTCTACAAAACAATTATTGAGGCATAAGTTGTGTGTTTATAATGGCGGCGCCGTGGCTCAGTTGTTAGACCGCTCGCCTACCATCTAGGTGGGACCCGTATGTAGTATACATGGTGGACGAAGCGGCGTCTTGGCGGGTTTTCTCCATGGTCTCCCGTTTCCCTCATTCATTCCCCCAATTGCTCCATTGTCACCCTTCGAAATGTCCATTTCGCTTGCATTTCATATCATCCTCTTCTTCACTATCATACCTGGTGCTTGGCTGACCACCTGCTTCCAGGTCTTCACTTTGTCTGGTACAGAGGTCCTTCTGCTCCCCGATAGGCGTCTGACCCTAGGTAATGGCTTGTAAGACCTAGGGGGTTTAAGTCCTACATAAGGGGAGGGTAATCAGGGAAAAAAGAAAGAAGTTGTGTGTTTTAACGTGGTCTACATTTTTTGTTTAGTAAGATTTTGTCTATTTTGTCATCCAGAGTAAACAGGATTACATAGTCTATAGCCAGAAAATTCAAAATATACAATTCATTTGATATACTGATACCTTAAACATATGACATTTTAAGCAAAATCTTTAGCTGTTTTCAAGAAAATAAAAAATTTTCGATGCAAAGGGTAGTTTAGCATACGACTATTTCCTTCAAACTCTTTGTGTCGCATTCTTGAAAGACATTAAATTTAAATACCAACTTTGATTTTTAACCGACTTTTCGTTTTTGTTATGCTGCCCACAATTCACACACACACACACACACACACACACACACACACACACACACACACACACACACACACACACTCACACACACACACACACACACACACACAGAGACACACACAAACGGACCTTTTTTTTAAAAATGACCTTTGGATACAGGGATCTCGAAACATATTTCTGATGAAATCTCGACATTTCCCGAATTTTTGTGTGGACTACAAGACTTCCTCTAATTAGTAGTAGAGAAAGTGAAATGGTGTTAATTTTAAAATAGCATGAATTTATTTGACAAAGTTAGAATAAAAAACACGCCGGTTTACTTAGAGATTGTTCAAAACTATGTTATGCTGGATGTTCGTTGTAGTAATGCGCGGCATGTTTCAAGGTGACAAGGATATATATTATACTTTCGACATTATTGATATTTATGATAGATACGGTTTACTTGGTGATAATCATTTTTAATCATATATCTTTAACATATTATGCAATCATATCAATGCAGGTCGCAATACCACATGAGGGTCCCTGGAATCGAACACTGGCCGTATAGGTGGTAGGCGAGCGGTCTAACCGCTCGGCCGCTGCGCTGCCCACTTAAGATTTTACTTTTTCAATTGATTAAACGCTATTATTTCATTCATGGTCAAACAAATAAGTGCAATGGAACTTTAAAGCCATGGCATAGGTTTCCGCCTTTTAAGAATACGACTAATGATGCATGTTTGTAATGAACGTTCGTCCCAGTGAACAAGGAACAAATAAAATCAAAGCTTCCGTATGAAACGTTAAAAATGAGTGGAGAAATCATGAGATTACAACACACAGAACTTTTATAGTATGTATAGTACAATATTAAGGCATTTCATATGCTTAAATAAATATGTATTATAAGTAGATAGATGCTACAGATGAAAGTATCTGCAGTACTGAAAATAAAAATCAGATGTGTTGCGCTCACATGACTTTATCTACTGTTATACTAACTATTCTTACAAACTCTTATTATTTATTCCTATATTTTCTCCGTGTTAAGATGAGATAAACGTTTGTAGAATTTATCTTATTTCTCATTTTCTTGTAGGTGCAAGGGGAATATGAGAATATAGTAGGCTTTGGGCGATAGTGAAATCTTTTAACACTTTCAAATGCCGTTCTGTTTGCCCGATTAGCATAAAAAATGAATAGCATTGTTCCAATTGACAGAAATATAAGTTCTCCAAAACTTACTCTAATAACAGAAGTATCAACGAAATGGTCCACTCACCGAATGGCTTTATTTAGACATAAATTGTGTGTTCGAGCAAGATCTACATTTTTTGTAGAGTAAGATTTTGTCTGTCTCTTACAGTTTACTAGTTATGCAAAAGTCGCCCAGACTAAACAGGACTTCAGGGGCTATAGCCAGAAAATTCAAGATATAGATTTCGTTTGTCATAGAAATATCTTAAACATATGACATTTTATTCAAAAACATTAGAGCCATGTTAAAGAAAATAAAAGTTTTCGAAAAATTTTCCATGTAAAAGTTAGTTTGGGGTGGATCAGTTTTTTTCAAGATCTTTGTGTCGCATCCTTGAACCGACATTTCGTTTTGGAGTTATGCTGTCCACAGACTAACACACAGACACGCACACGGACCTTTTTCTAAAAATGCTTGTCTTGGATTCAGGGGACCTCAAAACATATATTTTCGGTGACGCCTCCACTTCGAATTTTTGAGTGGAATACTATAGTTCCTATACTTTACTATACTTAGCAGGGAAAGTAAAAATGAATAGCAATGTTCCATTTGACGGCTCTCCATAACACACAAATTACGAGTAATATCTCCGAAATAGTTCACTCAACAAAAAAAAAATTTTTCTGACATAAATTGTGTGTTTTATCAAAATCTACGTTTTTTGTAGAGTATGATTTGGTCTCTTACAGTTTACCAGTTATGCAAAATTCATCCAGAGTAAATACTACTTCATGGGCTATGGCCAGAAAATTCAAGACACACATTTCATATCTCAAACATACGGCTTCTTAATCAAAATCGTTTGAGCCATTTTCAGGAAAATCAACATTTTTAAACAATTTTCCATATAAAGGATAGTTTAGGATGGAGCAAGCTTTTTGAAAATCTTCGTGAAACAGTTGAAAGACTTTACACTTAAATAGTTTTTAAAAGCATTTCGCTTTTGAGCTGTTATCCCCAGACTGACACACACACAAACACACACCCACACATGGACCTTTTTCTAACAATATTTTTTTTATTCAGGGGACCTCAAAACATATATTTCCGGTGAAAGCTGGACATTGAATTTTTGGGTGGAATACAATATTTCCTCTACTTTACTATACCTAGTAGAGAAAGTAATAACACTATACTAAATATGGCTACTAGGTTCACGCCTAGGTGTCGGTTAAATCGGATATGTCTGCATTTCCCCTCTCTGGGACTCTGGGTGGTGGCAGTTTGTGGTGACGTTTAGCATTTCCTTTGTGCCAAAGAAAGGTTCTCTCCTATTGGCTGGTTACTGCACGACGACTTGACCAGCTGTGTGCGTCTCTGTTCGCAGTCAGTCCAGAGAACTGCGGCTTCTTGTGCAAAGCTTCCTAATCATTGTGTGATTATCAAGCAGTTTGTGACTTAATTGTTAGATATCTAAAGTACTGTCTACTATTTGCTGCATAGAGATTATTGGTAAGTTCCTAAATATTTATTGCAGTATAATAACTTTATATGTTTAATATACGGTGTAGTGTGTTGAAGTGTTTTCTGCTTTCTTCTTGTAAGTTCCATGGGCGGCCATTTTGTAAATGTGCGACCTGAGACATTTTGCCAACGCCCTTCATATGTACATTACAGTTTGAAATATTTATCTCCTGCTAACTGTGAACAGTTTTACCATGGTTAAAAGCAAAATAGTAAATGGCAGAAAAGATATATGTAATTCTGGATTATTTCTCTTTGTTTGGCCAGAATTTTGGAACCTTTTGCCAAATTTTGTATATTTTAGTCACTATATAGACTTTATTGTCTTCCAAGAGTTTTTGAAACGTCTACTTAGCCATACTTGATAATAGTTGTTTGTTATTTCTGTTTTACGCCTTTTGATTTATTTAATTTGTCTGTTACGTATATTGAGTTGGGAAAGTCTTGTATTCCATCCAACAATTTGATGCAGAAACGTCACTGGAAATATGTTTTAACTCTTCCTTAAACCCGAAAAGAGAAACTTTGTTAAGCTCTGTAAAGAGCATAGGTAACTCAAAAACGAAAAGTCGGTTTAGCAACACATTTTGTATTTAAGTTCAGCATCTCCCAAGGAGACAGAAAGATGACTTTCAACAGTCTCCCCACTTTCGTCCATGCTTTATATGAAAATGTTTTAAATTTTTTATTTCCTCAAAAAAGGTGCTAACTGTTTTAATTAAGTAGTATAAATGTTTAAGATAATTTCATGACAAATGAAATTTACATATATCTTAAATTTTCTGGGAATTGCCTTAGAAATCATCTTCATTTGGAATGGCGTTTGCATAACTGTGAGCCGTAACGGATAGACAAAAGCCTAATACTCAAAAACTGTAGATCTTGTTAAAGCACACACATACCTATTTATATGGAGTATAAATTCCAAGGTATTCTTTGTTATTGGTTTGATTTTATAAAAATGTATATGTGTCTTAAATGGGACGTCGTTGTTCACCTTCTTCTTCTTTTCAATGGAAAGAGAACTGAATTTAAAGGTCCGCTCTTAAAAGATTTGACTATCGCTTGAAGTCTGGATATTCTTGTAACACTTTGTTATCTACAAGGAAATAATAAGTCAATTTCTGCATGTGTTTATCTTGATTAACACGAAAACAAAATGATAGGCGTTTCTAAGAATAGTAACTACAAATATGATTAAGGAAAATGTCATGTGATTGCAACAATTTTGATTGTTTTAGAGTTGCAGATTTTGTTACTTTTCAGCAAAACTGACCTGAATTATTGTTGCAATTCATAGGTTCGAATTTTGTTCACTGTCAGCTTGCGTTAAAGTCCTACTTTGTTTAATTCAAAAGAGTCTTTTGTTAACATTTTCTTGTACATTAATTTAGCTAAAGTGAGACCTACAGGTTATACAATATAAGTTTTACAACATTTTAAACATTGGTTCTCTCTACTACAATTACGTCTGGTCCATAGAAACTTGTGATCATAAACTATCTACCGTTTTATATTTCAAAATAATTTAGATTAACTTAGCCGTTGTGTTACGTTTATAAATAGGAAAAATGGCACCTGTTCATGAATCACACGTATAAATGCTATACGTAGCAGAGGTTTCTTTAACTTTTGCAACATGTTTCATTTGAATGATGCAAGTTAATAATTATAATATTTTGTTATTTTATGCAAACACTTAATAGTTGTACCTCTATAGTGAAAATAAATTCACAAATGTCTTTTAATTCTTAAAAAGTAATTGATAAACAGAAATTAATGAGCTTCATGCTTTTGAAGATATAGGGTGAGATAAGGTAATTTTGCACTATTTTCTATAAAGTAACGTTTTATTATATTAAGATGTACTCTGGAAGCAATTTTTTCGTTAATCACGTAACTGGTTGGTAGTTTAATAAAGAATAATATTTTTCTGAACAGTGTAGTTTTAACATGGATAAAGGTCATAACAGCCTGCGCAGGTAGACACCTTCGTAATGGGTAAGTTAATTGTTGTAATAGTAGTAAGTTAATTTTCCAACAACATGCCATCTATTCCTTATAGTACACAGTCGTCGTCTTCGGAACCTGAACGTTCATAACATACATCACACCTGCAAACAGCTGCATTTGTTTATTGTGTTTGACATTTGTTATGTTAAGGAGTTAAACAAAAGAGCACTGTGTCCATGGCGCATTTCAGCTGATAAAAACAGCCCTTTTTACATTTGAGAATGTTTCAGGTTTTCATTTTCGAGCATAAAATTTTTTGTGTTGTGAAATTATTCCGCTTTGTGTAATGCTATACTGTAGAATTTAACCTTCTTAGCTGAACTCAAAAGATCTGAAGTTTTATAATTTTTGAACACTTCTTCATTTTTTTAGGAGTCGTTATCATTTTTGGTGAAATTCTGCAGAAGTAATAAAAGTAAAATTAAATATTAAGCTCTTATACAGGATGGAAGGTAAATGATTTGCTAGACTTTGACAGCAAATTTCCCATAATGTGAATAACAAGTATGTCTGATACAAAAATGTTGAAAACTTTACCTATAGTTTTTTTAGAAAGACATATTATTATCAAAAAAGTTTATCATCACCTGACTGAAAAATTATTCATTGAGGGTTCTTGATATATGGCTACATTCGTAGAAAATTAGATAAACAACTTTTACCTTTGGCGTACTTCAATAGATTCAAAGGTTTTTGTGTAAATTAAGTTTAAGAGAACCCACAATTTGTTGCATTTATGTTGCAGACACAACATTGACTGTACATTTCAAGTTGTGAATAACTTATAATTAAAAATCTGATGTGTTTTGCTCACATTACTTTCTCTATTCTTGTACTAAACATTGTTACAAACTCTTATTACTGTATCTTCATGTTAGTCGAGATAAACATTTGTGGAATATATCTTATTGTTTATTTTCTTGTAGGTGGAAGATGAATATGGGAATACAGTAGGCTTTGAGCAATAGTCATATATTTTAAAGCTTTCAAATTTCACTCTCTTTTCACGGTTAGCATATAAAAACTGAATAGCGATGTTCCATTTTACAGAAGTAAAAGTTCTCCAAAACTCGCACAAGTCACGTGGATTATCTCCGAAATGGTTATCTCAAAAAAAAAAAAAAAAAAAAAAAAAAAAATATTCAGGCATAAATTGTGTGTTTTAGCATGATCTGCATATTTTGTAGAATAAGATTTTGTGTATCTTTTACGGTTTCCCAGTTATACAAAAGCCATCCATAGTAAATGTGACTACAGAGGCTATAACCAGAAAATTCAAAATATACATTTCTTTGTCATAAAGGTATAAAAAATGGCATTTTATTCACAATAGTCATTTTCCATAAAATGAAAATTTTCGAAAAATTCTACATGCAAATGTAGTTTAGGGTAAAGAAACTTTCTTGAAAATTTTTGTGTCGCATCCTTGAAAGACATTAACTTAATATGAAGTTTAGTTTATAACCGACTTTTGATTTTAGAGTTATGCTGCTCAAAGGCTGACAGACAGACATACACGCACACACACACACACACACACACACACACACACACACACACACACACACACACACAGAGCGCGCGCGCACCTTTTTCTAAAAATGCTTTTTTTATACAGGGAGCCTCAAAACATGTATTTCCGGTGAATGTTCGACATCGAATTTGTGCGTGGAGCACAATACTTCCTCTACTTTGCTATGCGTAGTGGAGAAAGTATAAAGGAAACAAGATTAATGCTTTCCTTTGGATTCAGGTAGTCTGAAAATGTGTATTTTCAATGAAATATCGATATCTAACTTTTGGCTGCAACACAATACTTTCTCTCCCTAGTAAGTACTTAGGTAATTGAGAAAGCAAAATTGAGCAAGGAATGGAATTGAATATTCCCTATCAATAGAGACTGTTTGTTACCCTTAGTTTTGTTACGCCTAATATGTGTAAATATCTAAACTATACATAGAGGTTCTGGCATATAGGTTGTAAAATGTATACAACCTGAAATATATGATGGTTACAAAACATTACCCGAATAAATCGATCACGTGATTCACACAATGAGGCTTTTGGAACGTGTCTATAATAAAGTACTCCTGCAGGTTAGACTGCCCTTCACACCTTTGTGCGTTGCAGGAGATCGACCTTCGGAACTTTCCTGTTGGTTGCCCCCTATAGACGTGATTTTTCACCATATGTCTGAAATAGGCCGGTTCTCGTGCCCAAATAGTGTTTTGAATTCTGTGTTCCGTCCTGTAGAGAAGCGTGAGTTCGAGTCCCACCTGAAGATCGGTGTTTATGTTTGTATAGTGTAAATAAATATGTTTGTGTGCATAAAATGAAATACCTACCTACAGAAAAAGGAGCGGTGTTGCAGGTAAAGTGGAAAACAACAGGAGAAAGAAAACTGAAATGTAAGGAAATTGGCATGTAAAATTTGAACAGAAAATAATGACAATAAAAACCACAAAGCAGTAATTTTCTTCCCTTCACTGGCTTATGTATTATTCTTTACATTATACTGCTACAATAGAAATACCTTGCTAGTTTATTTTATTATACAGCGGTACTAAGTTTTTATATGATCCGTCTATACTAGAAATAATAACAAGGCGTTTACCCTATGAAAATCAAAATTTAATTGTTTATTTTTAGAGTTAAAAAAACAGTGACGCCATCTATTATTGTCGTTCTACGGTATCTTGCAGGTATCTTTCAAAACTTGCGACGGTTCTGCTTGTAAAGGAAATTATGTTCCTGGCGTGTATGGCTTAGATAACATGAGGGCAAGGCTAATTTTGAAAAGGTATTCAGATTTAAAGTAGCACGAATTTGTTTGTTAAGTTAGTATAAGAACATGCCTCCTAGTTGCAGTTTACTTTGAGATTATCCAAAACTATGTTAATGCTGAAAATTCGTGGTAAAAATACGCAAAATGTTTCAAATGACAAGGATATCTAGAGCACTTTCAATATTATTGATTTTTATCATAGTTACGATTTACGTAATTACCATTTTTAATCAATCTCCTTAATATACTAAGTAATCATATCAATGCAGGTCGTTCAGGTTTCCTTGTACTTGGCAATATTTTATGGTTTATTATTCCACTTGGTTAAGGTTTTATTTAGCACAGTAATAAGGAAAATTATCACAAATAACGCTTCTCAATTAACATTATACAAATAAATATTAAGCACTTTATGGATCCTTTAAGATGGAATGCGAAACACGAGGTGTGCTAGTGAGAAGCTGGATGATATGAAATGCAGGCGAGATGGACGACTGGAGCAATTAATGAAATGACTGGCGGGGGAAATCAGAGAACCGGGAGAAAACCCGCACAGATGACGTTTGTCCAGCACGATACCACATGTGGGTCCTTGGGATCGAACACGGACCATATAGCTGGTAGACGAACGGGTTAACCACTCGGCCACTGCGCCTCCCACATTAAATTTTACTTTTTTTCAATTGATTAAACTCTACTATTTCATTCATGGTTAAACAAATATATGTGGAATGGGACTTCAAAACCATCGCATAGGTTTCCGCCTTATAAAAATACAACTAACGATGTAAGTTTGTAATGAAATTTTATATCAATTAACAAGGAACAGATAAAATCAAAGCTTCTGTATGAAATGTTAAAAATGAGTAGAAAAATCATGAGATTACAACATGCAGGACATTTATAGTTGGTATAGTACAATATTAGAACATTTCATAGGTTTAAATATATGTTATAGATGGAAGTATTCACATTACTGAAAATAGTAATTATACTATACTAAACATGGCTACTAGGTTCACGTCTATTTATGGGTTAAACCGGATATTTCTGCATTTCCCCTCTCTGGGACTCTGGGTGGTGGCAGTTTGTGATGAGGTTTACCATTTCCTTTGCGCCAAAGAAAAACTCTTTCCTATTGGCTGGTTACTGCGCGACCAGATGACCAGCTGTGCGCGTCTCTTTGCAGTCACTCAAGAGAGCTTGTGTAGAGCTTCCTTATCATTGCGTGTGTGTGTGTGTCAAGTATTTTGTGACTTAATTGTTAGATATCTAAAGGATTTGTTGCTGTTTGCTGCATAGAGATTATTGGTAAGCTCTTAATTATATATTGCAGTATAATATGTTTATGTGTGTTATTTAGGGCGAGGTTGGTTTTAGTGTTTTCTGCTTTCTCGTAGAAGTTCCATGAGCGTCCATTTTGTAAATGTGCGAACTCAGTCATTTTGCCAATGCCCTTCGTAAGTTTATTAGAGTTTAAAATACTTATATTCTGTTTACTGTGAACAGTTTACCATACTTAAAAACCAATTAGTAAAGAGCAAAGAGGATATCGGTAATTTTGGTTTTCTTTTATAGTTAAGATATTTTACGGAATTTTCAATAGCTTTATCCTGTATATACGCTTGCTGGTCTTTCAAAGGTTTTGGAAACTTTTACTAAGCTATACTTGATAAAAGCTGTTTCTTTAATTCCGTTTACGGATTTTGACTAATTTTTACGTTTCCTATTGTGTATAACAGGTGAAAATTCTATTGTATTATATTTAAAATATTAATACGGGGATGTCACCGGAAATATGTTTTAGAGAATGTTCCATGTATGTGTCTATGAGTAGTAGAGGAAGCTAAAAAACGAAAACTATCAAATTGAACTGTAAATTTTGTATTTAAGTTCAGCATATTTCGGGAATATGATACGAAAATTTTCATAAAAATCTCCCCACTCTATCCTTAATTGAAATTAAAGTCTCTAACGATTTTAATTAAAATACTATATGTTTGCAATATTTTCATAACAAACGAAATGTATACCTTGAATTTTGTGGCAATAACTTCTAAATGTCTTTTCATTCTGAATGACCTTTGGATAACGGGTAAACCGTAAGAGCTAAAGGCATAACTGTACAAAAAATGCAGATCTTCTTAAGGCAAACGGAGATAATTATTTCCGAGATATTGGTTATTATTAGTTTTAATTTATAAAAGATATATCTATGTCAAATAGCTCGTCCTTGTTCTCTCTTGGAAAGGTATAGGGAACAGAATTTTAAGTGTGTGGGGTTCTCTTAATAACCTTTTATTTATGATTAAAGACAATTGCTGCATATGGTTATCCTGATTAGCGTGGGGAAAATACTAGAATAAGCATACGTAAGAATAATAAGTACTAGAGAGACTAGAAAAATCTGATGTGTTGCATAGACATGACTTTCTCTAGTCTTGTACTAACCATTCTTACAAAAACTTATACCTACCTCTATCTTAGTTGAGATAAGCATTTGTACAAATACTTATCTTATTGCTTATTTCATTGTCGGTGAAAAGGGAATATTAGAATACACTAGGATATGAGCGATAGTCAAATCTTTTAAAGCTGTTTGCACGCCTTAGATATAAAAAATGAACAACGATGTTCCATTTCACGAAAGTTGCCTGGCACAAATAAGGAGTATCCCCAAAATAGTTCACTCTAAAAAATTTATATGCACATAAATTTTGTGTTTTAGCAAGATATACAGTTTTCGTACATTAAGAATTTGTCTATCTCTTACGGTTTACAAGTTATCCAAAAGTCATCCAGCGTAAACAGACTGCATAGGCTATGGCCAGAAAATTTAAAATATACATTTCATTTGTCATACAAATATCTTAAACATATGACATTTTAATCAAAATCGTTAGAGCTATTTTGAAGAAAATCAAAATTTTCGAAAACCTTTCCATATAAAGGTAGTTCAGGGTGGGGCTATCTTCTTCAAAATCTTCGTATCGCATCCTTGAAAGTCATGAAACTTAAATATCAACTTTGGTTTCTAACCGACTTTTTATTTTTGAGATATGCTGTCCATAGACCGACAGACGCAAACTGATACACACACGCACGCACACACACACACACACACACACACACACACACACACACACACACACACACACACATGGACCTTCTTCTAAAAGTGCTTTTCTGGATTCAGGGGCCTCAAAAATATATTTCCGTCGAAATCTCGACATCGAATTTTTGGTTAGAATACAATACTTCCTTCTACTTACCGGTATAGAAAGTAAAATGTAATGTGATTTCAGTACTTGTCAGTGTTTTAGAAGTTTTCAGCAAAAGTGACTGCAATTGTTGTTACAATTCATAAGTATGTTTTGTTCATTGTGAGCCTGTGTTTAAGTCCAAGTTATTTTATTGTTTAATGCAAAAGTAGTTCTTGTTACCGTTTTTTGTAGATTTACTGAGTTAAAGTGAGACGTACAGGTACACTAGGTATCTTTTACAGAATATTAAATATTGATTCTCCTTTCTGCTCTAACCCATTTAGATGTGTGACTATGACTACTTATAATTTCGTATTCCAAAATACTTTAGAGTAAAATATCCCTTATTTTACGTCTAAACTCCGAAAATTAGCAGTTTGTCACCTATCAGAAGTATAGCATTTCCAAGGTAGCTGCATTTTTTAACTTTTCTTACCTGCTTCATTCTAATGGTACAGTTAACATTTATAATTTTTGTCCGTTATGCGAAAATTCATTAATAATTAATGTCATATAGTAACAAATAAATTGATAAAGTTTGTAATTTTTGTAAACGTAACTGGCTAACAAAATTACTGAAATTCGTGCTTTTAAAAATGTTAGATATTGTAAGGAAATTTCCTAACATTTTCACAAAAAGTGACGGTTTATTATATTTAATTAGGATACACTCTTGAAAAAGGATGCGACACGAAGATTTTGAAGAAAACAGCCCCACCCTAAACTACCCTTTACATGGAAAATTTTTCGAAAATTTTGATTTTCTTGAAAATAGCTCTAACGATTTTGATAAACATGCAATATATTTGACATATTTTTATGACAAATGAAATATATATCTTAAATTTTCTGGCTATAGCCCTTGTAGTCGTATTTACTCTGCACCGCTTTTGCATAACTGGTAAACCGTTAGAGATAGAACAAATCATACTTTACAAAAAATGTAGATCTTGCTAAAATAGACAATTTATGTCTCAAAAAGTTTTCTTGTAGGGTGAACCATTTCGGAGATATTCCTTATTATGTGTGTGAGTTTCGGAAAACTTAAAGCATTCGTGAAATGGAACATCGTTGTTCATTTTGTGTATGTTAAGTGTGCAAACACAACAGAATCTCAAAGCTTTAAAACATTTGACTGTCGCACAAAGCCTGCTGTATTCTAATATTCCCTTGGAATCTACAAGGAAATAACCAATAAGATAATTTGTACAAATGTTTATATTAACTAACATGAAGAAGATATAGGAATAAGAGTTTGTAAGAATTGTTAGTACAAAAATAGAGAAAGTCATGTGAGTGCAACACATCAGATTTTTCTGTTTTAGGATGTACCAGATCTTTATTTTCGAGCACACATTTCTGAACTGTGTTGTAAGAAACGCTATACAATTTTTCTGCTTTGTGTAACTTCTTACTTTGGAATTTAACCTTCTTAGCGGCACGCAAATGACCTGTTCATAATTTCTGCACACATTTTTGCTTTCTTCTTAAAATATATCATTTTAGGAACCACGTTGAGTGAAATTCCGCGAAAATAACAAACATAAAATTAAATAGAAAGTTTATAGGTCCAAATGTATTGCTTAGTAATAAATAACATATCCATATAATGCGTAGGTAAATCCATAACTTAGAATAAGGTAGGGCAATTTGGCAATAGTCCAAAATTAATTTGCCTTCATGATTATGTTTGTATCTCTATAGTATGTGTATTACCTTTTGTGCAGGAACACACATAATTGATGTAAGAGGAGCTTACACAGTTGAGAAAATGAACGGTCTGAAATAGACAAATTTCTGTGACAAAATGTGTTCATTTCTTAACGTTCTGGTATGCTAATGGGTCAGAAAACTACACGCCAAGTATATTTATCCCACATTAATGAAACAATTCTAATCTGCTCGAATAAGAGTGAGGATGTGGCATACGGACCACTTTGAAGGGAAAATGGCATTTTTCGTGCTAAGAAAATTGTGAAATCAATGAACAATACGCCAGCTTGCAGCATGCTCTTAAAATATGCTGCAAATTTATCTACCAGGTTGCCCACTCCAGCCGGCCCTTGGATAAATAGACAACCCTTCGTGCGTTAAAAGAGTTAAAGAAATAACAGGGGTAAATCCAGTGAGTGGCGTGTGTGAACTTCGTTCTGATTGTAAGAGAGTGAGCGACAGAAGAAATGCCCAGGCTTCAATTGGAGTGTGCAGCACGTGATAATAGAGAGAAACAGTCTTGGAATATTTTCCACTTCACTTAAAACACCTTATTTACCAGGGAATCAACTCCTTCCTGTATATGCTCCTATTGTCTAACATTACGGATTACAGATTGTGAATTGCCGTAACAAAATCCATGCAAACATGAGGGCGCGTAATGTTAAATTGGCATTTCTTTGTTTCTTATGTTATTGTTGTATTTAATTATTATTTTTAGTTATTGATATTATTTTGTTTGACGTTATTGTTTTGTGTTAAATTACTGTATAATTTATTTTGTTTATATTATTAACATTAATGTTAAATTTATTATTATTATTATTATTTTATTCTTATTTGTGTGTTTATGGTTATAGGGTTTGTCACTATTCATATTAGTATTGTTATTATTAGTATTGTTGTTTTGATTATGCTGATTATTATTATTATTATTATTATTATTATTATTATTATTATTATTATTATTATTATTATTATTATTATTAGTGGTGGTGGTGGAAGTGGTATTGGTGTTGGTGGTGGTGCTAGCGGTGGTGTTACTGGTGGTGGTGGTGCTAGTGGTGGTGTTACTGAGGGTGGTGGTGGTGCTAGTGGTGGGGTTGTGGTGTTGGTCTTGGTGGAGGTGTTGGTGGTGGTGTTGGTGGTGGTGGTGCTGGTGCAGGTGATGGTGGTGCTGCGGGTTCTGGTGGTGCTGGTGATAGTGGTGCTAGTGGTGGGGTTGTGGTGTTGGTGCTAGTGGAGGTGTTGGTGCTGGTAGTGGTGGTGTTGCTGGTGGTGGTGGTACTGGTGGTGGGGTTATGGTGTTCGTGTTGTTGTAGTTGTTGGTGCTGGTGGTGGTGGTACTGGTGATGGTGGTGCTGGGGGTGGTGGTGGTGCTGGTGATAGTGGTGCTAGTGGTGCGGTTGTGTTGTTGGTGCTAGTGGAGGTGTTGGTGGAGCTGGTGGTGGTGCTGGTGATGGTGGTGGTGGTGCTGGTGATGGTGGTGTTGGTGGTGGTGAAGCTGGTCGTGGTGGTGGCGGTGGTGGTGCTGGTGGTGATGATGATGGTGGTGGTGTTGGTGAAGGTGGCGGTGGTTGTAATGGTGGTAGTGGTGGTGGTGATGGTGGTGGTGGTGGCGATGGTGGTGGTGTCTTTCTACCAGAAATAGAGGACCACGGTATCTGGAATTCCTGCAATGTGAGCTTTAGGTTTTTCTTGATGAGGTTCCCGTACCATGGTGGAACAACACTGTGCACTGGTTCAAACGAGATGGTGCACTGCCTTACCATTATGAACCTGTAAAGGTCCGTTTCAATTAGTTGTGTCCTGAACACTGGATGGCCCTAGGTAAGCCAATACCCTGGCCAGCAAGATCTTCTGACCTGACGCCATTAGAATATTTCTTCTGAAGACATTCAAGAATATTGGTTTTAAACAAGTTCCCCAAAGGATAGTTGAAACATATGCATCTGTCACTCGCAGTTCTCAGAAACGTCCATGTAGATACAAGGAAACGCTTTAAACATTGTGTCAATCAACAAGAAATCATTTTTTGCACCTGTTCTGTGAATGAAGTCACCATAACATTAGCCTTTGATGATAATAACAACAGCGATGAAAATAATAGAGTAACAATAAACCATAACAGAAATATTAATCTAATAATGAAAATGTTGATACTAAAACTAACTAAAACAAAACTAATAATACTGAAACAAATAGTGATTCTGATGGTAATAGTAATAACCAGGGAAAGTACCTTGGTTGGCATAGTAGCGCTCTGCAGTGAACGCAGGTTAACTGCAACTGACGTATGGGTGCTTTGTGACGGCACATGACGTCCACGCGGCTCAGCGCGCATCCGCGGTGCATACGAGTCAACAGCGTACAGACATAAGCACACAAGCTTTGGAACACTTACACAAACATGATTCATTAATGTGCTTGGCGCATGCTTGCCACAAGGTGGCCGAGGAGGTTCGGTTATCTTATGATGATTTATTTCAAATATGAAGAGAATATTCCGGAAGGTTCCGGCAAGAATAATGAAATTCAGGGGTACCTTTACCCCCACAATCTGCCATTACGAGGTGCTCAATGCAGTGGCATATTATGCCACGCGTTATACTACAATCGCTAAAATAGCTAATACCTTCGACAGTATGGACTGTTCAACAATTGGAACAATAAAATCACAGCTTTCCGATCACTTACGTGAAAAGCTCCAGTTTATAACAACTCTTTTGGGCATATTTCTGATTCAGTCACACATCTGCAGACATGTCACACAGAAATGCCCAAAGCTCTTGAGTTAGTTCAGATACTGTCAGAAAAAGTTAATAAAGCTCCATCTACATCGATCACCGAAGAAATAAAGCAGCAGTTGAACTCTGTTCCACTGATAAATCCTGGATATTCCGTCATGAAAGATATTCCACATGCCTTAGAAGGAAAACCAGCTGCATCAACTGTTTATTTATTTCCTGCAGGTAACGTCCAGTATTTTCGTTTTGCACCGGTCACATCCTGTGACGTAGAACGAAGTTTTTCCATGTACAAGTCATGCTTGCGTGACAATAGGAGAAGATTTTGCTTTGAAAGGTTTAGAATGTATATAGTAGTGTATTGTGATGGTAACAATAAAGTCACTATCACGTAAGTTCGTACTGCTGGTTTTGTATCTAAAGCAGGCATGTCAAACGTCACTCCGAGGGTGTGAAGAGAGGGGTCTACCCCTCCTTAACTACAGTAGCACGCACTAGTAGAACCGGTTTTCGCTTTGTTTTTCCCGTTTTCCGATTTGATCATCACGGAGGGAGGGGAAATAGGGGAAAATTTTTCACGCCTGGTGAGTGCTGTTTGACACCCCTGATCTAAAGGAACACAGGTAGCAGTGCATGTTGCAGCCACGCGCCGCCAGCAGCAACAAACCGGTTCCGCTGCGCGGCAATGGTGTGTGTGTTGTGTGCCTCATTTCTCAGCCAATCAAGGTACTTTCCCTGGTAATAACTATAAAAATAATAATAGAACTAATAAAATAATAATGGGGATACAACTGATTATGATGATTATAATAATAATAATGATGATGATGATAATAATAATAATAATAATAATAATAATAATAATAATAATAATAATAATAATAATAATAATAATAATAATAATAATAATAATAATAATAATAATAATAATAATAATAATAATAATAATAATAATAATAATAATAATAATAATAATAATAATAATAATAATAATAATAATAATAATAATAATAATAATAATAACAATATTAATAATTAGAATAAGAATTGTTATAATGTGAGAAATATTAGTAATAATGATAATAATAATTAAAAACAATAAACTAAAGAGAATAAAATAATAAAAGCAATAACAATAATAACAAGTAAAAGTAATAATAAAACACAACAATAATATTAATAAGAAACAAGGAAATGTCTATCAAACATTACGCACCCTCATGTTGCATGGATTATGTTACGGCAATTTACAATCTGTAATCCGTAATGTTAGACAATAATAGCATATACAGGAATGAGTTTATTTCCTGGTAAATAAAGTCTTGTAAGTGGAGTGAAAAATATAAGACTGTTCCTCTCTAGTATCACTTGCTGCACACGCCAGTTGAACCCTGGGCATTTGCTCTGCCGCTCCGCTCGCTCTCTTACAAGCAGAACGAAGTTCACACACGCCACTGACTGAATTTACTCCTGTTGTTTCTGCAACTCTTTTAACGCACGAAGTGTTGTCTACTTATCCGAGGGCCGGCTGGAGTGGGTCACCTGGTAAGCTGCAAAAACATCGTACCTTAACCTACTTGAATGCAGTGCTAGTATGTTTAGCAAAAGAATTATCAGGCAAACGTTTAAAGTCATCCAGATTTTGTAAACTAAGTAATGTCGTTAATGTATGGATGTGTAAAAAGATACTTCTTTTGCTCAGTGTATCAAATAATAAATTCAGTTTTTAGCATATGCTGAAATAGATTTTATTTGGAATGACATTTGTATAACTGCATTCTCTATGGGATAGACAGAAGCCTACTGTACAAAATAGTACATCTTGTTAAAGCACACGGTTTATGTCTTATACCTCTTCACATGCAGTACAATTTGCGAGATGTTCTTTGTTATTGATCTAATTTTCTAAAAATGTATATATTTCTTAAATGAAACGTCGTTGTTCTCTTTCTTCCCCTTTTCCATGGAAAGAGAACGGAATTTAAAGGCCCACTCCTAAAAGATTTGACTATCGCTTAAATTCTGCATATTGTTGTAACATACTTTTATCTAAAAGGAAACATTAGTCAATTTCTGCATGTGTTCATCTTGATTGTTACGAAAACAAAATAATGGGCGTTTCTAAGAATACTAACTATAAACATGATTAGGAAAAATGTCCTGTGATTGCAACACTTCTGTTTGTTTTAGAAGTTGCAGATTTTGTAACTTTTCAACACAACTGACCTGAATTATTGTTGCAATTAACAGGTTAAAATGTTGTTCACTGTCAGGTTTCGCTAAAGTTATACCTTGTTTAATTCAAAAGAGGCTTTTGTTTACAACTTTCTTGTACATTTATTTAGCTAAATTGAGACCAACTGGCTACACAATATAAGTCTTACAACATTTTAAAGATTGGTTATCTCTACTACAATTACGTCTAATCCATAGAAACTTGTGACTCTAAACTATTCACCGTTTTATATTTCAAAATACTTTAGTTTAACATAGCCATTGTGTTACTCTAACTAGGAAGAATGGTAGCTGTTCATGAATCATACGTATAAATGCTCTATGTAGCTGGATTTTTTAACTTTTGTAACCTGTTTCATTTGAATGATGAAAGTTAATAATTATAATACTTTGTTATTTAATGCAGACACATTAATAGTGAAGGGGTTTAGTTCTATAGTGAAAAATAAATTTACAACAGTATTTCAATTCGTAAAAAGTAATTCATTAACAAAAGTTCATGAGCTCCGTACTTTTGAAGATATAGGGTGAGGTAAGGCAATATCGCTGTATTTTCTATAAAGAAACGTTTTATTATATTACATTAAGATGTACTGTGGAAACAATTTTTTAGATGATCACGTAACTGATAGGTATTTTAGTAAAGACATTTTTTCTGAACAAGGTAGTTTTAATAGTGATAAAGATGACAGCCTGCGCAGGTAGATAGGTTCTCAGTGGGCAAGTTAATTTTGCAAAATGGTGTCATCTGTTCCTTACACTACACAGTGATCTTCTTCGGAACCTGAGCCTTTATAACTAGAGCCCGGATTTTTATGTTCTTAAAATCAACTTTTTAGTTAGTCTTGTATCTTAAAAAGTTTTTTTTGTGTTTTGTTTGGAACCTTTTGAAATAATTTTTATATTATTATTTATTAGTTTTATTATGTTTATTGTAACATCACCCCTCTTTAGTGCAATAGTATATACATCATTGTTAAATGCTATTGGAATATATAGCACGGAACGATAGTTAAAATATTTTGAACACTTTATACCAACTGAAAATAAAAATAGCCAAGGAAACAGTTTCAGTTAACGCTTGATGTATGCTTCTGTCACGTCTAATAAATCCGGAAAAAAATTCACAAGACACATAACACAGTTTTCACTTGCTGTTGCATTGTGCAACTAAATACAAATCCCTTCCTTTTATATCTTAAAACATTCCTGTAGTACGAAAATGTACGCTTCACACAGCAAGATGTAGCAAACTTCAGTGAAGCAACTGCTCTTGGTCCTCATGGCAGTTTGTTCTCCTTGGAGAGTTGCAAATACTTTCTTCATGGTTGAAAACCCAGTATTTTACTGAGAATTTTGGTGGTCTTCTATCTACAGAATGCGCGCACAGACCCTGGTATTTCTTTGCTGAAAGTGGAATCGGCAGCTTCAATTGCATTCTTTAATGTCAATGATGCAGATTCCAAACACTCAGTAGCTCCAGGAAGATCAGCAAGATCGCTCAAGGCGATCTTGTCTTGGAGAGCTATTTTAGCTTTCTGTATGCAAGCGGCCTCATTGACATCAAACGGGGTTGTAATGGTTTTGATGTCTTCAAAGTGATCGGCATAATAGATTGCTGCCTTCAGCCATGTCCCCCACCGAGTGATGATGGGTTCGGGTGGAAGAGGAGTTTCAGGTAACATATCCTCATAAGCGACAATGCGGCTTGGAGCTTTAAAAACTCTTTATAGAAGAAACAATGCTGTTCATTCCTGGGAAACTATTCCTAAACTCTTCCGCCAATTGGTGCAAGCCAAGGCTATGCATGTGACATGCAGCATGTCAGGATAGAAACTCTTCATTACCTCACAAGCTTTGTGCATATATGTGGGACTGTCACTCACAAGAAGCACATCTCGGACAGTGCAAGCTATGATGCTATGGTTTGCTTTTTTCCAGCATCTTGCACAGTATAAGATGAAGTTTACCATGTTCTGTGGACTCTAATTTACCTACCACAACGTTTGCGATATATCGAACGCAACTATCTGTGGTCTCGTCTACCTAAAACCAGATGCAACTATCACCAATATTGCCTCTGATATCTTCGATAGTTTTCTGGTACAGTTTTTGCAAATAATGTTTTCTCACCGTTGATTCGTCTGGTATCTTGCGACGACTGATGTCTTCAAGAAATTTCTTGAATGCAGGATTCTGTAGTGTATTCCATGATATGTTAGCTGAAACCAGAGCCTCACATAATCTTATACTAAAATGGTCCTCCCCTGAACAGCCAGGAAAACTAAGAATTAGTGGCTGGTACGATGAAAAATTAATTGTCCTCTTTTTTCTAGCAATGTTGCTGATAAATCTCACAGATCCTTTGTGCTGCTCAAAATGCGATTTTTCGTCAGAGAGCACCTGGAAAATCCGTAAATAAAATTATGCTTTATTGGATACACGCTATATGCATTATGCAAAATGGGATTTCTCTCAGAGGGCACCTGAAAAATGGATAAATAAAATTATAGTTTATACGCTATATGCATTAGAACAGATATGCTTAATCCTCACCTGCTTTTGGCAGATTTGTCATCTGTGGTGAAGTTCAGATCGTTTCTATCCACTGAAGAATCAACCAACTTCAAGATGAGCTGACTTTAGGCATGATACTGGCTCTTTAAATTACCTTAATTCAGGAAAATTAACTTTTAACGGTGTAGTAATTGTATGCATTAACAATACGCGATAGCCGATTGAACACAATGGATAAGATAAATAACTGTTTTTAAATCGATTGGCTTGAGTTTATGGAGGTTCTCCTAACGACCCCTTACTCCTCGACAACAATCCCCGCATTCGTTGCTTGCAACAATACAGGGGTTGGTCCCACAAAGCTAAACACAACCTCTTGCCTTGTTGTCACTACTCCTCTTAGGCTTATATAAGTGAAAAGACGTTCAAAGATGTAACAATGGAAGCCCATTGATAATATGTTTCGTTTGAACATTGTAAAATACATTTTCTTTTGATTGATAACTGATCTTTTTCCATGTTATAACAAATTGGAAATTTAGCCTCTACTATTTGCACCCCATTTGCTAAAAGAAATGTGCCAATGGAGATAAACCGGTAGAGACTTTGCCAATCTCTTATGTTTTAACAAATTACACTAGTTATTCCGACAGAAGAAGTCTTTACGCGCTATTTATAGGAAGTTCAAGACATATATTTTTTTCGTAATTCAAAGTATCTTAAGGATAACCTATGTTACACGAAATTGTTAGAGCTAATTTTTGAGAAAATTGAAGGAACACATTTCCATGTAAACTATGGTTTGAGGTGTAGGGTTTTCTTATAAATCTTCGGCTCTTAGGATGCGTTGAACTTATGTTCAGTTTCATATTTATCTGAATTTTTGTTTTTGAGTTAAGCTGTTCACAGACAGACAGATACAACATTGATAGTAAATATCAAGTTGTGAATAACCTTTAATTAAACAAAAGAGTGAATATTAATGCTCTCTTTGGATTCAGGTAGTCTCAAAACGTGTATTTGCCATGAAATATCGAAATCGAACTTGTTGGTGGAATGCAGTAATTTCACTTCGTTGTGCGTACTTACGTGATGGAGAAAGTAAAAATGAGCCATGAACCCAGGAATTTAATATCATTAGTAGAGACCTCCTGCTAACCGCTGCTTTTTTCAGGAGTAATACGTGTAAAAATCAAAACTGTGCAGAGAGATTGCCGCATATACGATGTAAAAATATACGATCTGATGGTTTAAAAAAACATCCGAATAAATCTATCACGCGATTCAGTCAGTGAGGCTTTTAGAACGTGTCTATAGGAAAGTACTCCTGCAGGTTAGACTGCACTTCACACCTTAGTGCGTTCAGACCTTTCGAACCTTTCTGTTGGATGCCTCCCTATAGACAAGAGATTTTTGACAATAAGTGTGAAATAGGCCGGTTCTTGGGCCCAAATGGTTAGGTGTTTTGAATTCGGTGCTCCACCGTGTAGAGCAGCGTGAGTTCGAGTCCCAGCTAGAGATCGGTGCTTATCTCTGTGTAGTAGAAATAAATGTTTGTGTGCGTAAAAATAAATAGCTACAGAAAAAGGAACGGTGTTGCAGGTAAACTGGAAACAAGCAGGAGAAGGGAAACCAAAGGGTAAGAAACTTAATATGTTATGTTTGAGTTGAAAGTAATATCAATAAAAATTACAGAACAGTAGTTTTTATCTTTACAATGTTTGACTTATGTAAATATTATTGTTTACTTTATATTGAGGCAATAGAAATACTTTGTTAATATATTTTAATATAAAAGAAATAATATTTAAAACTGTCGCGGCGAACGTTACTAATATTTCATTCTCGGGTGATCAGCCGCGTCAAATTTATAAAATTCAAGCTTTTAACCAATTGATTCTCCATGGTCTTCATCAGGAACAAATTCCTAGGTAAAAATCATGCTGGTAAACTTATTTTTCTTTTAACATCTTCGTGTCACAGTTACAGGCTGCCAAAAAGACGAAAGAATATTAACACAAAAGCAACAGAATAGTTAACACAACATAACGAATATAAAATATAAAAGCTAAAAATTGAAAATGATAAGGAAAGTGTAATCTCTTAAAACAATAAGAATAAAATAAAAAAGAATCATGGTCCTTACACGTGATATCTAACAATAGCTATAGAGCCTTTGATCGTCAATACAGTAATAAAGTGGAGCCAGGTAGGTGTTGTGTAATGAGCGTGGAGATCCCAGTAATTGGCCGCTTGCTTATGGTGGGGTGGGCTTCCTTGGTTTTCCTCTAATGCCAGTCAGCCATTCTGATCTGCTTGAATATCCATGACGGTATGTTTGATGGCTGGCCCCAAGCCATGCTTAGCTTGAGTCCGGAGTACTCAGTGCTTTGTATAATACGTCTATACTAAATATTATAAAAAGCAATATTTCATTGTTAACTGTTAGAATTCAAAAACCAGTGATGCTATTCATTAAATTTCGTTTTATTTGTATCATATCTGTTAGCCTCACTACGGTTCTGCTTATAAAACAAATTATCTTTATGCCCCATAGCACTCGGATAACATAATGAGGGCAATGCTTATTTTAAAAATTCGATCTGTTGTACTCACATGACTTTCTCTACTCTTGTTCTAACCTTCTTACGAACTCTTATACTTCTATTTTCTTCGTGTTAATTGAGATCAAAATTTGCAGAAATTATCTTATTGCTCGTTTTCTTGCACATGCAACGGGAATATGGGAATACAGTAGGCTTTGAGCGATAGTCAAAATATTTTAAGGCTTTCAAAGTCCCTTCTCTTTGTACGGTTAACATATGAAAAATAAATAGCCATGTTCCATTTGACAGAGGTATACGTTCCCCAAAACTTGCACAAAAAACAAGGAATATCACCAAGATGGTTCACTCTACAAAAAACTTTATTTAGACATAAATTACGTGTTTTAGCGAGATTCACATTTTCTGTAGAGTAAGATTTTGTCTTTCTCTTAAGGTTTTGGAGTTATTCAAAAGTCTCCCAGAGTAAACAGGACTACATAGTCTATACCCAGAACATCGAAATATACATTTCATTTGTCATACAAATACCTTAAACACATGAAATTTTAATAAAAATCGTTAGAGCCTCTTTCAAGAAAATAAATGTTTTCGAAAAATTTTCCAAGTAAAGGGTAGTTTAGGTGGGGGCTATTTTCTTCAAATTCTTAGTGTGGTACCCTTGAAAGACATTAAATTTAAATACCAACTTTGGTTTTTAACCGGCTTTTCGTTTTTGAGTTATGCTGACCACAGACAGACAGACAGGCACGCACGCGCGCACACACAAACACACACACACGGTAATTTTTCTAAAAATCTGATGTGTTTGTACTCACATGACTTCCTCTATTCTTGTACTAACCATTCATACAAACTCATACCTTCTTCGTGTTACTTGACATAAACATTTATACAAATTGTCTTATTTCCTTGTAGGTGCAGGGGGAATATTAGAATACAGCAGGCTGTGTGCGATAGCGAAATTTTTTACAGCTTTGAGATTCCGTTCTCTTGCACACTTAGCATATAAAAAATGAATAACGATGTCCCATTTCACAAAAGTTTTAGTTTTCCGTAACTGACACATAGAACAAGGAATTGCTCCGAAATGGTTCACTCTACAAAACAAATTATTGAGACATAAGTTGTGTGTTTATAATGGCGGCGCCGTGGCTGAATTGTTAGACCGCTCGCCTACCATCTAGGTGGGACCCGTATGTAGTATTCATGGTGGACGAAGCGGCGTCTTGGCGGGTTTTCTCCATGGTCTCCCGTTTCCCTCATTCATTCCCCCAATTGCTGCATTGTCACCCTTCGAAATGTCCATTTCGCTTGAATTTCATATCATCCTCTTCTTCACTATCATACCTGGTGCTTGGCTGACCACCTGCTTCCAGGTCTTCACTTTGTCTGGTACAGAGGTCCTTCTGCTCCCCGATAGGCGTCTGACCCTAGGCACTGGCTTATAAGACCTAGGGGGTTTAAGTCCTACATAAGGGGAGGGTAATCAGGGAAAAAAGAAAGAAGTTGTGTGTTTTAACGTGGTCTACATTTTTTGTTTAGTAAGATTGTGTCTATTTTGTCATCCAGAGTAAACAGGATTACATAGTCTATAGCCAGAAAATTCAAAATATACAATTACTTTGATATACTGATACCTTAAACATATGACATTTTAAGCAAAATCTTCACAGCTATTTTCAAGAAAATAAAAAATTTTCGATGCAAAGGGTAGTTTAGCATAGGACTATTTTCTTCAAACTCTTTGTGTCGCATTCTTGAAAGACATTAAATTTAAATACCAACTTTGATTTTTAACCGACCTTTCGTTTTTGTTATGCTGCCCACAATTCACACATACACACACACACACACACACGCACACACACACACACACTCACACACACACAGAGACACACACAAACGGACCTTTTTTTTTTAAAAATGACCTTTGGATACAGGGATCTCAAAACATATTTCCGATGAAATCTCGACATCTCCCAAATTTTTGTGTGGACTACAATACTTCCTCTAATTAGTAGTAGAGAAAGTGAAATGGTGTTAATTTTAAAATAGCATGAATTTATTTGACAAAGTTAGAATAAAGAACACGCCGGTTTACTTAGAGATTGTCCAAAACTATGTTATGCTGGATGTTCGTTGTAGTAATGCGCGGCATGTTTCAAGGTGACAAGGATATATATTATACTTTCGATATTATTGATATTAATGATAGATACGGTTTACTTGGTGATAATCATTTTCAATCATATATCTTTAACATATTATGTAATCATATCAATGCAAGTCACAATACCACATGTGGGTCTCTGGAATCGAGCACTGGCAGTCTAGGTGGTAGGCGAGCGGTCTAACCGCTCGGCCGCTGCGCTGCCCACTTAGATTTTACTTTTTCAATTGATTAAACGCTATCATTTCATTCATGGTCAAACAAATATGTGGAATGGAACTTTAAGGCCATAGCATAGGTTTCTGCCTTTTAAGAATACGACTAACGATGCATGTTTGTAATGAACGTTCGTCCCAGTGAACAAGGAACAAATAAAATCAAAGCTTCCGTATGATACGTTAAAAATGAGTGGAGAAATCATGAGATTACAACACACTGAAGTTTTATAGTATGTATAGTACAATATTAAGGCATTTTATATGCTTAAATAAATATACATTATAAGTAGATAGATGCAAAGATGAAAGTATCTGCATTACTGAAAATAAAAATCCGATGTGTTGCGCTCACATGACTTTATCTACTGTTATACTAACTATTCTTACAAACTCTTATTATTTATTCCTATATTTTCTCCGTGTTAGATGAGATAAAGGTTTGTAGAATTTATGTTATTGCTTATTTTCTTGTAGGTGCAAGGGGTATATGAGAATATAGTAGGCTTTGGGCGATAGTGAAATCTTTTAACATCTTCAAATGCCGTTCTCTTTGCCCGATTAGCATAAGAAATGAATATCATTGTTCCATTTGACAGAAATATAAGTTCTCCAAACCTTACTCAAATAACAGAAGTATCAACAAAATGGTCCACTCTCCAAAGAGCTTTATTTAGACATAAATTGTGTGTTTGAGCAAGATCTACATTTTTTGTAGAGTAAGATTTTGTCTGTCTCTTACAGTTTACTAGTTATGCAAAAGTCTTCCAGAGTAAATAGGACTTCATGGGCTATAGCCAGAAAATTCAAGATATAGATTTCGTTTGTCATAGAAATATCTCAAACATATGACATTTTATTCAAAAACATTAGAGCCATGTTAAAGAAAATAAAAGTTTTCGAAAAATTTTCCATGTAAAAGTTAGTTTGGGGTGGATCAGTTTTTTTCAAGATCTTTGTGTCGCATCCTTGAACCGACATTTCGTTTTGGAGTTATGCTGTCCACAGACTGACACACAGACACGCACACGGACCTTTTTCTAAAAATGCTTGTCTTGGATTCAGGGGACCTCAAAACATATATTTTCGGTGACACCTCCACTTCGAATTTTTGAGTGGAATACAATAGTTCCTATACTTTGCTATACTTAGCAGGGAAAGTAAAAATGAATAGCGATGTTCCATTTGACGGTTTTCCATAACACACAAATTACGAGTAATATCTCAGAAATGGTTCACTCAACAAAAAAAATTATTCTGACATAAATTGTGTGTTTTATCAAAATCTACGTTTTTTTGTAGAGTATGATTTGGTCTGTCTCTTACAGTTTACCAGTTATGCAAAATTCATCCAGAGTAAATACTACTTCATGGGCTATGGCCAGAAAATTCAAGACACACATTTCATATCTCAAACATACGGCTTTTTAATCAAAATCGTTTGAGCCATTTTCAGGAAAATCAACATTTTTAAACAATTTTCCATATAAAGGATAGTTTAGGATGGAGCAAGCTTTTTGAAAATCTTCGTGAAACACTTGAAAGACTTTAAACTTAAATAGTTTTTAAAAGCATTTCGCTTTTGAGCTGTTATCCCCAGGCTGACATACACACACCCACACACGGACCTTTTTCTAACAATATTTTTTTTTTATTCAGGGGACCTCAAAACATATATCTCCGGCGAAAGCTGGACATTGAATTTTTGGGTGGAATACAATATTTCCTCTACTTTACTATACCTAGTAGAGAAAGTAATAACACTATACTAAATATGGCTACTAGGTTCACGCCTAGGTGTCGGTTAAATCGGATATGTCTGCATTTCCCCTCTCTGGGACTCTGGGTGGTGGCAGTTTGTGATGACGTTTAGCATTTCCTTTGTGCCAAAGAAAGGTTCTCTCCTATTGGCTGGTTGCTGCAGGACGACTTGACCAGCTGTGTGCGTCACTGTTCGCAGTCAGTCCAGAGAACTGCGGCTTCTTGTGCAAAGCTTCCTGACCATTGTGTGTTTATCAAGCAGTTTGTGACTTAGTTGTTAGATATCTAAAGTACTGTCTACTATTTGCTGCATAGAGATTATTGGTAAGTTCCTAAATATTTATTGCAGTATAATAACTTTATAGGTTTAATATACGGTGTAGTGTGTTGAAGTGTTTTCTGCTTTCTTCGTGTAAGTTCCATGGGCGGCCATTTTGTAAATGTGCGACCTGAGACATTTTGCCAACGCCCTTCATATGTACATTACAGTTTGAAATATTTATCTCCTGCTAACTGTGAACAGTTTTACCATGCTTAAAAGCAAAATATTAAATGGCAGAAAAGATATATGTAAATCTGGATTATTTCTCTTTGTTTGGGCAGAATTTTGAAACCTTTTGCCAAATTTTGTATATTTTACACACTATATAGGCTTTATTGTCTTCCAAGAGTTTTTGAAACGTCTACTAAGCCATACTTGATAATAGTTGTTTGTTCTTTCTGTTTTGCTACTTTTGATTTATTTAATTTGTCTGTTACGTATATTGAGTGGGGAAAGTCTTGTATTCCATCCAACAATTTGATGCAGAAACGTCAATGGAAATATGTTTTAGCACTTCCTTGAACCCCAAAAGAGAAACTTTGTTAAGCTCTGTAAAGAGCATAGGTAACTCAAAAACGAAAAGTCGGTTTAGTAACACATTTTGTAATTAAATTCAACATCTCCCAAGGACACACAAAGATGACTTTCAACAGTCTCCCCACTTTCGTCTAACCTTTACATGAAAATTTTTTCAATTTTTTTATTTCCTCAAAAAAGGTGCTAACGGTTTTAATTAAGTAGTATAAATGTTTAAGATAATTTTAATGACAAATGAAATTTACATATATCTAAAATTTTCTGTGAATTGCGTTAGAAATCGTCTTCATTTGGAATGGCGTTTGCATAACTGTGAGCCGTAACGGATAGACAAAAGCCTAATACTCAAACACTGTAGATCTTGTTAAAGCACACGCTTTATGTCACATACCTCTTTATATGGAGTATAGATTCCAAGGTATTCTTTGTTATTGGTTTTATTTTATAAAAATGTATATGTTTCTTAAATGGAACGTCATTGTTCACCTTCTTCTTTTCAATGGAAAGAGAACTGAATTTAAAGGCCCGCTCCTAAAAGACTTGGCTATCGCTTAAAGTCTGGATATTCTTGTAACACTTTGGTATCTGCAAGGAAATAAGTCAATTTCTGCATGTGTTTATCTTGGTTAACACGAAAACAAAATAATAGGCGTTTCTAAGAATAGTAACTACAAATATGATTAGGTAAAATGTCATATGATTGCAACAGTTTTGATTGTTTTAGAGTTGCAGATTTTGTTACTTTTCAGCAAAACTGACCTGAATTATTGTTGCAATTCATAGGTTCGAATTTTGTTCACTGTCAGCTTGCGTTAAAGTCCTACTTTGTTTAATTCAAAAGAGTCTTTTGTTAACATTTTCTTGTACATTAATTTAGCTAAAGGAGACCTACAGGTTATACAGTATAAGTTTTAAAACATTTTAAACATTGGTTCTCTCTACTACAATTACGTCTAGCCCATAGAAACTTGTGATCATAAACTATCTACCGTTTTATATTTCAAAATAATTTAGATTAACTTAGCCGTTGTGTTACGTTTATAAATAGGAAAAATGGCACCTGTTCATGAATCACACGTACAAATGCTATACGTAGTAGAGGTTTCGTTAACTTTTGGAACCTGTTTCATTTGAATGATGCAAGTTAATAATTATAATATTTTGTTATTTTATGCAAACACATTAATAGTTGTACCTCTATAGTGAAAATAAATTGACAAATGTCTTTTAATTCTTAAAAAGTAATTGATAAACAGAAATTAATGAGCTTCATGCTTTTGAAGATATAGGGTAAGGTAAGCTAATTTTGCACTATTTTCTGAAAAGTAACGTTTTATTTAATTAAATTAAGATGTACTCTGGAAGCAATTTTTTCGTTAATCACGTAACTGGTTGGTAGATTAATAAAGAATCACCTTTTTCTGAGCAGTGTAGTTTTAACATGGATTAAGGTCATAACAGCCTTCGCAGGTAGACACCTTTGTAATGGGTAAGTTAATTGTTGTGAGTTAATTTTGCAACAACATGCCATCTATTCCTTATAGTACACAGTCGTCGTCTTTGGAACCTGAACGTTCATAACATACATCACACCTGCAAACAGCTGCATTTTTTTATTGTGTTTGACATTTGTTATGTTAAGGAGTTAAACAAAAGAGCACTGTGTCCATGACGCATTTCAGCTGATAAAAGCAGCCCTTTTTATATTTGAGAATGTTTCAGGTTTTCATTTTCGAGCATAAAATTTCTTGTGTTGTAAGAAACACTGTGAAATTATTCCGCTTTGTGTAATGCCATACTTTAGAATTTAACCTTCTTAGCTGAACTCAAAAGACCTGAAGTTTCATAATTTATGAACACTTTTTCACTTTTTTAGCAGTCGCTATCTTTTTTGGTGAAATTCTGCAGAAGTAATAAAAGTAAAATTAAATATTAAGCTCTTATACAGGATGGAAGGTAAATGATTTGCTAGACTTTGACAGCAAATTTCCCATAATGTGAATAACAACAATGTCTGACACCAAAATGTTGAAAACTTTACCTATAGTTTTTTAGAAAAACATATTATTATCAAGAAAGTTTATCATCACCTGACTGAAAAATTATTCATTGAGGGTTCTTGATTTATGGCTACATTCGTAGAAAATTGGATAAACAACTTTTAGCTTTGGCGTATTTCAATAGATTCAACGGTTTTTGTGTAAATTAAGTTTAAGAGAACCCACAATCTGTTGCCTTTTTGTTGCAGACACAACATTGACGGTAAATTTCAAGTTGTGAATAACTTATAATTAAAAATCTGATGTGTTTTGCTCACATTACTTTCTCTATTCTTGTACTAAACATTGTTACAAACTCTTATTACTGTATCTTCATGTTAGCCGAGATAAACATTTGTGGAATATATCTTATTGTTTATTTTCTTGTAGGTGGAAGATGAATATGGGAATACAGTAGGCTTTGAGCAATAGTCATATATTTTAAAGCTTTCAAATTTCACTCTCTTTTCACGGTTAACATATAAAAACTGAATAGCGATGTTCCATTTTACAGAAGTAAAAGTTCTCCAAAACTCGCACAAGTCACGTGGATTATCTCCGAAATGGTTATCTCAAAAAAGAAAAAAAAAAAAAAATATTCAGGCATAAATTGTGTGTTTTAGCATGATCTGCATATTTTGTAGAATAAGATTTTGTCTATCTTTTACGGTTTCCCAGTTATACAAAAGCCATCCATAGTAAATGTGACTACAGAGGCTATAACCAGAAAATTCAAAATATACATTTCTTTGTCATAAAGGTCTAAAAAATGGCATTTTATTCACAATAGTCATTTTCCAGAAAATGAAAATTTTCGAAAAATTCTACATGCAAATGTAGTTTAGGGTAAAGAAACTTTCTTGAAAATTTTTGTGTCGCATCCTTGAAAGACATTAACTTAATATGAAGTTTAGTTTATAACCGACTTTTCATTTTAGAGTTATGCTGCTCAAAGGCTGACAGACAGACAGACAGACACACACACACACACACACACACACACACACACACACACACACACACACACACACACACACACACACACACACACACAGAGTGCGCGCGCACCTTTTTCTAAAAATTCTTTTTTTATACAGGGAGCCTCAAAACATGTATTTCCGGTGAAATTTCGACATCGAATTTGTGCGTGGAGCACAATACTTCCTCTACTTTACTATACGTATTGGAGAAAGTATAAAGGAAACAAGATTAATGCTTTCCTTTGGATTCAGGTAGTCTCAAAATGTGTATTTCCATGAAGTATCGATATCTAACTTTTGGTTGGAATACAATACTTTCTCTCCCTAGTAAGTACTTAGGTAATTGAGAAAGCAAAATTGAGCAAGGAATGGAATTGAATATTCCCTATCAATAGAGACTGTTTGTTACCCTTAGTTTTGTTGCGCCTAATATGTGTAAATATCTAAACTTTACATAGAGATTCGGGCATACAGGTTTTAAAACGTATACAACCTGAAATATATGATGGTTACAAAACATTACCCGAATAAATTGATCACGTGATTCACACAATGAGGCTTTTGGAACGTGTCTATAATAAAGTACTCCTGCAGGTTAGACTGCCCTTCACACCTTTGTGCGTTGCAGGAGATCGACCTTCCGAACTTTTCTGTTGGTTGCCTCCCTATAGAAGTGATTTTTCACCATATGTCTGAAATAGGCCGGTTTTCGTGCCCAAATAGTTAGGTGTTTTGAATTCTGTGTTCCGTCCTGTAGAGAAGCGTGAGTTCGAGTCCCACCTGAAGATCGGTGTTTATGTCTGTATAGTGTAAATAAATATGTTTGTGTGCATAAAATGAAATACCTACAGAAAAAGGAGCGGTGTTGCAGGTAAAGTGGAAAACAACAGGAGAAAGATATCTGAAATGTAAGGAAATTGGCTTGTAAAATTTGAACAGAAAATAATGACAATAAAAACCACAAAGCAGTAATTTTCTTCCCTTCACTGACTTATGTATTATTCTTTACATTATACTGACACAATAGAAATACCTTGTTAGTTTATTTTATGATACAGCGGTACTAAGTTTTTATAATCCGTCTATACTAGAAATAATAACAAGGCTTTTATGCTATGAAAAGCAAAATTTAATTGTTTATTTTTAGAGTTAAAAAAAATAACGACGCCATCCATTATAGTCGTTCTATGGTATCTTGCAAGTATCTTTCAAAACTTGCGACGGTTTAGCTTGTGAAGGAAATTATGTTCCTGGTGTATGTGGCTTAGATAACATGAGAGCAAGGCTAATTTTGTAAAGGTATTCAGATTTAAAGTAGCACGAATTTATTTGTTAAGTTAGTATAAGAACATGCCGCCTAGCTGTAGTTTACTTTGAGATTATCCAAAACTATGTTATGCTGAAAAATTGTGGTAAAAATACGCAAAATGTTTCAAGGTGACAAGGATATCTAGAGCACTTTTAATATTATTGATTTTTATCATAGATAGGATTTACGTAGTTGCCATTGTTAATCAATCTCCTTAACATACTAAGTAATCATATCAGTGTAGGTCGTTCAGGTTTCCTTGTACTTGGCAATATTTTATGGTATATTATTTCACTTGGTTAAGGTTTTATTTAGCACAGTAATAAGGAAAATTATCAGAAATAAGGCTTCTCAATTAACATAATACAAATAAATATTAACCACTTTATGGATCCTTTAAGATGGAATGCCAAACACGAGGTGTGCTAGTGAGAAGCCGGATGATATGAAATGCAGGCGAGATGGATAACTGGAGCAATTAATGAAATGAGTGGCGGGGGAAATCAGAGAACCGGGAGAAAACCCGCACAGGTGACGTTTGTCCAGCAGGATACAACATGTGGGTCCTTGGGATCGAACACGGGCCGTAAACGTGGCAGACGAACGGATTAACCACTCGGGCACTGCGCCTCCCACATTAAATTTTACTTCGTTAATTGATTGAACTCTATCATTTCATTCATGGTTAAACAAATATGTGTGGAATGGGACTTCAAAACCATCGCATAGGTTTCCGCCTTATAAAAATAGAACTAACGATGTAAGTTTGTAATGAAAGTTTATATCAATTAAAAAGGAACAGATAAAATCAAAGCTTCTGTATGAAATGTTAAAAATGAGTAGAAAAATCATGAGATTACAACACAGGGGACATTTATAGTTGGTATAGTACAATATTAGAACATTTCATGCGCTTAAATATATGTTATAGATGTAAGTATTCACATTACTGAAAATAGTAAATATACTATACTAAACATGGCTACTAGGATCACGTCTAGGTATCAGTTAAAGGGGATATTTCTGCATTTCCCCTCTCTGGGACTCTGGGTGGTGGCAGTTTGTGATGACGTTCACTTCTTCCTTTGCGCCAAAGAAAGACTCTTTCCCATTGGCTGGTTACTGCGCGACCAGATGACCAGCTGTACGTGTCTCTTCGCACTCACTCAAGAGAACTTGTGTAAAGCTTCCTTATCATTGTGTGTGTGTGTCAAGTAGTTTGTGAGTTAATTGTTAGATATCTAAAGGATTTTTTTTGCTGTTTGCTGCATAGAGATTATTGGTAAGTTCCTAATTATATATTGCAGTATAATATGTTTATGTGTGTTATTTAGGGCGAGGTTCGTCGAAGTGTTTTCTGCTTTCCTCGTAGAAGTTCCATGAGCGGCCATTTTGTGAATGTGCGACTCAGTCATTTTGCCAACGCCCTTCGTAACTTTATTAGAGTTCTGAATACTTATATTTGTTTTAATGTGAACAGTTTACCATACTTGAAAACCAATTAGCTAAGAGCAAAGAGGATATCTGTAATTTTGGTTTTCGTTTATAGTTCAGACATTTTACGCAATTTTTAATAGCTTTATCCTGTGTATACGCTTCCTTGTCTTCCAAATATTTTGGAAACTTTTACTAAGCCATACTTGATAAAAGCTGTTTCTTTAATTCTTTTTACCACTTGATTTAAGTTTACCTTCCCTATTATGTATAGCAGGTGAGGAAGGTATTGTATTCCGTTCAAAATATTAATACGGGGATGTCAGCGCAAATATGTTTTACAGAAATTTCCGCTTCTGTGTCTGTGAGGAGTAGAGGAAGCTGTAAAACGAAAACTATCAGATTGAACATGCAAATTTTGTATTAAAGTTCAGCACCTTCCATGAATATGACACGAATATTTTCACAAAAATCTCCCAACCCTATCTTTAATTGGAATTAAAGTCTCTAACGATTTTAATTAAAATACTAGATGTTTGAGACATTTGCTTAGCAAATGAAATGTATACCTTGAATTTTGTGGCAACAGCCCTTGAATGGCTTTTCATTCTGAAGAACCTTTGCATAACTGGTAAACCGCAAGAGGTAAAAGCATAACTGCACAAACAATGCAGATCTTCTTTAAGCAAGCGGAGTTGATTATTTCCGAGATATTCGTTATTATTAGTTTTAATTTATATATATAAAATGGGTGTTCTCTCTTGGAAAAGTAAACAGAACAGACTTTAAACTTTGTGGTGTGCTAGTAATAACCTTTTATTTATGAGTAAATAAGACAATGGCTGCATGATTAACATGAGGAAAATACTAGAATAAGCGTACGTAAGAAAGTACTAGAATAACTAGAAAAATCTGGTATGTTGCACTCACATGACTTTCTCTACTCTTGTACTAACCATTCTTACAAACTCTTATGCCCCTATCTTCTTCGTGTTAGCTGAGATAAGCATTTGTACAAATTATCTTAGTGCTTATTTCCTTGTAAGTGTAAGGGGAATGTTAGAATACAGTAGGCTTTGTGCGATAGTCAAATCTTTTCAAAGCTTTGAGATTCCGTTCTCTTTGCACGCTTAACGTATAAAATAATGTTCCGTTTCACGAAAGTTTCAAGTTTTCCGAAGCTGACACAAATAACAAGGAATATATCCAAAATGGTTCACTCTACAAAAAATTTATTTGAACACAAATTGCGTGTTTTAGCAATATATACATTTTTTGTACATTAAGAATTTATCTATCTCTTACGGTTTACGAGTTATTCAAAAGTCATCCAAAGTAAACAGGACTACATAGACTATTGTCAGAAAATTGAAAATATGCATTTAATTTGTAATAAAATATCTTAAACATATGACATTTTAATCAAAATCGTTAGAGGCGTTTTCAAGAAAATAAAAGTTTTCGAAATATCCATGTAAAGGGTAGTTTAGGATGGGGTTATTTTCTTCAGAATCTTCGTGTCGCATCCTTGAAAGGCTTAAACTTAAATGTCAACTTTGGTTGACTGGTTTCACTAGAGAAAGTAAAAGGCAATGTGATACAGTACTTGTGATTGTTTTAGAAGTTTACAGCAAAATTGGCGAATTTTTGTTACTATTCATAAGTGTGTTTTGTTCGTTATGAGCCTTCGTTTAATTCGGCTATTTTATTGTTTAATGGAAAAGTGATTTTTGTTACTGGTTTGTTGTAGATTTACTTAGTGAGACGTACAGATTACACCAGAATACTTTTACAAAATCTTAAATATAGATTCTTTTCTCTGCTCTTACATGTATCGATTGAGATGTTTGACTATGACTACTTATCATTTCCTATTCTAAAACATTTTAGAATAGAATGGCCTTTGTGTTACGTTTAAACTATGAAAATTAGCAGTTGCGCATCTATCAAAAGTATAGCATTTCCAAGGTATCTGCATTTCTTACTTTTGTTACCTATTTCATAGTAATGTTACAGTTAATATTTATACTATTTTGTCCTTTTTATGGAAATAGATTAATAATGAATGTTATATGGTAAGAAATAAGTTGATAACCTTTGTAATTTTGAAAAACGTAATTGAGTAACAAAAATTGCTGAGTTTCGTACTTTTAAAAATGTAGGATAACGCAAAGAAATTTCGTAGTATTTTTACAGATGTGACGTTTTATTATATTAAATTAAGGTGCACTCTTGAAAACAACTTCGTTAGTAATCATGTAACTGAGAGACATTTTAATAAATAATCGAACTTGTTTGAAGTCTGTGTTTTTAAAAATGATAAAGATAACAACAGCCTCTCCAGGTAGGTAAATTCGCAATAGGTAGTTTAATTTTGCAGTAATGGTAATTGTAATGCCATATCATCTGGTATCTGCGGGACACATTTACTATCTTGAGCATTTGTTATGACAAGATGTTAAACAAATGAGCACTGTGTCCGTGATGCATATCAGCTAGTACCGCAGAACCAACATTTTTCTGTTTGAGGATGCACCAGGTTATTATTTTTGAGCACAAATTTCTTAGTTGTGTTGTAGGAAACGCTATACAATTTTTCTGTTTTCTGTAACTTCATACTTTGGAATATAACCTTCTTAGCTGCATGCAAATATCTTGTCATAATTTCTGTACACCCTTTTTGCTTTCTATTTTATAGTCTATCTTTTTATAAGCCATGTTGAACAAAATTCTGCGGAAGTAATAAACAAAAAATTAAATAGCAAGTTTATAGCTCCAAATGTATTGCTTGACAAATAAATACCATATCCGTATAATTTGTAGGTAAATCCGTAGCACAACACAACATAGCATTAGGTAAGGTAACTTGGCAATAGTTCAAAATTAATTTGCTTTTATGATTATGTCTGTATCTCTGTATATGTGCAGGAATACATATAACGGGCATTTCTTTGTTCTTTATTATGTTATTGTTGTATTTTATTATTATTTTTGATTGACGTTATTGTTTTATATTAAATTATTATATTATTTATATTCGTTTTATTAACATTAATATTAAATTTGTATTATTTTATTCTTATTGGTGTTTTTATCGTTATTATGTTTGTCACTATTGATATTAGTATTATTATTGTTTTGATTCTTCTTATTATTGCTATTATTATTGGTGGTGGTGGCGGTGGCGGTGGCGGTGGCGGTGGCGGTGGCGGCGGTGGTGGTGGTGGCGGTGGCGGTGGCGGTTGCGGTGGTGGTGGTGGTATAGTTGGTGGTGGAGTCTTTCTCCCTACCAGAATTAGAGGACCACGGTATCTGGAATTCCTGCCAGGTGAGCTTTAGGTTTTTCTTTATGACGTTCCTGTACCATGGTGAAACAAGACTGTGCACTAGTTCAAACGAGATTTCAGTTTCAGTTTCTTTATTGGAGAATATTTTCTGGTGCTGGTGCAACGGGCCCAGCTGACAGACTTAAATTTACGTTAATCTTGCGGTGTACCACCTTACCATTATGAACCTGTAAAAGCCCATTTCAATTAGTTGTATCCTGGAAACTGGATGGGCCTAGGTGGCCCAATATCTTGGATCGATGTTTATGTCTGTATGATATAAATAAATATGTTTGTGTGCTTAAAATTAAATACCTACAGAAAAAGAAACGGTGTTGCAATTAAACTGGAAACAAGCAGGAGAAAGGAAACAAAAAGGTAAGAAACTTAATATGTAATACTTGAGTTGAAAATAATATCAATAAATATTACAGAACAGTAGTTTTCATCGTTACAATGTTTGACTTATGTAAATATTATTTCTTACATTATACTGAGGCAATAGAAATACTTCGTTAACACATTTTAAGATATAAGATTTAAAACTTTCGCGGCGAATGTTGCTAGTAATTTATTCCCGGGTTATCAGCCGCGTCAAATTTATAAAATTGAAACTTTCGACCAAATGATTCTCCATGGCCTTCATCAGGAACAAATTCCTGGGTAAAAATCATGCTGGTAAACTTATTACTTTCTCTACTGGTAAGTAGGGGAAGTAATGTATTCCACCCAAAAATTCGATGTTGAGATTTCTCCGGAAATATATGTTTTGAGGCCCCCTGAATCCAAAAAAGCTATTTTTAGAAAAAGGTGTGTGCGTGTGGTCGTGTGTGTGTGTGTGTGTGTGTGTGTGTGTGTGTGTGTGTGTGTGTGTGTGTCAGTCTGTGTACAGCATAACTCAAAAACAAAAAGTCGGTTAAAAACCAAAGTTGGTATTTAAGTTTAATGTCTTTCAAGGATGCGACACGAAGATTTTGAAGAAAATAACCCCACCCTAAATTAACCTTTATATAGAAAATTTTTCCAAAATTTTGACTTTCTTGAAAATGGCTCTAACGATTTTGATTAAAATGTCATATGTTTCAGATACGTTTATGACAAATGAAATGTATATCTTGAATTTTCTGGCTATAGCCCCTGTAGTCGTATTTACTCTGGACGACTTTTACATAACTGTTAAGGGACACTGGGAGTGAAATTTTGGTCAAAATTGTCTAAAAGTCGAAAATTGTTTTTTTACCTTAAAATGTTCCTGGAACACCTGTGCATTTGGATCAGCTAACATTTTTTATATCCGCCACTCCATGTGGTCATTACGGCCCTTTCAAATAGCGCTCTTCCCATAACATACATATGTAGGATGATCCTATATAAAACCCTGTTTTTCTCAAAACTACATATCTGCACATTCCAAAAGAAGGTCGTGCCTGAGTTTTGCTTCAAATTCAATGAAAACTTCCAAAAGTATTCATAAATAGCAGCTAAACAAAACTATGTTTCAATATTGATGTTATCATTAACATGAATTCCAAAACATTTTTGTATGAAAAAAAAAAATAATTTTTAAGATTAAATTTTCTTTGTTACTAAGATAAATATGTACAGCACAATCAGCAAACGTATTTGAAATATCTCTTCATACAATTGTTACCCATGTTATAGAGTATCAGTTCTGCCAATATAAATGAATTTTCAAAAGTCAATAGACGCGAGCTCTATTTTGGAAATGTGCCTACTAAATGCATAAAATAATTTATATATCCTAAATGAATTATCCAATTTTAATGAAATTTGGTGTACCGCCTATTCTCATACAAATACAAACACAGTAAAAATTTCAAAAAAATCTATCAAGAAATGTGGAACTTTCAAAAGTCACTCCCAGTGTCCCTTAAACCGTCAGAGATGGACCAAATCATACTCGATAAAAATGTAGATCTTCCTAAAATACATAATTTATGTCTCAATAAATTTTCCTGTAGGGTGAACCATTTCGGAGATATTCCTTGTTATGTGTGTGAGTTTCGGAAAACTTAGACAACATAAACTCAAAGCTTTAAAACATTTGGCTATCGCACAAAGCCTACTGTATTCTAACGTTCCCCTTGCACCTATAAGGAAATAAGCAATAAGATAAGTTGTACAAATGTTTATCTTAAGTAACACAAAGAACATGTAGGAATAAGAGTTTATAAGAATAGTTAGTACAAGAGTAGACAAAGTCATGTGAGTGCAACACATCAGACTTTCTTTATTTTAACATCTTACTTTCACAGTTGCAGTCTGCCAAAAAGACAAAGAATAGTAATACAAAAGCAACAGAATAGTTAACACAACATAATGAATATAAAATATAAAAGCTAAAAATTGAAAATGATAAGGGATGTGTAATCTCTTAAAAGAATAAGAATAAAATAAAAAAAAATCATGGTCCTTACACGTGATTTCTAACAACAGCTATAGAGCCTTTGATCGTCAATATAGTAATAAAGTGGAGCCAGGTAGGTCTTGTGTAATGAGCGTGGAGATCCCAGTAATTGGCCGCTTGCTTATGGTGGGGTGGGCTTCCTTGCTTTTCCTCTAATGCCAGTCAGCCATTCTGATCTGCTTGAATATCTATGACGGTATGTTTGATGCCTGGTCCCCAAGCCATGCTTAGCTTGAGTCCACAGTACTCAGTGCTTTGTATAATACGTCTATACTAAATATTATAAAAAGCAATATTTCATTGTTAATTGTTAGAATTCAAAAACCAGTGATGTTAATCATTAAGTTTCGTTTTATTTGTATCATATCTGTTAGCCTTTCGACGGTTCTGCTTATAAAACAAATTATCTTTATGCCCCATAGCACGCGGATAACATAATGAGGGCAATGCTTATTTTATAAACTCGATGTGTTGCACTACTCTTGTTCTAACCTTCTTACGAACTCTTATTCTTCTATTTTCTTCGTGTTAATTGAGATCAAAATTTGGAGAAATTATCTTATTGCTCGTTTTCTTGCACGTGCAACAGGAATATGGGAATACAGTAGGCTTTGAGTGATAGTCAAAATATTTTAAGGCTTTCAAGGTCCCTTTTCTTTGTACGGTTAACATATGAAAAATAACACACACACATACACACAAACACACACACACGGTACTTTTTCTAAAAATCTGATGTGTTGCACTCACATGACTTCCTCTATTCTTGCACTAACCATTCATACAAAATCTTATTCCTATATCTTCTTCGTGTTAGTTAAGATAAACATTTCCGCAAATTATCGTATTGTCGGTGCAAGGGGAATATTAGAATACAGAAGGCATTGAGCGATAGTCAGATCTTTTAAAGCTTTGAGTTCCCGTTCTCTTTGCACGCTTAAGATATAGCAAAAATCTGATGTGCTGCACTCAAATGACTTTCTCTATTCTTGTACTAACCACACTTACAAACTCTTTTTACTGTACCTTCTTCGTGTTACTTGACATAAACATTTATACAAATTATCTTATTTCTTATTCCCTTGTAGGTGCAGGGGGAATATTAGAATACAGTAGGCTGTGTGCGATAGCGAAATCTTTTACAGCTTTGAGATTCCGTTCTCTTGCACACTTAACATATAAAAACTGAATAACGATGTCCCATTTCACGGAAGTTTTAGTTTTCCGTAACTGACACATATAACAAGGAATTGCTCCGAAATGGTTCACTCTACAAAACAAATTATTGAGACATAAGTTGTGTGTTTGTAATGGCGGCGCCGTGGCTGAGTTGTTAGACCGCTCGCCTACCATCTAGGTGGGACCCGTATGTAGTATTCATGGTGGACAAAGCGGCGTCTTGGCGGGTTTTCTCCATGGTCTCCCGTTTCCCTCATTCATTCCACCAATTGCTCCATTATCACCCTTCGAAATGTCCATTTCGCGTGCATTTCATATCATCCTCTTCTTCACTATCATACCTGGTGCTTGGCTGACCACCTGCTTCCAGGTCTTCACTTTGTCTGGTACAGAGGTCCCTCTGCTCCCCGAAAGGCGTCTGACCCTAGGCACTGGCTTGTAAGACATAGGGGTTTAAGTCCTACTTAAGGGGAGGGTAATCAGGGAAAAAAGAAAGAAGTTGTGTGTTTTAACGCGGTCTACATTTTTTGTTTAGTAAGACTTTGTCTATTTTGTCATCCAGAGTAAACAGGATTACATAGTCTATAGCCAGAAAATTCAAAATATACAATTCATTTGATATACTGATACCTTAAACATATGACATTTTAAGCAAAATCTTTAGAGCTAATTTCAAGAAAATAAAAAATTTCGAAACATTTTCCATGCAAAGGGTAGTTTAGCATAGGACTATTTTCTTCAAACTCTTTGTGTCGCATCCTTGAAAGACATTAAAGTTGAATACCAACTTTGATTTTTAACCGACTTTTCGTTTTTGTTATGCTGCCCACAATTCACACACACACACACACACACACACATACACACACACACACACACACACACACACACACACACACACACAGAGAGAGAGAGAGAGAGAGACACCTACAAACGGACCTTTTTCTAAAAATGAACTTTGGATACAGGGATCTCAAAACATATTTCCAATGAAATCTCGACATCTCCCGAATTTTTGTGTGGACTACAATACTTCCTCTAATTAGTAGTAGAGAAAGTGAAATGGTGTTAATTTTTAAATAGCATGAATTTATTTGACAAAGTTAGAATAAAGAACACGCCGGTGTGCTTTGAGATTGTTCAAAACTATGTTATGCTGGATGTTCGTTGTAGTAAACCGCGGCATGTTTCAAGGTGACAAGGATGTATATTATAGTTTCGATATTATTGATATTTATGATAGGTACGGTTTACTTGGTGTTAATCACTTTTAATAATATATCTTTAACATATTATGTAATCATATCAATACAGGTCGCAATACCACATGTGGGTCCCTGGAATCGAACACTGACAGTCTAGGTGGTAGGCGAGCGGTCTAACCGCTCGACCGCTGCGCTGCCCACTTAGAATGTGGAATGGAACTTTAAAGCCATAGCATAGATTCCCGTCTTTTAAGAATACGACTAATGATGCATGTTTGTAATGACCGTTCGTCCCAGTGAACAAGGAACAAATAAAATCAAAGCTTCCGTATAATACGTTAAAACTGAGTAGAGAAATCATGAGATTACAACACACAGAAGTTTTATAGCATGTATAGTACAATATTAAGGCATTTCATATGCTTAAATAAATATACATTCTAAGTAGATAGATGCTATAGATGAAAGTATCTGCATTACTGAAAATATAAATCAGATGTGTTGCGCTCACATGACTTTATCTACTGTTATACTAACTATTCTTACAAACTCTTATTCTTTATTCCTATATTTTCTCTGTGTTAGATGTGATAAACGTTTGTAGAATTTATGTTATTGCTTATTTTCTTGTAGGTGCAAGGGGAATATGAGAATATAGGAGGCTTTGGGCGATAGTGAAATCTTTTAACACTTTCAAATGCCGTTCTGTTTGCCCGATTAGCATAAAAAATGAATAGCATTGTTGCATTTGACAGAAATACAAGTTCTCCAAAACTTACTCAAATAACCGCAGTATCAACGAAATGGCCCACTCTCCAAAGAGCTTTATTTAGACATAAATTGTGTGTTTGAGCAAGATCTACATTTTTTGTAGAGTAAGATTTTGTCTGTCTCTTACAGTTTACTAGTTATGCAAAAGTCTTCCAGAGTAAATAGGACTTCATGGGCTATAGCCAGAAAATTCAAGATATAGATTTCGTTTGTCATAGAAATATCTTAAACATATGACATTTTATTCAAAAACATTAGAGCCATGTTAAAGAAAATAAAAGTTTTCGAAAAATTTTCCATGTAAAAGTTAGTTTGGGGTGGATGAGTTTTTTTCAAGATCTTTGTGTCGTATCCTTGAACCAACATTTCGTTTTGGAGTTATGCTGTCCACAGACTGACACACAGACACGCACACGGACCTTTTTCTAAAAATGCTTTTCTTGGATTCAGGGGACCTCAAAACATATATTTTCGGTGAAACCTCCACTTCGAATTTTTGAGTGGAATACAATAGTTCCTATACTTTACTACACTTAGCAGGGAAAGTAAAAATGAATAGCGATGTTCCATTTGACGGTTCTCCATAACACACAAATTACGAGTAATATCTCCGAAATGGTTCACTCAACAAAAAAAATTATTCTGACATAAATTGTGTGTTTTATCAAAATCTACGTTTTTTGTAAAGTATGATCTGGTCTCTTGCAGTTTACCAGTTATGCAAAAGTCATCCAGAGTAAGTACTTCTTCATGGGCTATGGCCAGAAAATTCAAGACACACATTTCATATCTCAAACATACGGTTTTTTAATCAAAATCGTTTGAGCCATTTTCAGGAAAATGAACATTTTTAAACAATTTTCCATATAAAGGATAGTTTAGGATGGAGCAACCTTTTTGAAAATCTTCGTGAAACACTTGAAAGACTTTAAACTTAAATAGTTTTTAAAAGCATTTCACTTTTGAGCTGTTATCCCCAGACTGACACACACACAAACACACACTCACACACGCACCTTTTTCTAACAATATTTTTTTTATTCAGGGGACCTCAAAACATATATCTCCGGTGAAAGCTGGATATTGAATTTTTGGGTGGAATACAATATTTCCTCTACTTTACTATACCTAGTAGAGAAAGTAATAACACTATACTAAATATGGCTACTAGGTTTACGCCTAGGTGTCGGTTAAATCGGATATGTCTGCATTTCCCCTCTCTGGGACTCTGGGTGGTGGCAGTTTGTGATGACGTTTAGCATTTCCTTTGCGCCAAAGAAAGGTTCTCTCCTATTGGCTGGTTGCTGCACGACGACTTGACCAGCTGTGTGCGTCTCTGTTCGCAGTCAGTCCAGAGAACTACGGCTTCTTGTGCAAAGCTTCCTAATCATTATGTGTTTATCAAGCAGTTTGTGACTTAATTGTTAGATATCTAAAGTACTGTCTACTATTTGCTGCATAGAGATTATTGGTAAGTTCCTAATTATTTATTGCAGTATAATAACTTTATAGGTTTAATATACGGTGTAGTGTGTTGATGTGTTTTCTGCTTTCTTCGTGTAAGTTCCATGGGCGGCCATTTTGTAAATGTGCGACCTGAGACATTTTGCCAACGCCCTTCATATGTACATTACAGTTTGAAATATTTATCTCCTGCTAACTGTGAACAGTTTTACCATGATTAAAAGCAAAATAGTAAATGGCAAAAAAGAAATATGTAATTCTGGATTATTTCTTTTTGTTTGGCTAGAATTATGAAACCTTTTGCCAAATTTTATATATTTTAGTCACTATATAGACTTTATTGTCTTCCAGGAATTTTTGGAGCTTCTACTAAGCCATACTTGATAATAGTTGTTTGTTCTTTCTGTTTTACGCCTTTTGATTTATTTAATTTGTCTATTACGTATTTTGAGTGGGGAAAGTCTTGTATTCCATCCAACAATTGATGCAGACACGTCACTGGAAATATGTTTTAGCACTTCCTTGAACCCGAAAACAGAAACTTTGTTAGAAAAAAACCGTATATGTGTGTCTGTGAAGAGCATAGGCAACTCAAAAACGAAAAGTAGGTTTAGTAACACATTTTGTATTTAAGTTCGGCATCTTCCAAGGAGACAGATAGATGACTTTCAACAGTCTCCCCACTTCTGTCTATCCTTTACATGAAAATTTTTTCAATATTTTTATTTCCTCAAAAAAGGTGCTAACGGTTTTCGTTAAGTAGTATAAATGTTTAAGATAATTTTATGACAAATGAAATCTACATATATCTTAAATTTTCTGGGAATTGCCTTAGAAATCGTCTTCATTTGGAATGGCGTTCTCATAACTGTGAGCAGTAACGGATAGAAAAAAGCCTGATACTCAAAAACTGTAGATTCTGTTAAAGCACACGCTTTATGTCACATACCTCTTTATATGGAGTATAAATTCCGCGGTATTCTTTGTTATTGGTTTGATTTTATGAAAATGTATGTGTCTTAAATGGGACGTCGTTGTTCACCTTCTTCTTCTTTTCAATGGAAAGAGAACTGAATTTAAAGTTCCGCTCCTAAAAGATTTGGCTATCGCTTAAAGTCTGGATATTCTTGTAACACTTTGTTATCTACAAGGAAATAATAAGTCAATTTCTGCATGTGTTTATCTTGGTTAATACGAAAACAAAATAATAGGCGTTTCTAAGAATAGTAACTACAAATGTGATCAGGGAAAATGTCATAAGATTGTAACAGTTTTGATTGTTTTAGAGTTGCATATTTTGTTACTTTTCAGTAAAACTGACATGAATTATGGTTGCAATTCAGGTTCTAATTTTGTTCACTGTCAGCTTGCGTTAAAGTCCTACTTTGCTTAATTCAAAAGAGGCTTTTGTTACCATTTTCTTGTACATTTATTTAGCTAACGTGAGACCTACAGGTTATACAATATAAGTTTTAAAACATTTTAAACATTGGTTCTCTCTACTACAATTACGTCTAGTCCATAGAAACGTGTGATCATAAACTATCTACCGTGTTATATTTCAAAATAATTTAGATTAACAGCCGTTGTGTTACGTTTATAAATAGGAAAAATGGCTGCTGTACATGAATCACACGTATAAATGCTATACGTAGTAGAGGTTTCTTTAACTTTTGCAACATGTTTCATTTGAATGATGCAAGTTAATAATTATAATGTTTTGTTATTGTATGCAAACACATTAATAGTTGTACCTCTATAGTGAAAATAAATTGGCAAATGTCTTTTAATTCTTAAAAAGTACTTGATTAACAAAAATTAATGAGCTTCGTGCTTTTGAAGATATAGGGTGAGGTAAGGTAGTTTTGCACTATTTTCTGAAAAGTAACGTTTTATTCAATTAAATTAAGATGTACTCTGGAAGCAATTTTTTCGTTAATCACGTAACTAGTTGGTAGTTTAATAAAGAACAATATTTTTCTGAACAGTGTAGTTTTAACATGGATAAAGGTCATAACAGCCTGCGCAGGTAGACACCTTCGTAATGGGTAAGTTAATTATTGTAATAGTAGTAAGGTAATTTTGCAACACCATGCCATCTATTCCTTATAGTACACAGTCGTCGTCTTCGGAACCTGAACGTTCATAACATACATCACACCTGCAAACGGCTGCATTTGTTTATTGTGTTTGACATTTGTTATGCTAAGGAGTTAAACAAAAGAGCACTGTGTCCATGACGCATTTCAGCTGATAACAACAGCCCAATTCGTATATTTGAGGATGTTTCAGGTCTTCATTTTCAAGCACAAATTTCTTGTGTTGCAAGAAACACTGTAAAATTATTCCGCTTTGTGTAATGTCATACTTTGGAATTTAGCTTTCTTAGTTGGACTCAAAAGATCTGAAGTTTCATAATTTTTGAACACTTTTTCACTTTTTTAGCAGTCGTTATCTCTTTTGGTGAAATTCTCCAGAAGTAATAAAAGTAAAATTAAATATTAAGCTCACATATAGGATGGAAGGTAAATGATCAGCTAGACTTTGGCAGCAAATTTCCCATGTTGTGAATAACAAGAAAGTCTGATACCAAAATGTTGAAAACTTTAGTTATAGTTTTTTAGAAAAAATATTTTTATCAAAAAAAATTATCATCACCTGACTGAAAAATTATTCATTGAGGGTTCTTGATTTATGGCTACATTTATAGAAAATTGAATAAACAACTTTTACCTTTGACATATTTCAATAGATTCAACGGTTTTTGTGTAAATTAAGTTTAAGACAGCCCACAATTTGTTGCCTTTTTGTTGCAGACACAACATTGACTGTACATTTCAAGTTGTGAATAACTTTTAATTAAAAATCTGATGTGTTGTGCTCACATTACTTTCTCTATTCTTGTACTAAACATTGTTACAAACTCTTATTACTGTATCTTCATGTTAGTTGAGATAAACATTTGTGGAATATATCTTATTGTTTATTTTCTTGTAGGTGTAAGAAGAATATGGGAATACAGTAGGCTTTGAGCAATAGTCATATCTTTTAAAGCTTTCAAATTTCACTCTCTTTTCACGGTTAACATATAAAAACTGAATAGCGATGTTCCATTTTACAGAAGTAAGAGTTCTCCAAAACTCACACAAGTCACGTGGATTATCTCCGCAATGGTTATCTCAAGGGAAAAAAAAAAAAAAAAGAAAAAAAAAATCAGGCATAAATTGTGTGTTTTAGCAAGATCTGCATATTTTGTAGAATAAGATTTTGTCTATCTTTTACGGTTTACCAGTTATACAAAAGCCATCCATAGTAAATACGACTACAGAGGCTATAACCAGAAAATTCAAGATATACATTTCTTTGTCATAAAGGTCAAAAAATGGCATTTTATTCACAATAGTCATTTTCCATAAAATGAAAATTTTCGAAAAATTCTACATGCAAATGTTGTTAGCTAATGCTGGATTTCTGACAATGAAGTCATTAATCCTCTTGCTCTCCAATATTTTTCACAATGATATTGAAGAGAGCAATAGCAGTAATAGTAACCGTTTTTTAGAGAGCACCATATTTTTATGTTTTGGCGGTCACATCGCTCTCTCACAACCCCCAGAATGTCTGGAGGACCACACCTGTCGTTGGTTTACGGGTCTCACCGACCTGACCAGGAGACTTATCAAAATAAATTCACCGACCATATCCTCTGATTACCAATCAGAGGACGTATTACATGCCATGACAGGTCAGCATTTTGGGGTTAAGATTTTATAGAGAAATTACAGAAATGGAGAGGTTGGAAAAATAAACACTCCCTAGCCCTCTGGAACCCTAATAGCATCGGGGTCGGAAGAGAACAAGACATGACCAAGGTAAGGTCAGATAGAAAAGTTACAGTGAGGAGCAAAACACCAGTAAGTGGAAGTAATGTTCTGCTCAGCTTGGGTACCTTGTGGTCGCTATTCACATATCCCCTAGATGGAGACCCCTGAGGCAAATGTAGTTGAGGGTAAAGGAACTTTCTTGAAAATTTTTGTGTCGCATCATTGAAAGACATTAACTTAATATCAAGTTTAGTTTATAACCGACCTTTAGTTTTAGAGTTATGCTGCTCAAAGGCTGACAGACACACACACACACACACACACACACACACACACACACACACACACACACACACACACACACACACACACACAGCGCGCGCACCTTTATTTTATACAGGGGACCTCAAAACATATATTTCCGGTGAAAGCTCGACATCGAATTTGTGCGTGGAGCACAATACTTCCTCTACTTTACTATACGTAGTGGAGAAAGTACAAAGGAAACAAGATTAATGCTCTCCTTTGGATTCAGGTAGTCTCAAAATGTGTATTTTCAATGAAATATCGATGTTTAACTTTTGGGTGGAATACAATACTTTCTCTTCCTTGTAAGTACTTAGGTAAGTAGCGGCCTCAGGTCTAGAAGACCGTATAACTGGCCGGGAGGGCTCGGGGCGCTGACCACGTCCCACCCTCCAGTACTGCACCTCACCAATGACGCCTGTAGTGGGCAGAGGTGGAGGACGCAGCGGCTGAGCGGTAGGACTTGGCCCTTCGTGGGCTGTCGCGGCGGGGTTTAGGTTTAGGAAGTACTTAGGTAATTCAGAAATCAAAATTGAGTAACGAATGGAATTGATAATTGTCAATAGAGACCGTTTGTTACCCTTAGTTTTTCAGGCCTAATACGTGTAAATATTTAAACTATACAGAGAAATTCTGGCATGTAGGGTGTAAAATGTATACGATCTGAAAGATATAGGATAGTTACAAAAATTACCCGAATAAATCGATCACGTGATTCAGACGAGGCTTTTGGAACACTACTCCTGCAGCTTAGACTGCCCTTCACACCTTTGTGCGTTGCAGGAGTTCGACCTTTCGAACTCTTCTGTTGGTTGCCTCACTATAGACATGTGATTTTTCACCATAAGTCTAAAATAGGCCGGTACTCGTGCCCAAATAGTTAGGTGTTTTGAAGTCGGTGCTCCATCGTGTAGAGCAGCGCGACTTCGAGTCCCACCTGAAAATCGATGTTTATGTCTGTATGGTATAAATAAATATGTTTGTGTGCTTAAAATTAAATACCTACAGAAAAAGGAGCGGTGTTGCAGGTAAACTGAAAACAACAGGAGAAATGTAAGGAAGTTGGCATGTAATATTTGAACAATAGATAATGACAATAAAAACTACAAAGCAGTAATCTTCTTCCCCACACTGACTTATGTATTATTCTTTACATTATACTGATACAATACAAATACCTTGTTAGTTTATTTTATGATGCCCTGGTACTAAGTTTTTATATAATCCTTCTATACTAGAAATAATAACAAGGCTTTTACCCTATGAAAAGCAAAATTTAATTGTTTATTTTTAGAGTTAAAAAAAAAACCAAAGACGCCATCCATTATAGTCGTTTTATGGTATCTTGCAGGTATCTTTCAAAACTTTCGACGGTTCTGGTTGTAAAGGAAATTATGTTCCTGTTGTATATGGCTTAGATAACATGAGGGCAAGGCTAATTTTGAAAAGGTATTCAGATTTAAAGTAGCATGAATTTATTTGACAAATTAGTATAAAGGACACGCCGGCTACTTCAGTTTACTTTGAGATTATCCAGAACTATGTTATGCTGAAAATTCGTGGTAAAAATACGCGAAATGTTTCAAGGTGATAAGGATATCTAGAGCACTTTCAATATTATTGATTTTTATCATAGATACGATTTACGTAATTACCATTTTTAATCAATCTCCTTAACATACTATGTAATCATATCAATGTAGGTCGTCCAGGTTTCCTTGTACTTGGCAATATTTTATGGTTTATTATTCCACTTAGTGAAGGTTTTATTTAGGACGGTAATAAGGAAAATTATCACAAATAACGCTTTTCAATTAACATAATACAAATACATATTAAGCATCTTATGGATCCTTTAAGATGGAATGCCAAACACGAGGTGTGCTAGTGAGAAGCTGGATGATATGAAATACAGGCGAGATGGAGGACTAGAGCAATTAATGAAATGAGTGGCGGGGGAAACCAGAGTAACCGGGATAAAACCCGCACAGATGACGTTTGTCCACCACGATACCACATGTGGGTCCTTGGGATCGAACACGGGCCATATAGGTGGTAGACGAACGGATTAACCACTCGGCCACTGCGCCTCCCACATTAGATTTTATTTTTTTAATTGATTAAACTCTATTATTTCATTCATGGTGAAACAAATATATGTGGAATGAAACTTCAAAACCATCGCCTTATAAAAATACAACTAATGATGTGATGAAAGTTTATATCAATTAACAAGGAACAGGTAAAATCAAAGCTTCTGTATGCAATGTTAAAAATGAGTAGAAAAATCACGAGATTACAACACAGAGGACATTTATAGTTGGTATAGTACAATATTAGAACATTTCATACGCTTAAATATGTTATATAGATTTATGTTATAGACGGAAGTATTCACATTACTGAAAATAGTAATTATACTATACTAAACATGGCTACTAGGTTCACGTCTAGTTATGGGTTAAACCGGATATTTCTGCATTTCCCCTCTCTGGGACTCTGCGTGGTGACATTTTCCACTTCCTTTGCGCCAAAGAAAGACTCTTTCCTATTGGCTGGTTACTGCCAGCTGACAAGCTGTACGCGTCTCTGTTCGCAGTCGCTCAAGAGAACTTGTGTAAAGCTTTCTCATTATTGTGTGTGTGTCAAGCTCTTTGTGGCTTAATTGTTAAATATCTCAAGGATTTGTTGCCGTTTGCTGCATAGAGATTATTGGTAAGTTTCTAATTATATATTGCAGTATAATATGTTTGTGTGTGTTATTTAGGGCGAGGTTCGTTTTAGTGTTTTCTGCTTTCCTCGTAGAAGTTCCATGAGTGGCCATTTTGTAAATGTGCGAGTTCAGTCATTTTGCCAACGCCCTTAGTAACTTTATTAGAGTTTAAAATACTTATATTCTGTTTACTGTGATGAGTTTTACCATACTTGAAAACCAATTAGTAAAGAGCAAAGGGGATATATGTAATTTTGGTTTTCTTTTATAGTTCAGAAATGTCACGCAATTTTCAATAGATTTATCCTGTATATACGCTTCCTTGTCTTCCAAAGGTTTTGGAAACTTTTACTAAGCCATACTTGATAAAAGCTGTTTCTTTAATTCTGTTTACGGCTTTTGAGTTATTCTTACTTTTCCTGCTGTGTATAGCAGGTGGGAGATGTATTGTATTATATTCAAAATATTAATACGGGGATTTCACCAGAAACATGTTTTAGAGAAAGGTCGGTGTATGTGTCTGTGAGGAGTAGAGGAAGTTGAAAAACGAAAACTATCAGATTGAATAACAAATTTTGTATTTGAGTTCAGCACTTCCATGAATATGACACGAAAATTTTCAGAAATATCTCCCTATTCTATCCTTAGTTGGAATTAAAGTCTAATGATTTTTAAAATGCTATATGTTTGATTCGTTTTCATAGCAAATGAAATGTATACCTTGAATTTTGTGGCAATAGCTTCTGAATAGCTTTTCATTCTGAACGACCTTTGCATAACTGGTGAACCGTAAGAGCTAAGGGCATAACTGTACAAAAAAAAGATCTTCTTAAGGCAAACGGAGTTAATTATTTCCGAGATATTCGTAATTATTAGTTTTAATTTATAAAATATATCTATCTCAAATAGCTCGTTCCTGTTCTCTCTTGGAAAGCTAAAGAAAACACAATTTTAAGTGTGTGGGGTTCTACTAATAACCTTTTATTTATGAGTAAAGATAATTGCTGCATATGGTTATCTTGATTAACGTGAGGAAAATACTAGAATAAGTGTACGTAAGAATAAGTACTAGAGTAACTAGAAAAATCTGATGTGTTGCACTCACATGACTTTCTCTACTCTTTTACTAACTATTCTTACAATATCTACCTCTATCTTCTTCGTGTTAGTGGAGATAAGCATTTGTTCAAATTATCTTATTGCTTATTTCCTTGTAGGTGAAAGGGGAATATTAGAATACAGTAGGCTGTGAGCGATAGTCAAATCTTTTAAAGCTCTTTGCACGCTTAAGATATAAAAAATGAACAACGATGTTCCATTTCACGAAAGTTGCCTGACACAAAAAACAAGCAGTATCTCCAAAATGGTTTACTCTACAAAAAATTTATATTGACATAAATTGTGTGTTTGAGCAAGATCTACATTTTTCGTACATTAAGAATTTATCTATCTCTTACGGCTTACGAGTTATCCAAAAGTCATCCAGCTTAAAGAGGCTACATGGGATATGGCCAGAAAATTGAAAATATACATTTCATTTGTCATACAAATATCTTAAACATATGACATTTTAATCAAAATCGTTAGAGCTATTTTCAAGAAAATCAAAATTTTCGAAAACTTTTCCATATAAAGGTAGTTCAGGGTGGGGCTATCTTCTTCAAAATCTTCGTATCGCATCCTTGAAAGACATTAAACTTAAATATCAACTTTGGTTTCTAACCGACTTTTTATTTTTGAGATATGCTGTCCATAGACTGACAGACGCAAACTGACACACACACACACACACACACACACACACACACACACACACACACACACACACACACACACACGGACCTTCTTCTAAAAGTGCTTTTTTAGATTCAGGGGTCTCAAAAATATATTTCCGTCGAAATCTCGACATCGAATTTTTGGTTAGAATACAATACTTCCTTCTACTTACCGGTAGAGAAAGTAAAATGTATTGTGATTTCAGTACTTGTCAGTGTTTTAGAAGTTTTCAGCAAAAGTGACTTGAATTGTTGTTACAATTCATAAGTATGTTTTGTTCATTGTGAGCCTGTGTTTAAGCCCAAGTTATTTTATTGTTTAATGCAAAAGTAGTTTTTGTTACCGTTTTTTGTAGATTCACTGAGTTGAAGTGAGACGTACAGGTTACACTAGGTATCTTTTACAAAATCTTAAATATTGATTCTCCTTTCTGCTCTAGCCCATTTAGATTTGTGACTATGACTACTTATAATTTCCTATTCCAAAATACTTTAGAGTAAAATATCCCTTATTTTACGTCTAAACTCCGAAAATTAGCAGTTAGTCACCTATCAGAAGTATAGCATTTCCAAGGTAGCTCCATTTTTTAACTTTTCTTACCTGCTTCATTCTAATGGTACAGTTAATATTTATAATATTTTGTCCGTTATGCGAAAATTCATTAATAATTAATGTCATATAGTAACAAATAAATTGATAAAGTTTGTAATTTTTGAAAACGTAACTGACTAACAAAATTACTGAAATTCGTGCTTTTAAAAATGTAGATATTGTAAGGAAATTTCGTAACATTTTCACAAAAAGTGACGGTTTAATATATTTAATTAGGATACACTTTTGAAATTAACCTTGTCAGTAATCATGTAACTGAAAAGCACTTTAATAAACAACACACTATTGTTAAAAATGATAAAGATAACGACAGCCTGCACAGGTAGGTAAATTCGCGATAGGTAGTTTAATTTTTTAGCAATGGTAATGTAATTTTGCAATAACATATCATCTGGTCTCTACAGCACACAAATATTTACTATGTTGAGCAGTTGTTATGACAAGATGTTAAACAAAGGAACACTGTATCCGTGATGCATATCAACTGGTACGGCAACTAACATTTTTACTTTCTCTACTGGTAAGTAGGGGAAGTATTGTATTGCACCCAAAAATTCATTGTCGAGATTTCACCGGAAATATATGTTTTGAGGCCCCCTGAATCCAAAAAAAGCATTTTTAGAAAAAGGTCCGTGTGTATCTGTGTATCAGTCTGTGTGTCTGTGTGTCAGTCTGTGGACAGCATAATTGAAATACGAAAAGTCGGTTAAAAATCAAAGTTAGTATTTAAGTTTAGTGTCTTTCAAGGATGCGACACGAAGATTTTGAAGAAAATATCCCCACCCTAAATTACCCTTCACATGGAAAATTTTTCGAAAATTTTGATTTTCTTGAAAATAGCTCTAACGATTTTGATAAACATGCCATATATTTGAGATATTTTATGACAAAAATATATATATCTTAAATTTTCTGGCTATAGCCCCTGTAGTCTGGACCACTTTTGCATAACTTTTAAACAGTTAGAGATAGAACAAATCATACTTTACAAAAAATGTAGATCTTGCTAAAATAGACAATTTATGTCTCAAAAAGTTTTCTTGTAGGGTGAACCATTTCGGAGATATTCCTTGTTATGTGTGTGAGTTTCGGAAAACTTACAGCTTTCGTGAAATGGAACATCGTTGTTCATTTTGTGTATGTTAAGTGTGCAAAGACAACAGAATCTCAAAGCTTTAAAACATTTGACTATCGCACAAAATCTGCTGTATTCTAATATTCCCCTGGAATCTACAAGGAAATAACCAATAAGATAATTTGTACAAATGTTTATATTAACTAGCATGAAGAAGATATAGGAATAAGAGTTTGTAAGAATGGTTAGTACAAAAACAGAGAAAGTCATGTGAGTGCAGTACGTCAGATTTTTCTGTTTTAGGATGTACCAGATCTTTATTTTCGAGCACACATTTCTGAACTGTGTTGTAAGAAACGCTATACAATTTTTCTGCTTTGCGTAACTTCTTACTTTGGAATTTAACCTTCTTACCGGCACGCAAATGACCTCCTCATAATTTCTGTACATTTTTGCTTTCTTCTTAAAATATATCTTTTTAGGAACCACGTTGAGTGATATTCCGCGAAAATAATAAACATAAAATTAAATAGAAAGTTTATAGGTCCAAATGTATTGCTTAGTAATAAATAACATATCCATATAATGCGTAGGTAAATCCATAACTTAGAATAAGGTAAGGTAATTTGGCAATAGTTGAAAATTAATTTGCCTTCATGATTATGTCTGTATCTCTATAGTATGTGTATTACCTTTTGTGCAGGAACACACATAATTGATGTAAGAGGAGCTTACACAGTTGAGAAAATGAACGGTCTGAAATAGAGAAATGTCTGTGACAAAATGTGTTGATTTCTTAAAGTTCTGGTATGCTAATGGGTCAGAAAACTATACGCCAAGTATATTTATCCCATATTAATGAAACAAATGTAATCTGCTCGAATAAGAGTGAGGGTGTGGAATACGGACCACTTTAAAAGGAAAATGGCATTTTTCGTGCTAAGAAAATTGTGAAATCAATGAACAATACGCCAGCTTGCAGCATGCTCTTAAAATATGCTGCAAATTTATCTACCACACTGCCCACTCCAGCCGGCTCTTGGATAAATAGACAACCCTTCGTGCGTTAAAAGTGTTGCAGAAATAACAGGGGTAAATCCAGTCAGTGGCGTGTGTGAACTTCGTTCTGATTGTAAGAGAGCGAGCGACAGAAGAAATGCCCAGGCTTCAATTGGAGTGTGCAGCATGTGATAATAGAGAGAAACAGTCTTGGAATATTTTCCACTTCACTTAAAACACCTTATTTACCAGAGAATCAACTCATTCCTGTATATGCTCCTATTATCTAACATTACGGATTTTCAGATTGTGAATTGCCGTAACAAAATCCATGCAAACATGAGGGCGCGTAATGTTAAATTGGCATTTCTTTGTTTCTTCTGTTATTGTTGTATTTAATTATTATTTTTAGTTATTGTTATTATTTTGTTTGACGTTATTGTTTTATGTTAAACTACTGTATAATTTATTTTGTTTATATTATTAACATTAATGTTAAATTTATTATTATTATTATTATTATTATTATTATTATTATTATTATTATTATTATTATTATTATTATTATTATTATTATTATTATTATTATTATTATTATTATTATTATTATTATTATTATTATTATTATTATTATTATTATTTTATTCTTATTAGTGTGTTTATCGTTATTGTGTTGTTCACTATTCATATTAGTATTATTATTAGTATTGTTGTTTTGATTATGCTCATTATTATTATTATTATTATTATTATTATTATTATTATTATTATTATTATTATTATTATTATTATTATTATTATTATTATTATTATTATTATTATTATTATTATTATTATTATTATTATTATTATTATTATTGTTGTTGTTGTTGTTGTTGTTAGTGGTGGTGGAAGTGGTATTGGTGTTGCTGAAGGTGTTGATGGTGGTGTTACTGCTGGTGGTGGTGCTAGTGGTGGTGTTACTGGGGGTGCTGGTGGTGCTAGTGGTGGTGGTGTTACTGGCGGTGGTGGTGCTAGTGGTGGTTTTACTGGTGGTGGTGCTAGTAGTTGTGTTACTGGGGGTGGTGGTGGTGTTACTGGTGGTGGTGGTGCTAGTGGTGGTGCTACTGGTGGTGGTGGTACTAGAGGTGGTGTTACTGGGGGTGGTGGTGGTGCTAGTAGTGGGGTTGTGGTGTTGGTCTTGGTGGAGGTGTTGGTTGTGGTGGTGGTGGTGTTGGTGCTGGTGATGGTGGTGCTGGGGATGGCGGTGGTGCTGGTGGTGGTGGTGCTGGTGATGGTGGTGCTGGTCTTGGTGGAGGTGTTGGTGGTGGTGGTTGTGGTGTTGGTGGTGGTGGTGCTGGTGATGGTGGTGCTGGGGGTGGTGCTGGGGGTGGTGGTGGTGGTGTTGGTGGTGGTGTTGGTGATGGTGGTGCTGGGGGTGGTGGTGGTGCTGGTGATGGTGGTGCTAGTGGTGGGGTTGTGGTGTTGGTGCTAGTGGAGGTGTTGGTGCTCGTAGTGGTGGTGTTGCTGGTGGTGGTGGTACTGGTGGTGGGGTTGTGGTGTTCGTGTTGTTGTAGTTGTTAGTGCTGGTGGTGGTGTTGCTGGGGGTGGTGCTGGTGGTGGGATTGTGGTGTTGGTGGAGGTGTTGGTGCTAGTGGTGAAGCTGGTGGTGATTTTGGCAATGATGGTGGTGGCGGTGATGGTTGGTGGTGCTGGTGTTGGTGATGGTGGTGTTGGTGGTGGTGAAGCTGGTCGTGGTGGTGGCGATGTTGGTACTGGTGGTGATGATGGTGGTGGTGCTGGTGAAGGTGGCGGTGGTTGTAATGGTGGTGGTAGTGGTGGTGGTGGTGGTGGTGATGGTGGTGATGGTGGTGTTGGTCTTGGTGGAGGTGTTGGTGGTGGTGGTTGTGGTGTTGGTGGTGGTGCTGGTGATGGTGGTGCTGGGGGTGGTGGTGGTGTTGGTGGTGGTGTTGGTGATGGTGGTGCTGGGGGTGGTGGTGGTGCTGGTGATAGTGGTGCTAGTGGTGGGGTTGTGGTGTTGGTGCTAGCGGAGGTGTTGGTGCTCGTAGAGGTGGTGTTGCTGGTGGTGGTGGTGGTACTGGTGGTGGGGTTGTGGTGTTCGTGTTGTTGTAGTTGTTGGTGCTGGTGGTGGTGTTGCTGGGGGTGATGCTGGTGGTGGGATTGTAGTATTGGTGGAGGTGTTGGTGCTAGTGGTGAAGCTGTTGGTGATTTTGGCAATGATGGTGGTGGCGGTGATGGTTGGTGGTGCTGGTGTTGGTGATGGTGGTGGTGGTGGTGAAGCTGGTCGTGGTGGTGGTGGCGGTGGTGGTACTGGTGGTGATGATGGTGGTGGTGCTGGTGAAAGTGGCGATGGTTGTAATGGTGGTCGTAGTGGTGGTGGTGGTGGTATTGGTGGTGTCTTTCCACGGCATCTGGAATTCCTGCAATGTGAGCTTCAGGTTTTTCTTGATGAGGTTCCCGTACCATGGTGGAACAACACTGTGCACTGGTTCAAACGAGATGGTGCACTGCCTTACCATTATGAACCTGTAAAGGTCCTTTTCAATTAGTTGTGTCCTGGATACTGGATGGCCCTAGGTAAGCCAATACCCTGGCCAGCAAGATCTTCTGACCTGACGCCATTAGAATATTTCTTTTGAAGACATTCAAGAATATTGGTTTTAAACAAGTCCCCCAAATGATAGTTGAAACATATGCATCTGTCACTCGCAGTTCCCAGAAACGTCCATGTAGATACAAGGAAACGCTTTAAACATTGTGTCAATCAACAAGAAATCATTTTTTGCACCTGTTCTGTGAATGAAGTCACCATAACATTAGGCTTTGATGATAATAACAACGATGAAAATAATAGAGTAACAATAAACAATAACAGAAATATTAATCTAATAATGAAAATGTTGATACTAAAACTAACTAAAACAAAACTAATAATACTGAAACTAATAGTGATTCTGATGGTAATAGTAATAACCAGGGAAAGTACCTTGGTTGGCATAGTAGCGCTCTGCAGTGAACGCAGGTTAACTGCAACTGACGTATGCGTGCGATATGACGGCACATGACGTCCACGCGGCTCAGCGCGCATCCGCGGTGCATACGAGTCAACCGCGTACAGACATAAACACACAAGCTTTGGAACACTTACACAAACATGATTCATTAATGTGCTTGGCGCATGCTTGCCAGAAGGTGGCCGAGGAGATTCGGTCATCTTATGATGACGTAGATAAATTTATTTCAAATATGAAGAGAATATTGCGGAAGGTTCCGGCAAGAATAATGAAATTCAGGGGTACCTTGACCCCCACAATCTGCCATTACGAGGTGCTCAATGCAGTGCCATATTATGCCACGCATTATACTACAATCGCTAAAATAGCTATACCTTCGACAGTACGGACTGTTCAACAATTGGAACAATAAAATCACTGCTTTCCGATCACTTACGTGAAAAGCTCCAGTTTATAACAACTCTTTTGGGCATATTTCTGATTCAGTCACACATCTGCAGACATGTCACACAGAGATGCCCAAAGCTCTTGAGCTAGTTCAGATTCTGTCAGAAAGAGTTAATAAAGCTCCATCTACATCGATCACCGAAAAAATAAAGCAGCAGTTGAACTCTGTTCTACTGAAAAATGCTGGGTATTCCGTCATGAAAGATATTCCACATGCCTTAGAAGGAAAACCAGATGCATCAACTGTTTATTTATTTCCTGCAGATAACGTCCAGTATTTTCGTTTTGCACCTGTCACATCCTGTGACGTAGAACGAAGTTTTTCCATGCACAAATCATGCTGGCGTGACAATAGGAGAAGATTTTGCTTTGAAAGGTTTAGAATGTATATAGTAGTGTATTGTAATGGTAACAATAAAGTCACTATCACGTAAGTGTCGTACTGCTGGTTTTGTATCTAAATGAACACAGGTAGCAGTGCATGTTGCAGCCACGCGCCGCCAGCAGTAACCAACCGGTTCCGCTGCGCGGCAATGGTGTGTGTGTTGTGTGCCTCATTTCCCAACCAATCAAGGTACTTTCCCTGGTAATAACTATAAAAATAATAATAGAACTAATAAAATAATAATGGAGATACAACTGATTATGATGATAATGATTATAATAATAATAAGAACAATAACAACAACAACAACAACAATAATAATAATAATAATTATAATAATAATAATTATAATAATAATAATAGTAATAATAATAATAATAATAATAATAATAATAATAATAATAATAATAATAATAATAATAATTGTTATAATGTGAGAAATAATAATAGTAATAATGATAATAATAATTAAAAACAATAAACTAATGAGAATAAAATTATAAAAGCAATAACAATAATAAGAATAACTAAAAGTAATAATAAAACATAACAATAATATTAATAAGAAACAAGGAAATGTCTATCAAATATTACGCACCCTCATGTTGCATGGATTTTGTTACGGCAATTTACAATCTGTAATCCGTAATGTTAGACAATAATAGTATATACAGGAATGAGTTTATTTCCTGCTAAATAAAGTCTTTTAAGTGGAGTGAAAAATATAAGACTGTTATTCTCTAGTATCAATTGCTGCAAATTACTTTAGTTTAACATAGCCATTGTGTTACTTTTATAACTAGGAAGAATGGTAGCTGTTCATGAATCATACGTATAAATGCTCGATGTAGCTGGGTTTTTTAACTTTTGTAACCTGTTTCATCTGAATGATGGAAGTTAAAAATTATAATCGTTTGTTATTTAATGCAAACACATTAATAGTTAATGGGTTTAGTTCTATAGTGAAAAATAAATTTACAACAGTATTTCAATTCTTAAAAAGTAATTCATTAACAAAACTTCGTGAGCTTCGTACTTTTGAAGATATAGGGTGAGGTAAGGCAATTTCGCTGTATTTTCTATAAAGAAATGTTTTATTATAGTAAATTAAGATGTACTGTGGAAACAATTTTTTCGGTGATCACGTAACTCATAGGTATCTCAATAAAGACATTTCTCTGAACAAGGTAGTTTTAATAGTGATAAAGATGACAGCCTGCGCAGGTAGATAAGTTCTCAGTGGGTAAGTTAATTTTGCAAAATGCTGTCATCTGTTCCTTACACTACGCAGTGATCGTCTTCGGAACCTGAGCCTTCATAACTAGAGCCCGGATTTTTATGTTCTTAAAATCAACTTTTTAGTTAGTCTTGTATCTTAAAAAGTATTTTTGTTTTGTTTTGTAACCTTTTGAAATAATTTTTATATTATTATTCATTAGTTTTATTATGTTTATTGTAACATCACCCCTCTTTAGTGCAATAGTATATACATCATTGCTAAATGCTATCGGAATATATAGCACGGAACGATAGTTAAAATATTTTGAACACTTCATACCAACTGAAAATAAAAATAGCTAAGGAAACAGTTTCAGTTAACGCTTGATGTATGCTTCTGTCACGTCTAATAAATCCGGAAAAAAATTCACAAAACAGATTACACAGTTTTCATTGCTGTTGCATTGTGCAACTAAATACATTTCCAGGTTTTGCAGGGCAAATCCTTTCCTTTCATATCTTAAAACATTCCTGTAGTACGAAAATGTACGCTCCACACAGCAAGATGTAGCAAACTTCAGTGAAGCAACTGCTCTTGGTCCCCATGGCAGTTTGTTCTCCTTTGAGAGTTTTAAAAACACTTTATAGAAGAAACAATGCTGTTCACTCCTGGGAAACTATTCCTAAGCTCTTCCTCCAATTGGTGTAAGCCAAGGCTATGCATGTGACATGCAGCATGTCAGGATAGAAACTCTTCAATACCCCACTAGCTTTGTGCATATATGTGGCACTGTCACTCACAAGAAGCACATCTCGGACAGTGCAAGCTATGGTGCTATGGTTTGTTTTTCTCCAGCATCTTGCCCAGTATAAGATGAAGTTTACCAAGTTCTGTGGACTCTAATTTACCTACCACAACGTTTGCGATATATCGAACGCAACTATCTGTGGTCTCGTCTACCTAAAGCCAGAGGCAACTGTCACCAATATTGCCTCTGATATCTTCGATAGTTTTCTGGTACAGTTTTTGCAAATAATGTTTTCTCACCGTTGATTCGTCTGGTATCTTGCGACGACTGATGTCTTCAAGAAATTCCTTGAATGCAGGACTCTGTAGCGCATTTCATGGTATGTTAGCTGAAACCAGAGCTTCACATAATCTTATACTAAAATGATCCTCCCCTGAACAGCCAGGAAAGCTAGAAATTAGTGGCTGGTACGATGGGAGATTAATTGTCCTCTTTTTTCTAGCAATGTTGCTGTTACGTCTCACAGATCATTTGTGCTGCTCAAAATGCGATTTTTCGTCAGAGAGCACCTGGAAAATCCGTAATTAAAATTATGGTTTATTGGATACACGCTATATGCATTATGCAAAATGCGATTTCTCTCAGAGGGCACCTGGAAAATGGATAAATAAAATTATAGTTTATACGCTATATGCATTAGAACAGATATGTTTAATCCTCCCCTGCTTGTGGCAGATCTGTCATCCGTGGTGAAGTTCAGATCGTTACCTATCCACTGACGAATCAACCAACTTTGAGATGAGCTGACTTTAGGCATGATACTGGCTCTTTAAATCACCTTAATTCAGGAAAATTAACTTTTAACCATGTAGTAATTGTATACATTAACAATACGCGATAGCCGATTGAACACAATGGATAAGATAAATAACTGTTTTAAAACTGATTGGCTTGAGTTTATGGAGGTTCTCCTAACGACCCCTTACTCCTCGACAACAATCCCCGCATTTGTTGCTTGCAACAATACAGAAGTTGGTGCGAAACAACTAAACACAACCTCTTGCCTTGTTGTCACTACTCCTCTTAGGCTTATAAAAATGAAAAGACGTAGCAAAGAAGTAACAATCAAAGTCCATTGATAATATATTTCGTCCTACCATTTAAAAATTTTTTTTTTTCGTTGATAAGTGATCTTCTTCCATGTCAAAGAAATAGGAAATTTAGCCTCTGTTATTTATATTCCATGTGCTAAAAGAAATGTGCCAATGGAGATAAACCAGTAGACTTTGCCAATCTCTTATGGCTTAACAAATTACACTAGTCATTCCGACAGAAGAAGTCTTTACGTGCTATTTATAGGAAGTTCAAGACATACATTTTATTCTTAATTCAAAGTATCTTAAGGATAATCTATGTTACACGAAATTGTTAGAGCTAATTTTTGAGAAAATTGAAGGAACACATTTCCATGTAAAGGATAGATTGAGGTGGAGGGTTTTCTTATAAATTTTCGGCTCTTATATTTAGGATGCGCTGAACTTATGTTCAGTTTCATTTTAATCTGAGGTTTTGTTTTTGAGTTAAGCTGTTCACAGACAGACAGATACAACATTGATAGTGAATATCAAGTTGTGAATAACTTTTAATTAAACGAAAGGGTGAATAATAATGTTCTCCTTTGGATTCAGGTAGTCTCAAAACGTGTATTCTCCATGAAAAATCGATATATAACTTTTCCGTGGAATACAGTACATTCACTTCCTTGTGCGTGCTTACGTGATGGAGAAAGTAAAAATGAGCCATGAACCCAGAAATGTAATATCATTAGTAGAGACCGCCTGTTACCCATTATTTTTTTCAGGCCTAATACGTGTAAAAATCAAAACTGTACCGAGAAATTGCCGCATATAGGATGTAAAATATATACGATCTGCTGGTTTGCAAAAAGAATATCCGAATAAATCTATCACGGGATTCAGACAGTGAAACTTTTAGACGGTGCCTATAGCAGGCATGTCAAACATCACTCTCAGGGTGTGAAGAGAGGGGTCTACCCCTCCTTAACTGCAGTAGCACGCGCTAGTAGAACCGGTTTTCGCTTTGTTTTTCCCGTTTTCCGATTTGATCATCACGGAGGGAGGGAAAATAGGGGAACATTTTTCACGCCTGGTGAGTGCTGTTTGACACCCCTGGCCTATAGGAAAGAACTCCTGCATGTTTGACTGCCCTTCACACCTTAGTGCGTTCAGACCTTCCGAACTTTTCTGTTGGCTGCCTCCCTATAGATAAGAGATTTTTGACAATAAGTGTGAAATACCCCGGTTCTCGTGCCCAAATGGTTAGGTGTTTTGAATTCGGTGCTCCATCGTGTAGAGCAGCGTGTGATCGAGTCCCAGCTAGAGATCGGTGTTTATCTCTGTGTAGTAGAAATAAATGTTTGTGTGCGTAAAAATAAGTAGCTACAGAAAAAGAAACGGTGTTGCAGGTAAACTGGACACAAGCAAGAGAGAGGAAACCAAAAGGTAAGAAACTTAATATGTAATATTTGAGTTGAAAATAATATCAATAAAAATTACAGAACACTAATTTTCATCTTTACAATGCTTGACTTATGTAAGTATTATTGTTTACATTATACTGAGGCAATAGAAATACTTTGTTAATATATTTTAAGATATAAGAATCACGATTAAAAACTTTCGCGGCGAACGTTACTAATATTTCATTCTCTGGTGATCAGCGGCGTCAAATTTATAAAATTCAAGCTTTCAACCAATTGATTCCCCATGGTCTTCATCAGGAACAAATTCCTGGGTAAAAATCATGCTGGTAAACTTATTTTTATTTTAACATCTTCCTGTCACAGTTACAGGCTGCCAAAAAGACAAAGACTAGTAATACAAAGCAACAGAATAGTTAACACAACATAATGAATATAAAATATAAAAGCTAAAAATTGAAAATGATAAGGGATGTGTAATCTCTTAAAGCAATAAGAATAAAATAAAAAAGTATCATGGTCCTTACACGTGATTTCTAACAATAGCTATAGAGCCTTTGATCGTCAATACAGTAATAAAGTGGAGCCAGGTAGGTATTGTGCAATGAGCGTGGAGATCCCAGTAATTGGCCGCTTGCTTATGGTGGGGTGGGCTTCCTTGGTTTTCCTCTAATGCCAGTCAGCCATTCTGATCTGCTTGAATATCCATGACGGTATGTTTGATGGCTGGTCCCCAAGCCATGCTTAGCTTGAGTCCGGAGTACTCAGTGCTTTATATAATACGTCTATACTAAATATTATAAAAAGCAATATTTCATTGTTAATTTTTAGAATTCAAAAACCAGTGATTTCGTTTTATTTGTATCATATCTGTTAGCCTTTCGACGGTTCTGCTTATATAACAAATTATCTTTATGCCCCATAGCACTCGGATAACATAATGAGGGCAATGCTTATTTTAAAAACTCGATGTGTTGCACTCACATGACTTTCTCTACTCTTGTGCTAACCTTCTTACAAACTCTTATTCTTCTATTTTCTTCGTGATAATTGAGATCAAAATTTGCAGAAATTATCTTATTGCTCGTTTTCTTGCACGTGCAACGGGAATATGGGAATACACTAGGCTTTGAGCGATAGTCAAAATATTTTAAGGCTTTCAAAGTCCCTTCTTTTTGTTCGGTTAACATATGAAAAATAAATAGCGATGTCCCATTTGACAGAGGTTTACGTTCCCCAAAACTTGCACAAAAAACAAGGAATATCTCCAAGATGGTTTACTCTACAAAAAACTTTATTTAGACATAAATTGCGTGTTTTAGCGAGATTCACATTTTCTGTAGAGTAAGATTTTATCTTTCTCTTAAGGTTTACGAGTTATTCAAAAGTCTCCCAGAGTAAACAGGACTACATAGTCTATACCCAGAACAACGAAATATACATCTCGTTTGTCATACAAATACCTTAAGCACATGAAATTTTAATAAATATCGTTAGAGCCGCTTTCAAGAAAATAAAAGTTTTCGAAAAATTTTCCAAGTAAAGGGTAGTTTAGGGTGGGGCTATTTTCTTCAAATTCTTAGTGTGGTACCCTTGAAAGACATTAAATTTAAATACCAACTTTAGTTTTTAAGCGAATTTTCGTTTTTGAGTTATGCTGACCACAGACAGACAGGCACGCACGCACACACACATACACACACAAACACACACACACACACACACACACACACACACACACACACACACGGCACTTTATCTAAAAATCTGATGTGTTGCACTCACATAACTTCCTCTATTCTTGTACTAACCATTCATACAAACTCTTATTTCTATATCTTCTTCCTGTTATTTAAGATAAACATTTGTACAAATTATAGTATTGTCGGTGCAACGGGAATATTAGAATACAGAAGGCTATGTGCGATAGCGAAATCTTTTACAGCTTTGAGATTCCGTTCTTTTGCACACTTAGCATATAAAAAATGAATAACGATGTCCCATTTCACGAAAGTTTTAGTTTTCCGTAACTGACACATATAACAAGGAACTGCTCCGAAATGGTTCACTCTACAAAACAAATTATGGAGGCATAAGTTGTGTGTTTATAATGGCGGCGGCGTGGCTGAGCTGTTAGGCCGCTCGCCTACCATCTAGGTGGGACCCGTATGTAGTATTCATGGTGGACAAAGCGATGCCTTGGCGGGTTTTCTCAGTGGTCTCCCGTTTCCCTCATTCATTCCACCAATTGCTCCATTATCACCCTTCGAAATGTCCATTTCGTGTGCATTTCATATCATCCTCTTCTTCACTATCATACCTGGTGCTTGGCTGACCACCTGCTTCCAGGTCTTCACTTTGTCTGGTACAGAGGTCCTTCTGCTCCCCGATAGGCGTCTGACCCTAGGCACTGGCTTATAAGACCTAGGGGGTTTAAGTCCTACATAAGGGGAGGGTAATCAGGGAAAAAAGAAAGAAGTTGTGTGTTTTAACGTGGTCTACATTTTTTGTTTAGTAAGATTTTGTCTATTTTGTCATCCAGAGTAAACAGGATTACATAGTCTATAGCCAGAAAATTCAAAATATACAATCATTTGATATACTGATACCTTAAACATATGACAATTTAAGCAAAATCTTTAGAGCTATTTTCAAGAAAATAAAAAATTTCTAAAAATTTTCCATGCAAAGGGTAGCTTAGCATAGGACTATTTTCTTCAAACTCTTTGTGTCGCATCTTTGAAAGACATTAAAGTTAAATACCAACTTTGATTTATAACCGACTTTTCGTTTTTGTTATGCTGCCCACAATTCACACACACACACACTCACACACACACACACACACATACACACACACACACACACACACTCACACACACACACACACACACTCACACACACACACACACACACACACACTCACACACACACACACACAAACGGACCTTTTTCTAAAAATGACCTTTGGATACAGAGATCTCAAAACATATTTCCGATGAAATGATGACATCTCCCGAATTTTTGTGTGGACTACAATACTTCCTCTAATTAGTAGTAGAGAAAGTGAAATGGTGTTAATTTTAAAATAGCATGAATTTATTTGACAAAGTTAGAATAAAGAACACGCCGGTTTACTTAGAGATTGTCCAAAACTATGTTATGCTGGATGTTCGTTGTAGTAAACCGCGGCATGTTTCAAGGTGACAAGGATATATATTATAGTTTCGATATTATTGATATTTATGATAGGTACGGTTTACTTGGTGTTAATCACTTTTAATAATATATCTTTAACATATTATGTAATCATATCAATACAGGTCGCAATACCACATGTGGGTCCCTGGAATCGAACACTGACAGTCTAGGTGGTAGGCGAGCGGTCTAACCGCTCGACCGCTGCGCTGCCCACTTAGAATGTGGAATGGAACTTTAAAGCCATAGCATAGATTCCCGTCTTTTAAGAATACGACTAATGATGCATGTTTGTAATGACCGTTCGTCCCAGTGAACAAGGAACAAATAAAATCAAAGCTTCCGTATGAAACGTTAAAACTGAGTAGAGAAATCATGAGATTACAACACACAGAAGTTTTATAGCATGTATAGTACAATATTAAGGCATTTCATATGCTTAAATAAATATACATTCTAAGTAGATAGATGCTATAGATGAAAGTATCTGTATTACTGAAAATAAAAATCAGATGTGTTGCGCTCACATGGCTTTATCTACTGTTATACTAACTATTCTTACAAACTCTTATTCTTTATTCCTATATTTTCTCCGTGTTAGATGAGATAAACGTTTGTAGAATTTATCTTATTTCTCATTTTCTTGTAGGTGCAATGGGAATATGAGAGTATAGTAGGCTTTGGCCGATAGTGAGATCTTTTAACACTTTCAAATTCCGTTCTGTTTGCCCGATTAGCATAAGAAAAGAATAGTATTGTTGCATTTGACAGAAATACAAGCTCTCCAAAACTTACTCAAATAACAGAAGTATCAACGAAATGGTCCACTCTCCAAAGAGCTTTATTTAGACATAAATTGTGTGTTCGAGCAAGATCTACATTTTTTGTAGAGTAAGATTTTGTCTGTCTCTTACAGTTTACTAGTTATGTAAAAGTCTTCCAGAGTAAATAGGACTTCAGGGACTATAGCCAGAAAATTCAAGATATAGATTTCGTTTGTCATAGAAATGTCTTAAACATATGACATTTTAATCAAAAACAGTAGAGCCATTATAAAGAAAATAAAAGTTTTCGAAAAATTTTCCATGTAAAAGTTAGTTTGGGGTGGATCAGTTTTCTTCAAAATCTTTGTGTCGCATCCTTGAAAGACCTTAAATACCAACTTTGATTTTAACCGACATTTCGTTTTGGAGTTATGCTGTCCACAGACTGACACACAGACACCCACACCGACCTTTTTCTAAAACGGCTTCTCTTGGATTCAGGGGACCTCAAAACATATATTTTTGGTGAAATCTCCACTTCGAATTTTTGAGTGGAATACAATAGTTCCTATACTTTACTATACTTAGCAGGTAAAGAAAAAATGAATAGCGATGTTCCATTTGAAGGTTCTCCATGACATACACAAATTACGAGCAATATCTCCGAAATGGTTCACTGAACAAAAAAAAAAAAAAAAAAAAAAAAAAAAAAAAAAAAAAAAAAAAAAAAAAATTATTCTTACATAAGTTGTGTGTTTTAACAAAATATACGTTTTTTGTAGAGTAAGATTTGGTCTGTCTCTTACAGTTTACCAGTTATGCAAGAGTCATCCAGAGTAAATACTACTTCATGGGCTATGGCCAGAAAATTCAAGGTACACATTTCATATCTCAACAGACGACTTTTTAATCAAAATCGTTTGAGCCATTTTGAGGATAATCAACATTTTTAAACAATTTTCCATATAAAGGATAGTTTAGGATGGAGCAAGCTTTTTGAAAATCTTTGCGAAACACTTGAAAGACTTCAAACTTAAATAGTTTTTAACCGCATTTCGCTTTTGAGCTGTTATCCCCAGGCTGACATACACACACCCACACACGGACCTTTTTCTAACAATATTTTTTTTTTATTCAGGGGACCTCAAATCATATATCCAGTGAAAGTTCCACATTGAATTTTTGGGTGGAATACAATATTTCCTCTACTTTACTATACCTAGTAGAGAAAGCAATAACACTATACTAAATATGGCTACTAGGTTTACGCCTAGGTGTCGGTTAAATCGGATATGTCTGCATTTCCCCTCTCTGGGACTCTGGGAGGTGGCAGTTTGTGGTGACGTTTAGCATTTCCTTGGCGCCAAAGAAAGGTTCTCTCCTATTGGCTGGTTGCTGATCGACGAGTTGACCAGCTGTGTGCGTCACTGTTCGCAGTCAGTCCAGAGAACTGCGGCTTCTTGTGCAAAGCTTCTTAGTCATTGTGTGTTTATCAATCAGTTTGTGACTTGTTAGATACTAAAGTACTGTCTACTATTCTGCATCGAGATTATTGGTAAGTTCCTAAATATTTATTGCAGTATAATAACTTTATAGGTTTAATATACGGTGTAGTGTGTTGAAGTGTTTTCTGCTTTCTTCTTGTAAGTTCCATGGGCGGCCATTTTGTAAATGTGCGTACCTGAGACATTTTGCCAACGCCCTTCATATGTACATTACAGTTTGAAATATATATATCCTGCTAACTGTGAACAGTTTTACCATGGTTAAAAGCAAAATAGTAAATGGCAGAAAAGATATTTGTAATTCTGGATTATTTCTTTTTGTTTGGCTAGAATTATGAAACCTTTTGCCAAATTCTATATATTTCAAACACTATATAGACTTTATTGTCTTCTTAAAGTTTTTGAAACGTCTACTAAGCCATGCTTGATAATAGTTGTTTGTTCTTTCTGTTTTACACCTTTCGATATATTTAGTTTGTCTGTTTCGTATATTGAGTGGGGAAAGTCTTGTATTCCATCCAACAATTTGATGCAGAAACGTGACAGGAAATATGTTTTAGCACTTCCTTGAACCCGAAAAGAGAAACTTTGTTAAGCTCTGTAAAGAGCATAGGTAACTCAAAAACTAAAAGTAGGTTTAGTAACACATTTTGTATTTAAGTTCAGCATCTGCCAAGGAGACAGAAAGATGACTTTCAACAGTCTCCCCACTTTCGTCAGACCTTTACATGAAAATGTTTTCAATTTTTTTATTTCCTCAAGAAAGGTGCTAACGGTTTTAATTAAGTAGTATGAATGTTTAAGATAATTTCATGACAAATGAAATTTACATATATCTTAAATTTTCTGTGAATTGCGTTAGAAATCGTCTTCATTTGGAATGGCGTTTGCATAACTGTGAGCTGTAACGGATAGACAAAAGCCTAATACTCAAAAACTGTAGATCTTGTTAAAGCACACGCTTTATGTCACATACCTCTTTATATGGAGTATAAATTCCAAGGTATTCTTTGTTATTGGTTTGATTTTATAAAAATGTATATGTTTCTTAAATGGGACGTCGTTGTTCACCTTCTTCTTTTCATGGAAAGCACGGAATTTAAAGGCGCGCTTCTAAAAGATTTGGCTATGGCTTAAAGTCTGGATATTCTTGTAACACTTTGTTATATACAAGGAAATAATAAGTGAATTTCTGCATGTGTTTATCTTGATTAACACGAAAACAAAATAATAGGCGTTTCTAAGAATAGCAACTACAAATATGATTAGGGAAAATGTCATGTGACTGCAACAGTTTTAATTCTTTTAGAGTTGCATATTTTGTTACTTTTCAGCAAAACTGACCTGAATTATTGTTACAAATCACAGGTTCGAAGTTTGTTCTCTGTCAGCTTGCGTTAAAGTCCTACATTGTTTAATTCAAAAGAGGCTTTTGTTAGCATTATCTTGTACATTTATTTAGCTAAAGTGAGACCTACAGGCTATACAATATAAGTTTTACAACATTTTAAACATTGGTTCTCTCTACTACAATTACGTCTAGCCCATAGAAACGTGTGATCATAAACTATCTACCGTTTTATATTTCAAAATAATTTAGATTAACATAGCCGTTGTGTTACGTTTATAAATAGGAAAAATGGCTGCTGTTCATGAATCACAGGTTTAAATGCTATACGTAGCAGAGGTCTCTTTAACTTTTGCAACCTGTTTTATTTGAAAGATGTAAGTTAATAATTATAATGTTTTGTTATTTTATGTAAACACATTAATAGTTGTACCTCTATAGTGAAAATAAATTGATGTCTTTTAATTCTTAAAAAGTAATTGATTAACAAAAATTAATGAGCTTCGTGCTTTTGAAGAAATATTGTGAGGTAAGGTAATTTTGCACTATTTTCTGAAAGGTAACGTTTTATTCAATTAAATTAAGATGTACTCTGGAAGCAATTTTTTCGTTAACCAGGTAACTGGTTGGTAGTTTAATAAAGAATAACCTTCTTCTGAACAGTGTAGTTTTATGTAGTTTTAACATGGATAAAGGTCATACATAACAGCCTGCGCAGGTAGACACTTTCGCAATGAGTAATTAGTTGTTGTAATAGTAGTAAGGTAATTTTGCAACACCAAGCCATCTATTTCTTATAGTACACGGTCGTCGTCTTCGGAACCTGAACGTTTATAACATACATGACACCTGCAAACAGCTGCATTTGTTTATTGTGTTTGACATTTGTTATGTTAAGGAGTTAAACAAAAGAGCACTGGTTCCATGACGCATTTCAGCTGATAACAACAGCCCAATTTTTATATTTGAGGATGTTCCAGGTTTTCATTTTCGAGCATAAAATTTCTTGTGTTGTAACAAACACTGTGAAATTATTCCCCTTTGTGTAATGTCATACTTTGGAATTTAACTTTCTTAGCTGAACTCTAAAGATCTGAAGTTTCACAATTTTTGAACACTTTTTCACTTTTGTAGCAGTCGTTATGTCTTTTGGTGAAATTCTGCAGAAGTAATAAAAGTAAAATTAAATATTAAGCTCATATACAGGAAGGAAGTGAAATGATCCGTCAGACTTTAACAGCAAATTTCTCATGTTGTGAATAACAAGAAAGTCTAATACCAAAATGTTGAAAACTTTATAGATTTTTAGAAAAAGCTATTTTTACCAAAAAAATTTATCATCACTTGACTGAAAAATTATTCATTGAGGGTTCTTTATTTATGGCTACATTCATAGAAAATTGAATAAACAGCTTTTACCTTTGGTGTATTTCAATAGATTCAACGGTTTTTGTGTAAATTAAATTTAAGAGATACCACAATTTGTTGCCTTTTTCTTGCAGACACAACATTGACTGTAAATTTCAAGTTGTGAATAGCTTATAATTAAAACTCTGATGTGTTGCGCTCACATTACTTTCTCTATTCTTGTACTAAACATTGTTACAAACTCTTATTACTGTATCTTCATGTTAGTCGAGATAAAAATTTGTGGAATATATCTTATTCTTTATTTTCTTGTAAGTGCAAGAAGAATATGGGAATACAGTAGGCTTTGAGCAATAGTCATATCTTTTAAAGCTTTCAAATTTCACTCTCTTTTCACGGTTAACATATAAAAACTGAATAGCGATGTTCCATTTTACAGAAGTAGAAGTTCTCCAAAACTCACAAAAATCATCTGGAGTATATCCGAAATGGTTCTCTCTCAAAAAAAAAAAAAAATTATTCAGGCATAAACTGTGTGTTTTAGCAAGATCTGCATATTTTGTAGAATACGATTTTGTATATCTCTTACGGTTTACCAGTCATACAAGAGCCACCCATAGTACATACGACTACAGAGGCTATAGGCAGATAATTCAAGATATACGTATCTTTGTCATAAAGGTCTCAAAAATGTCATTTTATTCACAAGAGTTATTTTCCAGAAAATGAAAGTTTTCGAAAAATTCTGCATGCAAATGTAGTTTAGGGTAAAGAAACTTTATCAAATCTTTGTGTCGCATCGTTGAAAGACATTAAACTTAATACCAACTTTGGTTTATAACCGACATTTCGTTTTTGAGTTATGCTGCTCAAAGGCTGACAGACAGGCAGAGAGACTGACACACAGACATACACTCGCGCGCGCCGACCTTTTATTGAAAATGCTTTTTTGGATACAGGGGGCCTCAAAACATATATTGCCGGTGAAATATCGATATCGAATTTATGGTCGTAATAGAATACTTCCTCTACTTTATTATACGTAGTAGAGAAAGTATAAAGGAAACAAAATTAATGCTTTCCTTTGGATTCAGGTAGCCTCAAATCGTATATTTCAATGAAATATCGATATCTAACTTTTGGGTGGAATATAGTGCATTCCCTTCCTAGTAAGTACTTAGGTAATTGAGAAAGCAAAAATAAGTAATGAATGGAACTGAATATTATCAATAGAGACCGTTTGTTATCCTTTGTTTTTCAGGCCTAATACGTGTAAATATTTAAACTATACAGAGGGATTCTGGTAGGTTGTAAAATGTATACGCTCTGAAAGATATGATGGTTACAAAACATTACCCGAATAAATCGATCACGTGATTCAGACAGCGAGGCTTTTGGAACGTGTCTGTAGTGAAGTACCCTGCAGGTTAGACTGCCCTTCACACCTTTGTGCGTTGCAGGAGTTCGACCTTCCGAGCTTTCCTGTTGGTTGCCTCCCTATATACATGTGATTCTTCACCATAAGTCTGAAATAGGCCGGTTCGCGTGGCAAAATAGTTAGATATTTTGAATTCTGTGCTCCATCGTGTAGAGCAGCGCGAGTTCGAGTCCCAGCTGAAAATCGATATTTATGTCTGTATGGTATAAATAAATATGCTTGTGTGCTTAAAATTAAATACCTACAGAAAAAGAAACGGCGTTTCAGGTGAACTGGAAAACAAGCAGGAGAAAGGAAACAAAAAGGTAAGGAAAAATGCATGTAATATTTCAACAGAAAATAATGACAATAAAAATTGCAAAACAGTAATTTCCTTCGCTACACTGACTTATGTAATTATTATTCTTTATATTATACTGATACAATAGAAATACCTTGTTAGTTTATTTTATGATACCCTGGTAATAAGTGTTTATTATAATCCGTCTACACTAGAAATAATGACAAGGGGTTTATCCTATGAAAATCAAAATTTAATTGTTTATTGTTAGAATTTAAGAAAAACAATGACTTCATCCATTATAGTTCGTTTTATGTGCCTTACAGGTATCTTTCAAACCTTGCGACGGTTCTGCTTGTACAGGAAATTATCTTTCTGGTGTATATGGCGTAGATATCATGAAGTTAGGGCTTATTTTAAAAAGGAATTCAGTTTTAAAATAGTATGAATTTAGTTGACAAAGTTAGTATAAAGACCTTGCCATCTACTTCAGTTTACTTTGAGATTATCCAGAACTATGTTATGCTGAAAGTTTGTGGTAAAAATACGCGAAATGTTTCAAGGTGACAAGGATATCTATAGCACCTTCAATATTATTGATTTTTATCATAGATACGATTTACGTGATTACCATTTTAATCAATCTCTTTAACGTGTTATGTAATCATATTAATGTAGGTCGTCCAGATTTCCTTGTACTATGGAATATTTTATGGTTTATTATTCCACTTGGTTAAGGTTTTATTTAGGACAGTAGTAAGGAAAATTATCACAAATAACGCTTCTCAATTAACATAATACAAATAAATATTAAGCACTTTATGGTTCCTTTAAGATGGAATGCCAAACACGAGGTGTGCTAGTGAGAAACTGGATGATATGAAATGCAGGCCAGATGGACGACTGGAGCAATTAATGAAATGAGTGGCGGGGAAATCAGAGAACCGGGAGAAAACCCGCACAGATGACGTTTGTCCACCACGATACCACATGTGGGTCCTTGGGATCGATCACGGGCCATATAGGGGGTAGGCGAACGGGTTAACCACTCGGCCACTGCGCCTCCCACATTAAATTTTACTTTTTTAATTGATTGAACTCTATTATTTCATTCATGATCAAACAAATATATGTAGAATGAGACTTCAAAACTATCGCCTTATAAAAATACAACTAATGATGTAAGTTTGTAATAAAAGTTTATATCAATTGACAAGGAACAGATAAAATCAAAGCTTCTGTATGAAATGTTAAAAATGAGTAGAAAAATTATGAGATTACAACATACAGGACTTTTATAGTTGGTATAGTACAATATTAGAACATTTCATACGCTTAAATATACGTTATATAGATTTATGTTATAGATGAAAGTATTCACATTACTGAAAATAATAACACTATAGTAAATATAGCTACTGGATTCACGCCTAGGTGTCGGTTAAACCAGATATTTCTGCATTTCCCCTCTCTGGGACTCAGGGTGGTGGCAGTTTGTGATGACGTTCACCATTTCCTTTGCACCAAAGAAAAACTCCTTCCTATTGGCTGGTTACTGCGCGACCAGATGACCAGCTGTAGGTGTCTCTGTTCGCAGTCAGTAGAGCTTGTGTAGAGCTTTTTATCACTGTGTGTGTGTCAAGTAGTTTGTGACTTAATTGTTAGATATCTGAAGTACTGTCTACTATATGTGGCATAGAGATTATTGGTAAGTTCCTTATTAAATGTTGCAGTATAGTCACTTTATGTGTTTAATATACGGTGTAGTGTGTTGAAGTGTTTTCTGCTTTCTGCATGCAAGTTCCATGGGCGGCCATTTTGTAAATGTGCGACCTGAGACATTTTGCCAACGCCCTTCATATGTACATTAGAGTTTAAAATATATATCTCCTGCGAACTGTGAACATTTTTACCATGCTTAAAAACAAAATAGTAAATGGCAAAAAAGATATTTGTAATTCTGGATTACCTATTTCTTTTTATTTGGCCAGAATTTTGAAACCTTTTGCCAAATAGTAAATTTTTTTAGTCAATATATACACATTCTTGCCTTAAAGAATTTTTGAAACGTCTACTAAGCCATACTTGATAATACTTGTTTATTTTCTATGTTTTACGCCTTTTGATGTATTTCATTTCATTTCTCTATTAGGTACATTAAGTTGGGAAAGTCTTGTATTCCATCCAACAATTTGATGCAGAAATGTCAAGAGAAGTATGTTTTAGCACTTCCTTGAATAGAAAAAAGAAACTTTGTTGGAAAAAAAATCCTTGTATGTCTGTCCCTGAGGAGCCTAGGTAACTCAAAAACGTAAAGTCGGTTTAGTAACACATTTTGTATTTAAGTTGAACATCTCCCACGGAGACAAGATGATTTTCCACAAAGTCTCCCCGCTCTCGTCTATCCTTTACATGAACATATTTTCAATTTTTTTGATTTCCTCAAAAAACGCGCTAATGATTTTAATTAAAGTACTATAAACGTTCAAGATGTCATGATAAATTAAATTTACATATATCTTGAGTTTTATGGGAATAGCCTCAGAAATCGTCTGTAAGGGATAGATTTTGTTACTTTTCAGCATAGCTGACCTGAATTATTCTTGCAATTAACAGGTTCGAATTTTGTTCACTGTCAACTTGCGTTAAAGTCCTACTTTGCTTTTTTAATTCAAAAGTGGCTTTTTTTACTATTTTCTTTCACTTTATTTAGCTAAATTGAGACCAACAGGTTACACAATATAAGTTTTACAACATTTTAAAGATTGGTTGTCTCTACCACAATTACGTCTAACCCATAGAAACTTGCCACCATAAACTATTTACTGTTTTATGTATCAAAATACTTTAGATTAACGTAGCCATTGTGTTACGTTTATAAAAAGATGGCAGCTGTTCATGAATCACACGTATAAATACTGTACGTAGCTGAGCTTTTTTAACTTTTCTAATCTACTTCATTTGAATGATGCAAGTTAATAATTATAATGTTTTGTTCTTTTATGCAAACACATTAATAGTTAATACTTGTAGCTCTATATTTATCTTATTGTTTATTTCCTTGTAGGCTTTGAGCGATAGTCAAAGCTTTTAAAGCTTTCAAACCTCACTCTCTTTTCACGGTTAACATATGAAAACTGAATAACGATGTTCCATTTTACAGAAGTAAAAGTTCTCCAAAACTCACACAAATCACCTGGATTATCTCCGAAATGTTCTCTCAACAAAAACATTCATTTAGGCATAAATTGTGTGTTTTAGCAAGATATACATATTTTGTAGGATAAGATTTTGTCTATCTTTTACGGTTTACCAGTTATACAAAAGCCATCCATAGTAAATACGACTACAGAGGCTATAGCCAGAAAATTCAAGATATACATTTCTTAGTCATAAAAGCCTAAAAAATGTCATTTTATTCACAATAGTCATTTTCCGGAAAATGAAAATTTTCGAAAAATTCTACATCAAATGTAGTTTAGGGTAAAGAAACTTTCTTGAAAATCTGTGTGTCGCAGCCTTGTAAGACATTAAACTTAATACCAACTTTAGTTTATAACAAACTCTTCGGTTTAGAGTTATGCTGCTCAAAGGCTAACAGACAGACAGACAGACAGACAGACAGACAGACAGACAGACAGACAGACAGACAGACACACACACACACACAAACACACACACGCACGCACAGGGGCGTGCGCGCACCTTTTTCTAAAAATGCTTTTTTTTGGATATAGGGGACCTCAAAACATATATTTCCGGTAAAATCTCGACATCGAATTTATGGGTGCATTACAATACTTCCTCTACTTTACTATACGTAGTAGAGAAAGTATAAAAAAGTGAACAAGATTAATGCTTTCCTTTGGATTCAGGTAGTCTCAAAATATGTATTTTCATTGAAATATCGATATATAACTTTGGGTGGAATACAATACTTTCTCTCCCTAGTAAGTACTTAGGTAATTGAGAAAGCAAAATTGAGTAACGAATGGAATTGAATATTATCAATAGAGATCGTTTGTTATCCTTAGTTTTTCAGGCCTAATACATGTAAATATTTATACTATACAGAGAGATTCTGCCATATAGGGTGTAAAATGTATACGATCTGAAAGATATATGATAGCTACAAAAATTAACCGAATAAATCGATCACGTGATTCACACAATGAGGCTGTTGGAACGTGTATATAGTAAAGTACTCCTGCAGGTTAGACTGCCCTTCACACCTTTGTGCGTTGCAGGAGTTCGACCTTCCGAACTTTTCTGTTGGTTGCCTCACTATAGATATATGATTTTTCACCATAAGTCTGAAATAGGCCGCTTCTCGTGCCCAAATAGTTAGCTGTTTTGAATTCGGTGTTCCGTCCTGTAGAGAAGCGTGAGTTTGAGTCCCACCTGAAGATCGATGTTTATGTCTGTATGCTATAAATAAATATGTTAGTGTGCATAAAATGAAATATCTACAGAAAAAGGAGCGTTGTTGCAGGTAAAGTGGAAAACAACAGGAGAAAGAAAACTGAAATGTAAGGAAGTTGGCATGTAATATTTGAACAGAAAATAATGACAATAAAAACCACAAAAGCAGTAATTATCTTCCCTTCACTGACTTATGTATTATTCTTTACATTATACTGACACAATAGAAATACCTTGTCAGTTTATTTTATGATACAGCGGTACTAAGTTTTTATATAATCCGTCTATACTAGAAATAATAAAAAGCCGTTTACCCTATGAAAAACAAAATTTAATTGTTTATTTTTAACCAATGACGCCATCTATTATAGTCGTTCTATGGTATCTTGCAGGTATCTTTCAAAACTTGCGACGGTTCTGCTTGTAAAGGGAATTATGTTCCTGTTGTATATGGCTTAGATAACATGAGGGCAAGGCTAATTTTGAAAAGGTATTCAGATTTAAAGTAGCACGAATTTATTTGTTAAGTTAGTATAAGAAAATGCCTCCTAGTTGCAGTTTACTTTGAGATTATCCAAAACTATGTTATGCTGAAAAATTGTGGTAAATATGTTTCAAGGTGACAAGGATATCTAGAGCACTTTCAATATTATTGATTTTTATCATAGATACGATTTACGTAGTTACCATCTTTAATCAATCTCCTTAACATACTAAGTAATCATATCAATGTAGGTCGTTCAGGTTTCCTTGTACTTGGCAACATTTTATGGTTTATTATTCCACTTGGTTAAGGTTTTATTTAGCACAGTAATAAGGAAAATTATCACAAATAACGCTTCTCAATTAACACAATACAAACAAATATTAAGCACTTTATGGTTCCTTTAAGATGGAATGCCAAACACGAGGTGTGCTAGTGAGAAGCTGGATGATATGAAATGCAGGCGAGATGGACGACTGGAGCAATTAATGAAATGAGTGGCGGGGGAAATCAGAGAACCGGGAGAAAACCCGCACAGATGACGTTTGTCCAGCACGATACCACATGTGGGTCCTTGGGATCGAACACGGGCCGTACAGGTAGTAGACGAACGGATTAACCACTCGGCCACTGCGCCTCCCACATTAAATTTTACTTCTTTAATTGATTAAACTCTTTTATTTCATTCATGGTTAAAAAATATATGTGGAATGGGACTTCAAAACCTTCGCATAGGTTTCCGCCTTATAAAAATACAACTAACGATGTAAGTTTGTAATGAAAGTTTATATCAATTAACAAGGAACAGATAAAATCAAAGCTTCTGTATGAAATGTTAAAAATGAGTAGAAAAATCATGAGATTACAACACAAAGGATATTTATAGTTGGTATAGTACAATATTAGAACATTTCATACGCTTAAATATATGTTATAGATGTAAGTATTCACATTACTGAAAATAGTAATTATACTATACTAAACATGGCTACTAGGTTCACGTCTAGGTATGGGTTAAACCGGATGTTTCTGCATTTCCCCTCTCTGGGACTCTGGGTGGTGGCAGTTTGTGATGACGTTTATCATTTCCTTTGCACCAAAGAAAGACTCTTTCCTATTGGCTGGTTACTGCGCGACCACATGACCAGCTGAACGTGTCGGTTCGCAGTCACTCAAGAGAGCTTGTGTAGAGCTTCCTTATCATTGTGTGTGTGTGCCAAGTATTTTGTGACTTAATTGTTAGATATCTAAAGGATTTGTTGCTGTTTGCTACATAGAGATTATCGGTAAGTTTCTAATTATATATTGCAGTATAATATGTTTGTGTGTGTTATTTAGGGCGAGGTTCGTTTTAGTGTTTTCTGCTTTCTTCGTAGAAGTTCCATGTGCGGCCATTTTGTAAATGTGCGACTCAGTCATTTTGCCAACGCCCTTCGCAACTTTATTAGAGTTTAAAATACTTATATTCTTTTTAATGTGAACAGTTTACCATACTTAAAAACAAATTAGGTAAGAGCAAAGAGGATATCTGTAATTTTGGTTTTCGTTAATATTTCAGACATTTTGCGCAATTTTCAATAGCTTTATACTGTGTACACGCTTCCTTGTCTTTCAAATGTTTTGGAAACTTTTACTAAGCCATACTTGATAAAAGTTGTTTCTTTAATTATTTTTACCACTTGATTTATGTTTACTTTCCCTATTGTGTATAGCATGTGAGTAAGGTATTGTATTCCATTCAAAATATTAATATGGGGATGTCAGTGCACATATGTTTTAGAGAAAGATCCGCGTATGTGTCTATGTGGAGTAGAGGAAGCTGAAAAACGAAAACTATCAAATTGAACATGCAAATTTTGTATTAAAGTTCAGCACCTTCCATGAATACGACACGAAAATTTTCAAAAAAATCTCCCCACCCTATCCTTAATTGGAATTAAAGTCTCTAACGATTTTAATTAAAATACTAGATGTTTGAGACATTTTCATAACAAATGAAATGCATAGCTTGAATTTTGTGGCAATAGCCTCTGAATTGCTTTTCATTCTGAAGAACCTTTGCATAACTGGTAAACCGCAAGAGGTAAAAGCACAACTGCACAAGCAATGCAGATCTTCTTAAAGTAAGCGGAGTTAATTATTTCCGAGATATTCATTATTATTAGTTTTAATTTATAATATATATAACTCAAATGGGTGTTCTCTCTTGGAAAAGTAAAGAGAACAGAATTTAAACTTTGTGGTGTTCTACTAATTAACTTTTGTTTATGAGTAAATAAGACAATGGCTGCATGATTAACAGGAGGAAAACACTAGAATAAGCGTACGTAAGAAAGTACTAGAATAACTAGAAAAATCTGACATGTTGCACTCACATGACTGTCTCTACTCTTGTACTAACCATTCTTACAAACTGTTATGGCCCTATCTTCTTCGTGTTAGCTGAGATAAGTATTTGTACAAATTATCTTATTGTTTATTTCCTTGTAAGTGTAAGGGGAATGTTAGAATACAGCAGTCAAATCTTTTCAAAGCTTTGAGATCCCGTTCTCTTTGCACACTTAACATATAAAACGATGTTCCGTTTCACGAAAGTTTCAAGTTTTCCTAAGCTGACACAAATAACAAGGAATATATCCAAAATGGTTCACTCTACAAAAAATTTATTTGGGCACAAATTGCGTGTTTTAGCAAGATATACATTTTTTGTACATTAAGAATTTATATATCTCTTACGGTTTACGAGTTACTCAAAAGTCATCCAGGGTAAACAGGACTACATAGACTATTGTCAGAAAATTGGAAATATACATTTCATTTGTAATAAAATATCTTAAACATATGACATTTTAATCAAAATATTTAGAGGCATTTTCAAGAAAACAAAGGTTTTCGAAATATTATCGAGACATAAATTGCGTGTTTTAGCGAGATTTACATTTTCTGTAGAGTAAGATCTTAGTCCTTCTCTTAAGGTTTACGAGTTATTCAAAAGTCTCCCAGAGTAAACAGGACTACATAGGCTATAGCCACGACATCGAAATATACATTTCATTGGTCATACAAGTTCCTTAAACATATGCAATTTTAATAAAAATCGCTAGAGCCACTTTCAAGAAAATCAAAATTTTGCAAGTAAGGGGTAGTTAAGGGTGGGGCTATTTTCTTCAAATTCTTCGTGTCGTATCCTTGAAGGACATTAAACTTAAATACCAACTTTGCTATTTAACCGACTTTTACACACACACACACACACACACACACACACACACACACACACACACACACACACACACACATACACACACATACACACACACACACAAACACACACACACACACATACACGGTCCTTTTTCTAAAAATCTCATGTGTTGCACTCACATGACTTCCTCTATTCTTGTACTAACAATTCATAGAAACTCTTATTCCTATATCTTCTTCGTGTTAGTTAAGATATACATTCGTACAAATTATTTTATTGCTTATTTCCTTGTAGGTACAAGGGGAATATTAGAATACAGAAGGCTCTGAGTGATAGTCAGATCTTTTAAAGCTTTGAGATCCCGTTCTTTGCACGCTTACATAAAAAAGCTGTTGTGCTGCACTCACATGAGTTTCTCTACTCTTGTACTAACCATTCTTATAAACTTTTATTACTATGTCTTCTTCGTGTTGGTTAAGATAAACATTTTACAAATTATCTTATTGCTTATTTCCTTGTAAGTGTGCGGCTAGTCGTCCTTAGGGTCTCACACAGATTGCCTCGGCTGAGATCTTATCTCGTGGGTGTTGAAGAAATAATAACCACTGTTATTATTGTGAAACCTTTTTTATTCCAGTCCACAGTAAATGCTACTCTTCCTACCATATACCCTTTGTTATCGACTTCGTCACTGACTTTTCCTCGCGGTAGTGGCCGGCGCTGATACTAATGTTGCAGGGGTGTTGTAATAATGTCGGAGTGTGTTGTAGGGCTCTCGGTGTGTGTTGTAGGACTCGCGGGGTGTATTATTGGACTCCTCTGGGTGTATCACATGACTGACTGGGTGTATCACAGGACTGGGTTTTTAAAATGCGTGTTCGCCGGTTTTATAACTTTCCCATTTCCCCTGACTATACCCTTACCTTCTGTCCACGCAGTTTGCAGTGATTGGTGGAAATTCATATTATACGCGCGGCTCCCGAATTTCCACCTATAGGCATGCCTTGTTGTGGCGGGAGTTCCAGAAGGGGATTCCGCCTCACTGCACATGGCGTCCCTATTAGCCTAACAAAAGGCACAAAAGGATTTTTCGCCTTTTGTTCAGCATTGTCTGCGTCGTCACCTTAATGATGGTTTTACCCTGAGTTGGAGCAAATTCTAGCTGATACATACCTCTCTCTACCTGCCACACGGAATGATCGGTCGGCGAATATTTTGTTTAAGAATTTGCTTTAGCAATTGATTTGATTTATCCCGCTACAAATGCCCCGCTATGAAGAAATCAGTTACCACCATCGGTAGGAATTGATTTGTTCAGAGCTCGTCTCCCACTGAACTTTAAAAATTTTCTTTCTTTTCTCTTTTTACATTTTCCGGGTGGTCGGTGAGTCAGTGTTTTTTTTATCATATGACGGCGCAATGGGTATATGGTTCGATACTTGAGTATTCCCTTTTTTACATATTTTACATACTGAGCATATTATACAGGTTACCCTTTTGAATGACATCTTTTGAATACACATATACACATACATAAATAGCCCTTCGAATTTTACATCTTTCATGTGACATATACTCACGTGGAATGCACACATATATAAATAACAGATTACCCTTTTGAATGACATATTTTGAATACACATATACACATACATAAATAGCCCTTCGAATTTTACATCTTTCATGTGACATATACTCACGTGGAATACACACATATAAATAGTCATTTGAATTTTATACTTTATTACATGAATGACCTGTACAATTGGCGTACATATTTCATACGAAAGTGACCTGGATTTTTTTTAAACAATCACTTCCTTGACACTTTTACTTCGGTTCACATCTTTCGGTCTTTTCACACGGCATTGGCTACATGTCCTTGGTATTTGAAGATTTCGGAAATTAAGGTCTGTGTGAACCAATTGTGTGTTAATATATGAATTACCGTTATCACGTCACCAGAGTTGTCATTCATTTATTCTTATTGCTGGCAATATTTCAGTATACTAGTTCTGACGAAAGTAGGCAATTCTATTATTACAATTCATTTGGAATTCCTTTCGCCAAACAGCCTATCTGAGAGGCCTTGCTTTCCAGTGTCACGTGATTGCGTCATATTTACAGGATCTACTATTTACAATTTACTAATTACTACGTTTAATGCAATCTTCCACCTTACCCGTGAGGTATAAATTTTGTTTAAAATTATTTATTTAGTGCATTTCCTTGCTCCACATGCGATTTGGTTTTTATTTTCTATTCCCTGAAGGGTCTTAGCAGTGAAAGGTGGTAACGGCCCAGGTTCTTATGGGTTTTTATTTCCCTTATTTCAAATGCAAGTGGCCCGAATTGGTTCACAATATCACACGGGTTGGAAATTATCGCTTTTATTTTCTTCAGTGTGTGTCGTCTTACTAGCACTTTTACTTTCATTCAACGCCGGGACATTTTGGGCTACTGGGCATATCCTTCCCAATAAACTGGTTTCCAGGTCAAATACCTCGTATTCCGGCTGTCCACTAATTGCCTGTACATTACCGTCTGCCCATTCATTTCGAGCTCGTATTTCCTGCACTCGCATGCTATACTGTTTAAACACCTGTTCCTCGAACGGATTTTTGTGAGAATAACTTTCACTTTCGTGTTTATCATTATCATCATCATCATTAACTATCCATAGCTCTTCATTTCCTCTTTCGTACTCGTTATTCCCATCGGATTTATTCTTCATGGATATTCTTTCTACAAAGAATTCTGCATTTCGTATATTTTCTCCGTCTCCGAAACTCTCTTTATCATCTCTTGTCATTTGCGTGAATGGAACTGAAAAGCTCTTTTCTTGGGCGGTGATCTGCCTCCTTTGACGTTCGAAGTCTATGTTTGCCCGCGTGGCCATTAAGAAATCTGACCCGATAATTAATTCCGTCGACAACCTTGGCACAATTAGCGCAATAATATCCAACTTCACCCCTTTAACTTCGGTCTCTATCAATACTTGTTGAGTTATTCTCGTTTTGCTTCTACCGATGGCCAATACACAGTATACATTAGAGACAGGTAGTGTTTGTAGTTTCAGCCCACGCGATTTCAAATTGTTAAATAATTCCTGACTGCAGACTGTCACATTAGACCCGGTATCCACTATTGCGTGACAATCCATTCCTCCTATCGTAACTGCGATCCTAGGCGCCTCCACAATGTCACACATTCTATTTTTACTTAAATTCCTTTTAGCTTCGGGATGCTCTGCGCTGTCCTTATTGTCATTTGATAGACCCATATCATTTTCCTTTTCATTTCTGTTAATTTCATCATCATTCGAGGCGCATATCGGAGAATTTATGTCCCCGTTTATTAGTTTAAAGAACCCCGGTCAGCTTCTTGGGTACATTTTACGGGAGCCTTGAACCTTACGTCCTGGAATGGGCCTGTACCGTGCCATTGTTCCCTTTCCCTCGAGGTCAACGGACTTTCACTCTCATCTCGTCGGTCTGGTTGGTAGGCGTTGCCTGCGTCTGGACGAACGTCGTTCCGTCGGTTCTGCCATCTTGTTGGTTGCCTGTTATTGTTATGGTTCCAACGATAACGCATGAAATGCATTCTCCCCTCATTGGTGTGGTTCACTTGGGCATGGTGGTTCGGACCGTCGTATCGGCGATTTCCTCCGCCGAACGGATGTCGGGGCCTTTCGTCATGGCGCCGGTCACCTGTATTGTAGGGCTGGTGTCGTCTGTTCGGGTAATTGGGGGCAGTTCGTGCCCCGCTCCCAATGAGATGCTGCCTCTGAGTGTTAGGTGCGCGCTCTGTTCTCTCCCCTTGGAAGGCGGTTAGCAACTCAATCGCGTCATTGAGGTGGCGGAGTTTGGCAACAATTAAATGATTTCTAATGTGCTCGGGGAAGTGCGACACCATGAGGGTTATAAATTCCTCCTCTCTGATTGGTGGGTCTAATAGCTTGGTCTCTTGTGCAAGCTTAAGGAAATAGTCCACCATACTCTCCCCACTATGACTATTATTATCTGCCATTGTTTACCCTTATTCTTACGTTGCACTGTTTCTGGGTGCTCCAGTATCTGGCAAGGAAAGCCATTTTAAATTGCTCATAAGGGACTCGGTCGCCCAGTGTGAGCCTAAACCAATTCAGGCATTTCCCCACTAAACCATTTTTAATGACCATTAACTTGAACTGGTCGGGGACAGACTTCATCTCAAAATATGTTTCTAGGTCTAAAATATATTGTTGGGCGTTGTCATGGGCGTCATCAAACGATGGGATAGCTATCTCGTTTAAAAACTGAAAACGCATGTTTTGCATGTAGTTTGCACTTTCATACGGAACATTTATATCGCTCTCACGTGGCACTGTTAGCGGCGTCACTCTTACATTACTATGGCTGTTATTTGATTCTGCACGTGAGATGGCCGTGCGTATGCTGGTGCGAGCGGGTTCATTCATTACAGAGGCCCGCCGTATTTGCGTCCTCATATCAGCAATGTCACGTGCAGTTTCAGTAATCTTGTCACTATGAGAGCTCTGGGCTTCGGATATTTGTGCCAGCGTTTCCGCCATATTTTTTTTTACTGACTCTATTTCCCTTACCATGTCATTCCTGATTAATTCTAGATCTTTATCTATCTTGTTCTCCATTGATATGCAATTTCTCCTCAGCCCATCACTCACGTATTTTCTTATATCTAGGTTATCTAATTGAAGAGCTTCCACTTTCTCTGTTAAATGTTCTATTTCTGCCTGCGTACCTTTTAGTTCTGCCCTGATTAAGAGGAAATCTTCCTGCATCTGATTTTGACCTATTCTGATGTCTTCTAGTACCTCCTGTTGCTGCGCTAATTTATTTTGTATCTTTACGTCTAATTCCCTATTGCTATTTGCCATTTCTTCCCTAACTGCCCTATTACTATTTTCTATTTCCCTCTTAATTTCTTTATTACATTTCGATATTTCCTCTCTATTGGCCTGCATTTCCCCTTTAAGCCCATTGATACTTTCAGCTAATTGCATAAGCAGTCCCGCTACATCTAACTGACTTGGATTGTTCCTTTCACTTTCATATATAATGGGCCCTTCTGCGGACATCTGATTCTCGCATTCCATACTAATGAGTTTCCAGTAATTCTTCCCGCTTCTCAAAGTCATAAAAAGTCATAAACTGTTTAACTCTACCCTATCAACTGTTTATTTTAAATCCCTCTTATGGAAGCCCTTCGTCTTTAATTCTATATTTACAATATTATTTTTTTAACCCAGTAAGAGAATATCTAGACGTAATTTTCCTACACACTTTCACTTAAAGTTTTTATTTTGTTTTTTGACTTACTGCGGCGCCTTCTGCAAATTCTGGAGTTCTGGGTGTTCTGGAAGCTCTGGAAGTTCTCAACGTTCTCGCTTCTGTTGTGTGGCATGTTCCTGAAGTGGTGTCTTCCTTCACGCTTGTTGGCGCGGGTGTCCGTTGCTGCTGCTTGTGGTTCTTTCGAGCCCCACGTTGGGCGCCATTTGCGGCTGGTCGTCCTTAGGGTCTCACACAGATTGCCTCGGCTGAGATCTTATCTCGTGGGTGTTGAAGAAATAATAACCACTGTTATTATTGTGAAACCTTTTTTATTCCAGTCCACAGTAAATGCTACTCTTCCTACCATATACCCTTTGTTATCGACTTCGTCACTGACTTTTCCTCGCGGTAGTGGCCGGCGCTGATACTAATGTTGCAGGGGTGTTGTAATAATGTCGGAGTGTGTTGTAGGGCTCTCGGTGTGTGTTGTAGGACTCGCGGGGTGTATTATTGGACTCCTCTGGGTGTATCACATGACTGACTGGGTGTATCACAGGACTGGGTTTTTAAAATGCGTGTTCGCCGGTTTTATAACTTTCCCATTTCCCCTGACTATACCCTTACCTTCTGTCCACGCAGTTTGCAGTGATTGGTGGAAATTCATATTATACGCGCGGCTCCCGAATTTCCACCTATAGGCATGCCTTGTTGTGGCGGGAGTTCCAGAAGGGGATTCCGCCTCACTGCACATGGCGTCCCTATTAGCCTAACAAAAGGCACAAAAGGATTTTTCGCCTTTTGTTCAGCATTGTCTGCGTCGTCACCTTAATGATGGTTTTACCCTGAGTTGGAGCAAATTCTAGCTGATACATACCTCTCTCTACCTGCCATCGGAATGATCGGTTGGCGAATATTTTGTTTAAGAATTTGCTTTAGCAATTGATTTGATTTATCCCGCTACAAGTGCAAGTGGAATATTAGAATACAGTAGGCTGTGTGCGATAGCGAAATCTTTTAAAGCTTTGTGATTCCGTTCTCTTTGCACACTCAACATATAAAAAATGAATAACGGTGTTCCATTTCACGAAAGTTTTAGTTTTCGGTAGCTGACACAAATAACAAGGAATATCTCCGAAATGGTTCACTCTACAAAACAAATTATTAAGACATAAAATAGGTGTTTATAATGGTGACGCCATGGTTGAGTTGTTAGACCGCTCGTCTACCATATAGGCGGGACCTGCACGTGGTATTCCTGGTGGACGAAGCGGCGTCTGGGCGGGTTTTCTCCGGGGTCTCCGGTTTCCTCCGCCATTCATTTCACCAACTGCACCATAATTCCCTTTCCAGTCATCTATTTTGCCTGCATTTCATATCATCCTCTTCCTCACCATCATACCTGGTGCTTGGCTGACCATCTACTTCCAGGTCTTCACTCCGTCTGGCCCAGAGGTCCCTCTGCTCCCCGATAGGCGTCTGACCATAGGCACTGGCTTGTAAGACCTAGGGGGTTTAAGTCCTACATAAGGGGAGGGTTAGCAGGGAAAAAAGAAACAAGTTGTGTGTTTTTTAGCGGGGTCATTTTTTGTTCAAGAACATTTTGTCTATCTCTTACGGTTTACGAGTTATTCAAAAGTCATCCAGAGTAAACAGGACTACATAGGCTATAGCCAGAAAATTCAAAGTATACACTTCATTTGATATACTAATATCTTAAACATGTGACATTTTAAGCAAAATCGTTAGAGCTATTTTCAAGATCAAAGTTTTCGAAAAATTTTCCATGTAAAGGGCATTTTAGGTTAGGGTTATTTTCTTCCAAATCTTTGTGTCGCATCCTTGAAAGACATTAAAGTTAAATACCAATTTTAGTTTTAAACGACTTTTCGTTTGTGAGTTATGGTGAGCACAATTGACACACACAGACAAACACACACACACACACACACACACACACACACACACACACACACACACAGACGGACGTTTTTCTAAAAGTGCCCTTTGGATACAGGGGTCTCAAAACATATATTTCCGGTGAACTCTCGGCATCGAACTTTTGTGTGGACTAATTAAAGTAGCATGAATTTATTTGACAAAGTTAGTACGATAAAGAACACACCGGTGTGCTTTGAGATTGTCCAAAACTATGTTATGCTGGATGTTCGTTGTAGTAATACGCGGCATGTTTCAAGGTGACAAGGATATAATATATATTATACTTTCGATATTATTGATCTTAGTGATAGATATGGTTTACTTGGTGATTATCATTTTTAACCACATATCTATAACATATGTAATCATATCAATGCAGGTCGTCCAGGTTTCCTTTTATTTGGTAATATTTTATGATTTATTTTCCACTTGGTTAAGGTTATATTTCGGACTCAGCAACAAATTTAAATATGATGGTAATAAGGGAAATTAACACAAGTAAGGCTTCTCAATTAGCATAATACAACTACGTGTAAATACTAACCGTATTATGGATTCTTTGAGATGAAATTCCATGCACCATGTATGACAGTGAGGAAGTGGAAGATATGAAATGCAGGCAAAATAGATGACTGGAAAGGGAATGATGGTGCAATTGGTGGAATGAGTAGCGGGGGAAACCGGAGAACCCAGAAAAACCCGCTCATAGGACCCCTGCTCCACCACAATACCACATGAGGGTCCCTGGAATCGAACACTGGCCGTATAGGTGGTAGGCGATCTGTTTAACCACTCGGCCACTGCGCTGCCCATTTAGATTTTACTTTTTCAATTGATTAAACGCTATTATTTCATTCATGGTCAAACAAATATGTGGAATCGAAATTTAAAGCCATGGCATAGGTTTCTGCCTTTTAGGAATACAACTGATGATGCATGCTTGTAATGAACGTTTGTCCCAGTGAACAAGGAATAAATAAAATCAAAGCCTCCGTATGAAACGTTAAAAACTGAGTAGAGAAATCATGAGATTACACACGCTGAAGTTTAATAGCAGGTATAAGTCAATATTAAGATATTTCATATGCTTAAATATACATCATAAATAGATCGATGCTATGGATGAAGGTGTCTACATTACTGAAAATAAGAATCTGATGTGTTGCACTCACATGACTTTATTTACTGTTGTACTAACCATTCTTACAAACTGTTATTCCATATGCCTGTATTTTCTTCGTGTTGGATAAGATAAACGTCCGTAGAATTTATCTTATTGCTTATTTTGTTGTAGGTGCAAGGGGAATATGGGAATACGGTAGGCTTTGAGTGATAGTCAAATCTTTTAAAACTTTCAAATTCTGATGTTCCATTTGACAGAAGTATAACTTCTGCAACACCTACACAAATAACAGTGAATATCATCAACGAAATGGTTCAATCTCCGAAAAGCCTTATTTAGACGTAAATTGTGTGTTTTAGCAAGATCTACATTATTGTAGAGTTAGATTTTGTCTATGTCTTTACAGTTTACTAGTTATGCAAAGCTCTTCCAGAGTAAATCGGACTTCATGTGCTATAGCCAGAAAATTCAAGATATACATTTCGTTTGTCATAGACATGTCTTAAACATATGGCATTTTAATTAAACTCATTAGAGCCATTTTAAAGAAAATAAAAGTTTTCGAAAAAATTTCCATGTAAAAGGTAGTTTGGGGTTGATCAGTTTTCTTCAAAATCTTTGTGTCGCATCCTTAAAAGACCTTAAATACCAACTTTGATTTTTAACCGACTTTTCGTTTTGGAGTTATGCTGTCCACAGTCTGACACACAGACACCCACACGGACCTTTTTCTAAAAATGCTTCTCTTGGATTCAGGGGACCTCAAAACATATATTTTCGGTGAAATCTCCACTTCGAACTTTTGAGTGGAATACAATAGTTCCTATACTTTACTATACATAGTAAGGAAAGTAAGAATGAATAGCAATGTTCCATTTGACAGCTCTGCATAGCATACACAAATTACTAGGAATATCTCCGAAATGGTTCACTCAACAAAAAAAAATTATTCTGACATAAATTGTGTGTTTTGGCAAAATCTACGCTTTTTGTAGAATAAGATTTGGTGTATTACAGTTTACTACTTATGCAAAAATCATCCAGGGTAAATACTACTTCATGGGCTATGGCCAGAAAATACAAGATACACATTTCATATCTCAAAAATATGGCTTTGTAATCAAAATCGTTTGAGCTAGTTTCAGGAAAATCAAAATTTTTCAACAATTTTTCATATAAATGATAGTTTAGAATGGAGAAAGTTTTTCGAAAATCTTCGTGAAACACTTGAAAGACTTTAAACTGCATTTCGTTTTTGAACTATGCTGTCCCCAAACTGACACATATACAAACACAGGGACCTTTTTCTAACAAGTTTTATTTTTTCTTTTTCTTTTTTTTTTTTTTTTTTTTTAAATAAATTCATTGGACCTCATAATATATATTTCCGGTGAAAGCTCGACATCGGAATTTTTGGGTGGAATACAATATTTCCTCTAGTTTACTATACCTAGTAGAGAAAGTAATAACACTATACTAAATATGGCTGTTAGGTTCACGTCTAGGTGTCGGCTAAATCGGATGTCTCCATTTCCCCTCTCTGGGACTCTGGGTGGTGGGAGTTTGTGATGACGTTTAGCATTTCCTTTGAGCCAAAGAAAGACTCTTTCCTATTGGCTGGTTACTGCGCGACCAGATGACCAGCTGTACGCGCCTCTGTTCACAGTCACTCAAGAGAACTTGTGTAAAGCTTTCTTATCATTGTGTGTGTGTCAAGTAGTTTGTAACTTCATTGTAAGATATCTACAGAATTTGTTGCTGTTTGCTGCATAGAGATTATTGGTAAGTTCCTAATTATATATGCAGTATAATATGTTTATGTATGTTATTTAGGTCGAGGTGCGTTAAAGTGTTTTCTATTTCCCTCGTAGAACTTCCATGAGCGGCCATTTTGTAAATGTGCGAACTCAGTCATTTTGCCAACGCCCTTCGTAACTTTATCAGAGTTTAAAATACTTACATTCTATTTACTGTAAACTGTTTTCCCATATTTAAAAACCAACTAGTAAAGAGCAAAGAGTATATATATCTGTAATTTTGGTTTTCTTTTATAGTTCAGACATTTTACGAAATTTTCAATAGCTTTATCCTGCAGGTATATCCGCTTCCTTGTCTTCGAAATGTTTTGGAAACTTTTACTAAGACATACCTGATACAAGTTGTTTCTTTCATTCTTTTTACTGCCTTTGACTTATTCTTACTTACCCTGCTGTGTACCTACAGCAGGTGAGAAGGATATTGTATTATATTCAAAATATTAACACGGGGGGTCACCGGATATGTTTTAGAGAAAGGTCCACGTATGTGTCTATGAGGAGTAGAGGAAGCTGAGAAACGAAAGCTATCAGATTCAACAGCAAATTTTGTATTTAAGTTCAGCATCTTCCAGGAATATGACACAAGGATTTTCAAACAAGATCTACCCACTCTATCCTTAATTGGAACTTTTTAGGACATATGGATTTTCTCAAAAACGGCTCGAACGAGTTTAATTAAAATATGTTTGAAATATTTTCATGACAAATGAAATGTACTTGAATTTTTTGGCAACAGCCTCTGAATGCCTTTTCATTCTAAATGACCATTAAAGAATTTATAAAGAATTGTAGTGTAATAGATATAATTCTTTACATTTCTGAAATAAATAACACTATACTAAATATGGCTACTAAGTTCACGCCTAGGTATTGGTTAAACCAGATATTTCTGCATTCCCCCCCCCCCCCCCCCCCCCAACCCTTGGAACTCTGGCTGTGATGACGTGTGATGAGGTTCACCATTTCCTTTGTGTCAAAGACTCTTTCCTATTGGCTGGTTACTGCGCGACCAGATGACCAGCTGTACGCGTCTCTGTTCGCAGTCATTCAAGCTAGGTGTTCTGTGCATTCAAGAGAACTTGTGTAAAGCTTCCTTATCATTGCATGTGTGTCAAGCAGTTTTTGACTTCATTGTTAGATATCTAAGGGATTTGTTGCGTTTTGCTGCATTGAGATTATTGGTAAGTTCCTTATTATATATTACAGTATAATATATTTAGAGCGAATAGAAATTTATGTGTGCTATTTAGGGCGAAGTTTGCTGAAGTGTTTTCTGCTGAGTTCCATGAGCGGCCATTTTGTAAATGTGCGAGCTCAGTGATTTTGTCAACGCCCTTCGTAACTTTATTAGAGTTTAAAATACTTATATTCTGTGATGAACAATTTTACCATACTTAAAACACAATTAGTAAATAGCAAGCTGTAATTTTCTATTTCTTTTTATTTGTTCAGACATTTACGCAATTTTCAATTGCGTTATCCGGTATATACTCTTCCTTGTCTTCCAAGAGTTTTGGAAACTTTTACTAAGCCATACTTGATAAAAGTTGTTTCTTTAATTCTGGTTACAGAGTTTTATTCATTTTTACTTTCCCTATTGTGTATAGCAGGTGAGAAAGGTATTGTATTCCATTGAAAATATTAATACGGCGATATCACCGGAAATATGTTTTAGAGAAAGGTCCGCGTATGTGTCTGTGAAGAGTAGAGGAAGCTGAAAAACGAAAATTATCAGATTGAACAGCAAATTTTGTGTTTAAGTTCAGCATCCTCCAGGAATATTACACGAGGATTTTCAAAAAAATGCCTCCCCTGTCTATCCTTAACTGGAACTTTGTAGGACATATGGATTTTCTCAACAACGGCTCTAACGATATTAAATATAATACTGTATATTTAAGACATTTTCATGACAAATGAAATGTATACCTTGACTTTTGTGGGAATAGTCTCCGAATGACCTTTCAATTTGAATGACTTTTGCATAACTGGTAAACCGTAAGAGATAGGTAAAAGCATAACTGTACAAACAATGCAGATCGTCTTAAAGCAAACAGTTTGTTTCATGTACATTTTCATGTGGAATTAATAATTTCCGAGTTATTCGTTGTTATTAGGTTTAATTTATTAAATACGATCTATTTCAAATGGGTCGTCGTTGTTCTCTCTTAGCCGTGGACAGAGAGCGGAATTTAAAGCCATCCGATAACGCCCTGTCTTAAAAATTTTGACTATGCTTAAAGTGTGTGGTGTTCTCTCAATAACGATTTATTTAAAGGAAACGAGACAATTTCTGCGTTAGTTGAAATAAGAATAATAAGTACTAGAGTAATTAGAAAACGTAATGTGATTACAACACTTCTGTTTGTTTTAGAAGTTGCAATATTTGTTACTTTTCAGCAAACTGATTTAAATAAAATTATTATTGCAATTCACAGGTTTGTGTTCTGTTCATTGTGAACCTGCGTTCAAGTGCTAGCTTTTTGGTGTAATCCAAAAGTGGTTTTTGTTACCCTTTTCTTGTAGATTTATGTAGCTAAAGTGAGACATACGGGTTACATCAGATAACTTTTACAAATTGTTAAATATTGATTCTCTTTTCTGCTCTTACACCTACCCATTGACTATAGACCATTTTTGATTTCCTACTCCAAAATATTTTTGAATTAAATATACCTTTGTTACGGTTATAAATATGAAAAATAGCAGCTGTTCATCTATCAGACATCTAACATTTCCAAGTTAGCTGCATTTTTTAAAAAAATTTGTTACCTGTTTCATTGTAATGATAGAGTTCCATACTTGTATTTTCTTCGTTTTATGCAAATGCACTAATAATTGATGTTCTATAGTAATAAACAAATTCGTAGTTTTTGTAATTTTTTAAAGGTAATTGAGTAACAAACATTTATGCGTTTGTTGGTATAGGGTAACGTAAGGAAATTTCGCAGTATTTTTACAAAAGGTGGCGTTTTAGTATATTAAATTAAGATACACTCTTGGAAACGAATTTTTCTGTAATCACGTAACTGAGAAACATTGTAATAAATAACCATTTCTTTTTACCCTGAGTTTTTAAAAATGATAGACATAATCTCAGCCTGTGCAGGTAGGTAAATTCACAATAGATAAGTTAATTTTGCAATAATGGTAATTTAATATTGCAATACCATATTGCATACCGGGCCTCCAGAGTCAGTGTGGACTAAGAAAGTGCCTTATTCTATCGGTATCTTCAATGAGGACTAAATTTGTAGACTTGCTGATGACGAGGTCTAAACAGTCTTTCATATAATCTTCGAAAGTGAAGCATTTCTAGATGAACAAATGAACATCTGGGGATGCTTTAGCTATATTTTCTTTAGCAAATGATCTATTTGCTCAGAAAGTTTTCATTCTTATACCTACCTTTGGTGCTTTATACGATTGTTTAACTTTGCTTACTAGAGGTCCTATATGAATGTGGTATAACGTCTAATACTGATATGTATCAATGCATATACATGTCTTCGTTTTTTAATTATATCCCATTTGCTAAAAGAAATATCCCAGTGGAGCTAAACCAGTAGGGGCAAGAAGTATTATTGCATACAGAGTTTACAGTTCCACTTCGATCTACTACATATCCGTACAAAAGTTTACTCTTGTGTCATTTTCATATTATTGGAGATAAGATTTTTAGAAATGGTTTTATTATAGTTTTTCGTTGCAAGTACAAGGGGAATACAACAGACCGTAAGCGATCGTCACACCCATCACTATACATGCTATCTTTGATATTTCATACTCTGTGTACCAGCATGAACAAAACCAGATATAATGATTTTCCACTTGAAAAAAAAAAAGTATATCTTAAAATCCAATAACAAAGAATATCTTGGAAATAGTAATCGCCATAGCAAAGGTTATTTGCCATAACCTGTGTCTTTGACGAGATCTAAGTTATTGTGAAGTAAGACTGCCAATTACTTTGGTTTAACAGAAGAACTCTTTACACGCTATTCAGAGAAAGTACAAAACATACATTTTATTTTTAATTGAAAGTATCTTAAATGTAACGTATATTATACAAAGTTGTTAGATCCAATTTTTGAGGAACTCGAACACAAGGAAAAGGCTAGATTGGGGTGGAGGGTTTTCTTAAGAATCTGTGGCTCTCGTACTTAGAATGTGTTGAACTTATGTTCTGTTTCATATTTGTCCGAGTTTTCGTTTTTGGGTTAAGCTGTTGACACACAGACGGCCAATCAGAATATTAATCATAAATATCAAGTTGTGAACTACTTCGAGTTAAAAATAAAATAAAATAAAATAAAATGAATCATTGCCTTTGGATTCAGATAGTCTCAAAACGTCTCTTTGCAATGATATATTGATATCTCACTTTGGATTGAATACAATGATACCAATGATCTTATACCTATATCTTATGCCTATATCTTCTTCGTGTTAGATGAGATAAACATTTGCACATATTATCTTATGGCAGATTTAATTGTAGGTGCAAGGGGAATATGAGAATAGAACAGGCTTTGAGGGATAGTCAAATCTTTTAAGGTTTTGAGATCTTTTCACGCTTAACATATAAAAAAATGAATAACAATGTTCCATTTCACGAAAGTTTTAAGTTTTGCTAAACTGACACAGATAAGAAGGAATATCTTTGAAATGGTTCACTCTACAGAAAAATTTATTCAGACATAAATTGTGCGTTTTAGCGAGGTCTACATTTTTTGTGGAGTAAGAATTTGTCTGTCTCTTACGGTTTACAAGTTATTCAAAACTCATCCAGAGTAAACAGGACTACATAGGCTATTGCCAGAAAATTCAAAATATGCATTTCATTTGTGATAAAAATATATTAAACATATGGCATTTAATCAAAATCGTTAGAGTCATTTTCAAGAAAATCTCAATTTTCGAAAAATGTTTTATGTAAAGGGTAGTTTAGAGTGGGGAGCCATTTTCTTCAAAATCTTCGTGTCGCAACCTTGAAAGACATTAAGCTTAACTATCATTGGTTTTTAACCGACTTTTGGTTTTTGGGTTATGCTGTCCACAGACTGTCAGTGACACACAGAGACACACACATGAACCCTTTTCTAAAAATGCTTTTTCTGGATTCAGGATGTCTCAAAACATATGTATCCAGTGATATCTCGACATCGAATTTTTGTATGGACTACAATACTTCCTCTAATTAGCAGTAGAGAAAGTAAAAGTGTGTTAAATTTAAAAATAGCATGAATTTATTTGACAAAGGTAGTATAAAGAACACGCCGGTGTACTTTGAGATTGTCCAAAACTATGTTATGCTGATGTTCGTTGTAGTAATGCGCGGCATGTTTCAAGGTGACAAGGATATAATATATATTATACTTTCGATATTATGGGAATATAGTAGGCTTTGAGTGATCAGTCAAATCTTTTAAAACTTTCAAATTCCGTTTTGGTTGCAGGATTGGCATAAAAAATAAATAGCGATGTTCCATTTGACAGAAGTATAAGTTCTCCAAAACTTACACAAATAACAGCGAATATCAACGAAATGGTTCACTCTCCGAAAAGCTTTATTCAGACATAAGTTGTGTGATTTTGCAAGATCTACATTATTGTAGAGTAAGATTTTGTCTATCTCTTACAGTTTACTAGTTATGCAAAACTCTTCCAGAGTAAACAGGACTTCATGGGCAATAGTCAGAAAATTCAAGATATACATTTCGTTTGTCATAGAAATACCTTAAACATATGGCATTTTAATCAAAATCATTAGAGCCATTTTAAAGAAAATATAAGCTTTCGAAAAATTTTCCATTAAAGGGTAGTTCAGGGTGGAGCAGTTTTCTTCAAAATCTTTTTGTCGCATCCTTGAAAGACCTTAAATACCAACTTTGGTTTTTAACCGACTTTTCGTTTTGGAGTTATGCTGTGCACAGACTGACAGACAGACAGACATACACGGACCTTTTTCTAAAAATGCTTTTTTTTTTTTTTTTTGGAATCACGGGACCTCAAAGCATATATTTCCGGTGAAATCTCCACTTCGAATTTTTGAGTGGAATACAATACTTCCTCTACTTTACTATACGTAGTAGGGAAAGTAAAAATGAATAGCGATATTCCATTTGACAGTTCTCCATGACTTACACAAATGACTAGGAAATTCGCCGAAATGGTTCACTCAACAAAAAAAAAAAAAAAAAAAAAAAAAAAAAAAAAAAAAAAAAAAATTATTCTGACATAAATTGTGTGTTTTATCAAAATCTACAATTTTTTTGTAGAGTAAGATTTGGTTTCTTACGGTTTACCAGTTATGCAAAAGTCATCCAGAGTAAACACTGCTTCATGGGCTATAGCCAGAAAATTCAAGATACACATTTCATATCTCAAAAATATGGCTTTTTAATCAAAATCGTTTGAGTCATTTTCAGGAAAATCATTTTGAAACAATTTTCCATATAAAGGATAGTTTAGGGTGGAGAAAGTTTTTTGAAAATCTTCGTGAAAGACATAAAAGACCTTAAATTTAAACTTAAATATTAAGTTTGGTTTTTAACCACATTTCACTTTTGAGCTATGCTGTCCCCAGACTGACGGACACAGACACACACGCATGCGCACACACGCGAATCTTTTTCTAAGAATGTTTTTTTTTTTTTTTTAATTCAGGGGACCTCAAAGCATATATTTCTGGTGAAAGCTTGACATCAAATTTACTATACCTAGTAGAGAAAGTAATAACACTTTTCTAAATATGGCTACTAGGTTCACGCCTAGGTGTCGGTTAAACCAGATATTTCTGCATTTCCCCTCTCTGGGACTCTGGGTGGTGGCAGTTTGTGATGACGTTCACTACTTCCTTTGAGCCTAAGAAAGACTCTTTCTTATTGGCTGGTTACTGCGCGACCAGATGACCAGCTGTAGGTGTCTGTTCGCAGTCACTCAAGAGAACTTGTGTAAAGCTTCCTTATCATTGTGTGTGTGTCAAGTAGTTTGTGACTTAATTGTTAGATATCTAAAGGATTTTTTGCTGTTTGCTGCATTGAGATTATTGGTAAGTTCCTAATTATATATTGCAGTATAATACATTTATGTGTGTTATTTGGGGCGAAGTTCGTTGAAGTGTTTTCTGCTTTCCTGGTAGAAGTTCCATGCGCGGCCATTTTGTGAATGTGCGAACTCCGTCATTTTGCCAACGCCCTTCAAACTTTATTAGTGTTTAAAATACTTATATTTTGTTTCTTGTGAACAGTTTTACTGTACTTAAAAACCAATTAGTAAAGAGCAAAGAGGATATCTGTAACTTTGGTTTTCTTGTATAGTTGAGACATTTTACGCAATTTTCAATAGCTTTATCCTGTGTATACGCTTCCTTGTGTTCGAAAGGTTTTGGAAACGTTTACTAAGCCATACCTGATACAAGTTGTTTCTTTAATTCTGTTTACGGCTTTTGAGTTACTTTTATTTCTTCTATTCTGTATAGCAGGTGAGAAACGTATTGTATTCCATTCAAAATATTAATTCTGGGATGTCACCGGAAATATGTTTTAGTGAAAAGTCCGCGTATGTCTCTATGAGTAGAGGAAGCAAATTTTATATTTAAGTTAAGCAGCTTCCGGGAATATGACAAATATTTTCAAACAAGATCTCCCCACTCTATCCTTAATTGGAACTTTTAGGACATATGGATTTTCTCAAAAACGACTCGAACGAGTTTAATTAAAATAGTATATGTTTGAGATATTTTCATGACAAATGAAATGTATACCTTGAATTTTGTGGCAGTAGCCTCTGAGTACCTTTTCATTCTAAATGACCTTTAAAGAATTCATAAAGAATTGTAGTGGTATAGATATAATTATTCACATTTCTGAAAGTATTAACACTATTAAAAATGGCTACTAGGTTCACGCCTAGGTGTCGGTTAAACCAGATATTTCTGCATTTCCCCCCCCCCCCCCCCCCCTCTGGGACGCTGGGTATGATGACGTGTGATGACGTTCACCCTTTCCTTTGCGTCAAAGACTCTTTCCTATTGGCTGGTTATTGCGCGACGAGATGTCCAGCTGTACTTGTCTCTGTTCGCAGTCAGTCAAGAACTTGTGTAAAGCTACCTTGTCATTGTGTGTGTGTCAAGCAGTTGTTGACTTCATTGTTAGATATCTACAGGATTTGTTATCTACTGTTTGCTGCATAGAGATTATTGGTAAGTTCCTATTTATATATAGCAGTATAATATATTTATGTGTGTAATTTAGGGCGAAGTTTGTTGAAGTGTTTTCTGCATTTCTCGTAGAAGTTCCATGAGCCGCCATTTTGTAAATGTCCGAGCTCAGTCATTTTGCGAACGCCCTTCGTAACTTTATTAAAGTTTAAAATACTTATATCCTGTTTACTGCGATGAATAATTTTACCATACTTAAAACAAAATTAGTAAATAGCAAGGAGGATATCTTTAATTTTCTATTTCTTCTTATTTGGTCAGACATTTTGCGTAATTTTCAATAGCCTTATCCTGCAGGTATATACGCTTGCCTGTCTTCCAAGAGTTTTGCAAAGTTTTCCTAAGCCATACTTGATAAAAGTTGTTTCTTTAGTTCTGTTTACGGATTTTGACTTATTTTTACTTTCCCTGCTGTGTATAGCAGGTGAGAAAGGTATTGTATTATATTCAAAATATTGATACGGGAATATCAGCGGAAATATGTTTTAGAGAAAGAAAGGTCCGCCTACGTGTCTGTGAGGAGTAGAGGAAGCTGAAAAACCTAAACTATGAGATTGCACAGCAAATTTATTATTTAAGCTCATCACCTTCCAGGAATATGACACAAAGATTTTCAAAAAAATCTCCCCACTCTATCCTTAATTGGAACTTTTTAGGACATTTGGATTTTCTCAAAAACGGTTGTAATAATTTTAATTAAAACACTATATGTTTAAGACATTTTCATGCATTTTGTGGCAATAGCCTTTGAATGCCTGTTTATTCTGAATGACGTTTGCATTACTTATAACCCGTAAGAGAAAGATACAAACATAACTGTACAAACAATGCAGATCTTCTTAAAGCATACCGTTTATTTCGCGCACATTTTCATACGGAATTAATTATTTCCGAGTTATTTGTTATTAAGTTTAATTTATTAAATGTATACCTATTTTATACATTTTAAAAGGGTCATCGTTCTCTCTTAAACATCGAAAGAGAGCAGAATTTAAGCCATCCCATAATGTGCTGCTCTTAGAATATTTGACTATGCTTAATGTTTGTGGTATTCTCCTAATAACGGTATTATTTATAAGAAAAGGAGACAATTTATGCATTAGTTGAAATAAGAATAATAAGTACTAGAGTAGTTAGAAAAAGTAATGTGATTACTACACTTCCGTTTGTTTTTGAAGTTGCACTATTTGTTACTTTTCAGCAAACAGTAGAATTATATTTAAATATAATTCTTATTGCAATTCAGAAGTTTGTGTTTTGTTCATTCTGAGCCTGCGTTTAAGTTCTAGCATTTTGGTGTAATCCAAAAGTGATTTTTGTACCGTTTTCTTGTAGATTTATTTAGTTAAGGTGAGACATATGGGTCAGATGAGATAACTTTTTCAAAATCTTAAATATTGATTCTCTTTTCTGCTCTTACACCTACCCATACAAATTTGTGACTATACACCATTTATGATTTTCTATTCCTAAATATTCTAGTCTAAAATATGCCTTTATGTTACGTTTATAAATATGAAAAATGGCAGCTGTTCATCTATCAGAGGTATAGCATTTCCAAGTTAGCCGCATTTTTAAAACTTTTTCTACCTGTTTCATACGTATATTTTCTTCTTATAACATTAACAATTGATGTTCTATAGGGAGAAATAAATTCATAGCCTTTTGTAATTTTTAAAGGTAACTGAGTAATAAAAATTTGAGTTTCGTTTTTTTCAAAATATGGTAACGTAAGGAAATTTACAGTATTTTTACAAAAAGGGGCGTTTTATTATATTAAATTAAGATACACTCTTGGAAACGATTTTGTCAATAATCACGTAACTGAACAACATTGTAATAAATAACCAATTTTTTTTAACCTGATAATCTCAGCCTGTGCAGGTAGGTAAATTCGCAATAGGTAAGTTAATTTTGCAGTAATGGTAATCTAATTTTGCAATACCATATATTCTGGCATCTACAGTGCACAATTCTTTACTGTGTTGCGTACTTGTTATAATAAGGTGTTAAACAAAAGGAGCACTGTGTCAGTGATGCATATTAACTGGTAACACAGACCCAACATTTTTCTGTTTGAGAGTTTTCAGGTCTTCATTTTAGAGCACAAATTTCTTAATTGTGTTTTAAGAAATACTATACAATTTTGCTGCTTTGTGTAACGTTATATTTAGGAATTTAACTTTCCTAGCTGCACTGAAAGGACCTGAAGTGCCATAATTTCTCCACACCTTTTTGCTTTCTTTTTTGTGGTCTTTATCTTTTTAGGAGCCATGTTGAACGAAATTCTGTGAAAGCAATTGAAATTAAACAAAATACTAAGTTTATAGCTCCAAGTATATTGCCTAGTAAATAAACACTGTTTCCATATACTGCGTAACATGACAACATTAGGTAAGGTAATTTGGCAATAGTCCAAAATTAGTTTGTTTCTATGATCATGTCTGTACCTCTGTATTAGTTGCAATAATTGTTGTACTGGAGCGCATACATATCGTAAAAATTATGTAAATGGAGCTTATACAGTTGAGAGAATTAATGGTCTGAAATGTAGAGAGGTTTTTGTGACAAAATGCACTGATTTCTTAAGGTTCTGGTATGTTTATGCTAAAAAAATAAAATATAAATTTACATTATGAATTGTATTAATATATTAATTTACATATATACATTTATACAAAGCTACACACCACACGTATTTATTCCATGTTATTAAAACGTGCCTAACCTGCTCCAATAAACTGCTGACCAGTTTAAAGGGAAAATATTATACCTTTGGTGACGTGATGTGACGTGACGCTATCTGGCAGGCTGAGAACAGCCCGAGGTGTGTCATGCGTGTGCCTGCCCTTTTAAGGGCTTAACCACTTTATGACGGGATGTGGGGTTTTGCAGGATGGCGGGTGAAAATTGAGGTAGTGGGTTGTAAGGAGGTAGCAAGATTTTGCTCCTCAGAGGCTGCTTGTTCAGTGTGCAACTTCCGTTGGGCACTGCTGGTGTAGGGGTGCAAATATGGAGGTTCGTTTAATTTTGAATTTTGAATCCAAGCTTATCTTGGAGGACTGTCGTGATGTTCAGCTTTCGCTGTTGGAGGCAATACCTTTGGTTCTTTATACGATTGTTTAACTTTGCGTACTAGAGGTCCTATATTAATGTGGTATAGTGTTTTATACTGATATGTATAAACACATATAAATGTCTTCTCTTTTTAATTATATCCCATTTGCTAAAAAAATATGCCAATGGAGATAAACCAGTGGAGGCAAGAGGTATTAACAGAAGTCACAGTTCTATTTCGATCTACTAAATATCCGTACAAAAGCTTATTCTTCTGTCATTTTTATGTTATTGGAGATAAGATTTTTAGAAGTGGTTTTATTATAATTTTTCGTTGAAGGTGCCTGGGGATTACAATAGACCTTAAGCGATCGTCACACCCATCACTGTGACATTTCATACTCTGTGTACGAGCATGAAGTAAACCTACTAGCGACCTTCCACTTGAAAAAAAGTATATCTTAAAATCCAATAACAAAGAATATATTGGAAATGGTGATGGCCACAGCTAAGGTTATTCGTCATAACCTGTGTCTTTAACGAGATCTAAGTTATTGTGAAGTAAGTCTCTGCCAACCACTTAGGTTTAACACTGAGACAGAAAAAATCTTTACACGCTATTTAGAGAAAGTAAAGAACATGCATTTTATTTGTAACTGAAAGTATTTTAAACGCAATATATGTTATACGAAATTGTTAGAGTCAATTTTTGAGGAAATTTAAAACAAGAAAAAGCTTACATTGGGGTGGAAGATTTTCTTAAAAATCTGTGACTCTGATACTTAGAATATGTTGAACTTTGTTCAGTTTCATATTTGTCCGAGTTTTTTCAGGTAGTCTCAAAACGTCTCTTTTCAATGAAATATTGATATCTAAATTTTGGGTTGAAAACAATAGTTTCTCTTGCTAATGAGTAGCTATGTGATAGAGGAAGTAAAAATTTGATGTGTTGCACTCACATGACTTTCCCTACTCTTGTATTAACTATTCTTTAAAACTCTTATCCCTATATCTTCTTCGTGTTAGTTGAGATAAACATTTGTAAAAATTATCTTATTGCTTATTTCCTTGTAGGTACAAGGGGAATATGAGAATACAGTGGACTTTGAGCGATAGTGAAATCTTTAAAACCTTTGAAATCCCGTTCTCTTTTCGCGCTTAACATATAAAAAAATGAACAACAATGTTCCATTTCAGGAAAGTTTTAAGTTTTGCAAAACTAACAGAAATAATAAGGAATATCTCCAAAATGGTTCACTGTAAAAAATGTATTCAGACATAAATTGCTCGTTTTGGCGAGGTCTACAGTTTATGTGAGGAAAGATTTTGTTTACCTATCTCTTGGGGTTTACAAGTTATTCAAAAGTCAGTAAACAGGACTACATAGGCAATATCCAGAAAATTCAAAATAGGCATTTCATTTGTGATATAAATATATTAAACATATGACATTTAATCAAAATCGTTGGAGCCATTTTCAACAAAATCGAAATTTTCAAAAAATGTTCTATGTAAAGGGTAGTTTAGGGTGGAATAAATTTCACAATCTTCATGTCACAACTTTAAAAGACATTAAACTTAAATACCAACTTTGGTTTTTAACCGACTTTTCGTTTTTGAGTTATGCTGTCCACAGGCACACTGACATACAGACACACACAGAGACCTTTTTCTAAAAATGCTTTTTTTTTTTTTTTTTTTTTGATTCAGGGGGCCTCAAAACATATATTTCCGGTGAAATCTCGATGTCGAATTTTTGGGTGAATTAGAATAGGTACTTCCCCTACTTACCAGTAGAGAAAGTAAAAAATGAACAACGATTTTCCATTTCACGAAAGTTTTTAAGTTTTCCGAAACTCACACACATAACGGGAATATCTCCTAAATGGTTCACCCTACAAGAAAATTTATTTGCACATAAAATGTGTATTTTAGCAAGATCTACATTTTTGTATTGAATGATTTGGTAAATCTCTAACAATTTATCAGTTTGCAAAAGTCATACAGAGTAAATACGACTAAAGGAGCATTAGCCAGAAAATTAAAGATATACATTTCATTTGTCATAAAAATATCTCAAGCATATGACATTTTAATCAAAATCGTTAGAGCCTTTTTCAAGAAAATAAAATTTCTTCATGTAAAGGGTAGTTTAGGGTGGGGCTATTCTCTTCAAAATCTTCGTGTCACATCCTTGAAAAGACGTTAAATACCAACTGTGGTGTTTGACCGACTTTTTGCTTTGGAGTTACGCTGTGCACAGATTGACACACAGACACATGAAACTTTTTCTAAAAATGTTTTTGTTTTCCTTTCAAGGGGCCTCAAAATATATATTTGAGGTGAAAGTTCGATATCAAATATTTAGGTGGAGTACAATACTTCCTCTACTTTACTATACGTAGTAAAGTAATAACACTACTAAACATGGCTACTAGATTCACGCCTAGGTGTCGGTTAAACCGGATATTTCTGCATTTCCCCCTCTCTGGGACTCTGGATGGTGGTGACGTTTGCCATTTCCTTTGCACCAAAGAAAGACTCTCTCCTATTGGCTGGTTACTGCGCGACCAGATGACCAGCTGTACGCGTCTCTGTTCGCAGTCAGTCAAGAGAACTTGTGTAGAGCTTTCTTATCATTGCGTGTGTGTCAAGCAGTTTGTGACTTAATTGTTAGATATATAAAGGATTTGTTGCTGTTTTTGCTGCATAGAGATTATTGGTAAGTTCCTAAATATATATTGCAGTATAATACATTTATATGTGTTATTTAAGGCGAAGTTCGTTGAAGTGTTTTCTGCTTTCCTCGTAGAAGTTCCATGAGGGGCCATTTTGTAAATGTGCGAACTCAGTCATTTTGCCAACGCCCTTCATAGGTTTATTAGAGGTTAAAATACTTATATTCTGTTTACTGTGAACAGCTTTAAAAACCAATTAGTAAAGAACAAACAGGATATATGTAATTTTGGTTTTCTTTTATAGTTCAGACATTTTACGCAATTTTCAATAGCTTTATCCTGTATATACGCTTCCTTGTCTTTCAAAGGTTTTGGAAACTTTTACTAAGCCATACATGATACAAGTTGTTTCTTTAATTCTGTCTACGGCTTTTGACTTATTCTTACTTTTACTGCTGTGTATAGCAGGTGAGAAACGTATTGTATTCCATTCAAAATAATAATTTGGGGATGTCACCGGAAATATGTTTTAGTGAAAGGTCCGCGTATGTGTCTGTGAGGAGTAGAGGAAGCTGAAAAATGAAAACTATCAGATTGAACAGCAGATTTTGTATTTAAGTTAAGCATCTTCCGGGAATATGACAAAGATTTTCAAACAAGATCTCTCCACTCTATCCTTAATTGGAACTTTTAGGACATATGGATTTTCTCAAAAACGGCTCGAACGAGTTTAATTAAAATACTATATGTTTGACATACTTTCATGACAAATGAAATTTATACCTTGAATTTTGTGGCAATAGCCCCGAATGCCTTTTCATTCTGAATGACCTTTAAAAAATTTATAAATAATTGTAGTGGTATAGATGTAATTATTCACATTTCTGAAAGTATTAACACCATTAAACATGGCTACTAGGTTCACGCCTAGGTGTCGGTTAAACCAGATATTTCTGCATTTCCCCCTCTCTGGGACTCTGGGTGGTGGCAGTTTGTGATGACGTTTGCCATTTCCTTTGCGCCAAAGAAAGACTCATTCCTATTGGCTAGTTACTGCGCGACCACATGACCAGCTGAACGTGTCTCTTCGCAGTCACTCAAGAGAACTTGTGTAAAGCTTTCTTATCATTGTGTGTGTGTCAAGTAGTTTTTTACTTCATTGTTAGATATCTGCAGGATTTTGTGCTGTTTGCTGCATAGAGATTATTGGTAAGTTCCTAATTATATATTACAGTATAATACATTTATGCGTGTTATTTAGGGCGAGGTTCGTTGAAGTGTTTTCTGCTTTCCACGTAGAAGTTCCATGAGCGGCCATTTTGTAAATCTGAACTGAGTCATTTTGCCAACGCCCTTCGTAACTTTGTTAGAGTTTAAAATACTTATATTCTGTTTACTGTGAACAGTTTTACCATACTCAAAAACCAATTAGTAAAGAGCAAACAGGATATCTGTAATTTTTGTTTTCTTGTATAGTTCAGACATTTTACGCAATTTTCAATAGCTTTATTGTGTATATACGCTTCCTTGTGTTTCAAAGGATTTGGAAAATTTTACTAAGCAATACTTGATAAAAGTCGTTTCTTTAATTCTGTTTACGAATTTTGACTTAATTTTACCTTCCGTGCTATGTATAGCAGGAGAGAAAGGAATTGTATTTCATTCAAAATAATATGGGGATGTCAGCGGAAATATGTTTTAGAGAAAGATCCGCCTATGTGTCTGAGGGGAGTAGAGGCAGCTGAAAAACCAAAACTACCTGCTTATGCTCAACAACAAATTTAAATATCATAAATTTACATCATAAATTGTATTAACATATTAATTTACATTTATAAATATACGTTTATGGAAAACTATACACCACACATATTTATTCCATGTTATTAAAACGTGCCTAACCTGCTCAAATAGCCTGCTTGCCAGTTTAAAGGGAAAATATTACTCTGCCTGCTAAGAAAACTGCATAACCTTAGAACAATAGGCAACTTTGCTTATGCTCTTAAAAATATCCTACAAAATTAGCTATACTGCAAAAATATCCTACCTTAAACTACTTGACTTAAATCTGCATAATGACAAATAAAGTGTGATTATGTTTAGTCCAACAATTATTACGCAAAACTCTAAAATAATCCAGATTTTGGAAAATAAATAATAAAGGTATGGATATCTAAACGGATACTTCTGATGCTCAAATGTATACAATTATAAAGTCAGTTTTTAGTGTATGGTGAGTCATAATGAAATTAAAATGTTATTAAGTAACACTGTGGACTAAGAAAGTGTCTTATTGAATCGGTATCTTCAATTACGAGCAAAATTTGTAAAGTTTATGATGACGAGGACTAAACTATCTCTCATAATCTTCGAAAGTGAAGTACTTCTAGAAGAACAAATGAACATCATGGAGTGCTTTTCCTATATTTTCTTTAACAAATGATCTATTCGCTCAGAAAATTTTCATACTTATATCTTGGGTTCTTTATGCGATTGTTTAACTTTGCTTACGAGAGGTCCTATATTAATGTGGTATAACGTCTAATACTGATATGTATAAATGCATATAAATATCTTCTCTTTTTAATTATATGCCATTTGCTAAAAGAAATATGGCAATGGAGCTAAACCACTAGGGGCAAGGAGTATTATTGCATACAGAGTTTACAGGTATACTTCGATGTACTAAATATTCGTAAAAAAGTTTAGTCTTGTGTCTTCATATTATAGGAGATAAGATTTTCAGAAATGGTTTTGTTATAATTTTTCGTTGCAAGTATAAGGGAAATACAACAGACCTTAAGCGATCTTCACACCCATCAGTATATCCTATCTTTGACATTTCATATTCTGTGTACCAACATGAAAAAAACCAGATATAATGATTTTCTACATGAAAAAAAAGTATATCTTAAAATCCAATAACAAAGAATATCTAGCAAATAGTAATCGCCATAGCAAAGGTTATTTGCCATAACCTGTGTCTTTGACGAGATCTAAATTATTGTGAGGTAAGACTGCCAATTACTTAGGTTTAACAGAAGAAATCTTTACACGCTATTCAGAGAAAGTACCAACATACATTTTATTTTTGATTGAAAGTATCTTAAATGTAACGTATATTATACAAAGTTGTTAGATCCAATTTTTGAGGAACTCGAACACAAGGAAAAGGCTAGATTGGGGTGGAGGGTTTTCTTAAGAATCTGTGGCTCTCGTACTTAGAATATGTTGAACTTATGTTTCATATTTGTCCGAGTTTTCGTTTTTGGGTTAAGCTGTTGACGCACAGACGGCCAAATACGATGTTAATCGTAAATATCAAGTTGTGAACAACTTTGAGTTAAAAATAAAATAAAATAAAATGAATCATTGCCTTTGGATTCAGATAGTCTCAAAACGTCTCTTTGCAATGATATATTGATATCTCACTTTGGATTGAATACAATGATTTCTCTTGCTAGTGAGTAGTTATATGATAGAGAAAGTAAAACTCTGATATGTTGCACTCACATGACTTTCTCTACTCTTGTACTAACCATTCTTACAAACGCTTATACCTATATCTTACTCCTATATCTTCTTCGTGTTAGATGAGATAAACATTTGCACAAATTATCTTATTGCTCATTTCCTTGTAGGTGAAAGGGGAACATGAGAATACACTAGGCTTTGAGCGATAGTCAAGTCTTTTAAAGTTTTGAGATCCTGTTCTCTTTTCACGCTTAACATATAAAAAATGAGCAACAATGTTCAATTTTACGAAACTTTTTAGTTTTGCGAACCTGACACAAATAAGAAGGAATATCTCACTCTATAAAAAAATTTATTCAGACATAAATTGTGCGATTTAGCGAGGTCTACATTTTTTGTGGGGTAAGAATTTGTCTACCTCTTACGGTTTACAAGTTATTCAAAAGTCATCCAGAGTAAATAGGACTACATAGGCTATTGCCAGAAAATTCCAAAAATGCATTTCTTTTGTGATAAAAATATATTAAATATATGGCATTTAATCAAAGTCGTTAGAGCCATTTTCAAGAAAATCTAAACTTTCGAAAAATGTTCTATGTAAACGGTAGTTTAGGGTGGAAGAATTTTCTTCAAAATCTTCGTGTTGCAACCTTAAAAGACATTAAGCTTAAATATAGTTGGTTTTTAACCAACTTTTGGTTTTTGAGTTATGCTGTCCACAAACTGACAGTGACACACAGATACACACACGGACCCTTTTCTAAAAATGATTTTTTTAGGGGGGGATTCAGGGTGTCTTAAAACATATTTCCAGTGAAATCTCGACATCGAATTTTTGGGTGGAATACAATACTAATTGTACTTACCAGTGGAGAAAGTAAAAATGTGTAACGAGTCTAGAAGTCTAGCAGTATTTTTTTTTTTATTTTTTTATTTTTTTATTTTTTTTTTGTTATATCTGCATTTTTTTTCTTTTTTTTTTCTTTTTTCTTTTTTTTTTTTTAAACTAAATGTATTTCTAACACAAATACGGCACCACTCGTTGAAGCCGTTGTAAATAAAGTTCTAGGAGTGTATTTTACATCAAATCTCAGAATTAACAGAATATGAAATTAATATTTTTTTTTTTTTATGAAAACCTTAACTTTAAGTTTAACCTGTTATTTTTTTTTAGGTGACACATGGTCATTTATTTTCATAACAGATACTCAAAGTTAGCTTTTTTTTATTTTTTATTTTATTTTTTATTTTATTTTTTTTATTTATTTATTTTTTTTTTATTTTTTTATTTTTTTTTTTTTTTGATATGTATATATTATTTTGATTATAGTTGCATTGTCGTATTTAAAGTGCAAGGCGTGTTATGTACGGCTGCATTGATTTGCTAAGACCAGAAGTTATCAGTTGCCAGCGTGCCTGTCTCAGAAAACTGACCCAATCCTTCCTCTGCGCCACTGGGCCATTATTCTGTTTGAGGATCCAGTACATTGTTCCCATTACCAGCCAAACTACACAGCGTTGGAGTGCAGTATTCTGAAAATGAAATTCCAAACGCTGGAGCTTCTCAAGGCATGGTGGAGCTTGCGGTGGGCACCATTTGGCGACGTGGGTCCTGAGCTCTACCCAGATGACTTCAACCTGCTTACAGGAAGCAATCCGGTGGTCCAGTGTGTCGACGGCGGCACAAGATGGACATTGGTTTGACTGTGCCCTTCCGTGTCCCCAGAGTTTATCCGCTGTCGGTATAGTCTCATTTAATACTTCATAGGTGGTTTCCTGCCAATCACTGGGCACATGTTTACAAAATAAATTCTGCCAGATCACTTTCCACTCCCTGGTATATTTCTCTGCCACTCTGGGCACCAGATGCACTGTCGTGAGCATACGGTAGTGGTTCCGGGTGCATTCGAAGGCCGTAATGTCATCGTTGTTGTCCAGAATTCGTTTTAGGTGAAGGACAGTGGGTTTAAATCCGTTGAGTGCCACCTGAGGGTTATGCAGCTGTTCCTTCCAGAAACTTTGGTCAATGGATGAGCCAGATCCGCGCAATGATTGTGTGGCGGTTTTCCCCAATAAGGCCATGCATTTCTTGGCAATGTCCACTAAGCCGCAACCACCTTTGGACGGAGGCAAACGTAGTTGAGGCCGGCTCAGCTTATATGCTTTTCCAGTCCACAAAAAGTAACCAAGGAGTTGTTCCAATTTCTGTGCGTCACGTTTTGCAATCGGCAGAATCTGTGCCACATACCAGATTTTGCTTAGACCATAAGTATGCAGGTACCAGATGCGTTGTAGCAAATTCAGGTTCCGGATCCTCTCCATGGATAAGGAATGGCGTAAACTATTAATTTTTTCCCTCCAGTTAACTGCAATCGTATCTTCTATATTTGCCATAAAGCATATTCCAAGTATCCTTGTAGTAGTCACACATTGCATCCCCAAGGTCTGTGGCGGTTCCGGCCAATTTCCTAATATTAGGATCTCCGATTTCTCAGCATTTAACACTGCACCGGACATCGTTGTGTACTGCTCCAATCCCTGTTGCATGGTCGTCATGTCTTCATTATCTGCAGCCACCACAGTCACATCATCAGCATAGGCTGTAAGTGTGAACCGTTCATTGTATACACTGACTCCTCGCATGGTTTGTTGCAACCTCTGGAGTAAAGGATTCAATGCCAATGAAAACAATCCCATTGATAGCGGGCAGCCTTGACGTACTGATCGTTGTATTCGTACCGGCCTGGAAAACCATCCGTTCCATAAGACTCGAGACTGTGCCGTGCCGTAGAGTCCCTGAATAAGGTTGATTACCGGCACTGGAAATTTCGCAGCCGTTAAGCAGTTCCACAGATACGAATGGCGCACTCTATCAAAAGCCTGTTGAAAGTCGAGATTGATCAAAGCCACCGCTTTATTTTCTCTGCGTACATGGATCAGCGTGTCACGCAGTTCCGCCAATGTGTCAATAATGTTCTTTTTCGATATTGCCGCTTGGTTACAATGCATGATTTCTGCATATGCTCCTTTTAATCGGTTAGCCAGAACTTTCGCAAATAACTTATAATCGGCGTTTAGCAGCGTTATTGGACGATAGTCCTTCATGGTGGCGGTTTTCTGTTTCTTCGGCACCAGGGTGATAACACCATCCGCGAAGGTTTCGGGAAACACTGCTGTCTCCCACAGTTCCGTATATACTTCTATCACTTCGTTCTTGATTATTGGCCAGAACTTTCTATAGAATTCATAGGTGAGCCCATCAGGACCTGGTGATGTGTGTCGACTGGCTTGTTCAATGGCGACCAACACCTCCCGCTCCGTGATAGGGCTGGTAAGTATTTTTGCGGATTCCTGGGTGATGCCGGTGTCAAACAGTTCATGTTCCACACGCCTATAAGGGGTGTCTGCTTCTGGCGCTTCTTGAAATAAAGCCTGAAAGTGATCCGCTATAAGCTGGAGCTGGGCGCGCGTTCCAACATGGGCAGTTCCAGTGTGCGCGTCCCGTATTGTTTGAGGATATCTTCCATGTCCCTTCTGCCGCTCCTTTGCGAAATAATAAAATGAGTTCTGTTCCGCTTCATGCATGGATTTCACTTTGGCTCGAACTTTATGTCCTTCCAACTGGTGTAAGTGTTTTAATTTGATGATTTCTTTTACTTTTTTTATCTCCGTCTGCACCTCATAGCCCTCCCTTTGCTTCAGATGCAGCCCCCACAGCGCCTCATTGTAAAAATGTAGTAGCTGCTTCTTGGCCTGTGCCCTCACAATACCCATGGATTTAAATAGGGAGCGAATCGCTGGTTTTGCCGTGTTCATCCACCAAAAACTCTTCCGAGTTGAACTTCTAAAGGCCGACTGTAACTGAAGCCATTTGATTTGAAATTGTTCCCTAATGTCTGTGTCCTCCAGCATAGAATTATTGAGTTTCCAGTAGCCACGGCCGGCCGTCTCAAGCCTTATTTCATTTATTTGCAATTGACATAGCACTGCATGATGGTCACTAAAAACCACCGGAAGGACCCAAATTCGATGGACATTTGGAGCCATTCCGGGAGAGAGATACTGTCGGTCGATGCGTGAGGCAGAAGTGTTACGGATGAAAGTGAATTCCACTTCGTTCCCATGCTTGATCTCCCATGCGTCAAGCAGTTGCAGCTGTGACACTAGGTGTTGTAGCATGATGCTAAAATTCGTAGCACCTTTTTGGTCCTTCGCCTGCAACGTGCAATTGAAGTCGCCTGCTAGCAGAAGTTCCTTGCCTTGTCGCAAATGCGGGGTTACATCGGTTTGGAAGAAACGCTCTCTCGCTTGTCTATTCTGTGACCCAGCTGGAGCATATATGTTAACCAGGACGGTCTCTTCCAAAGTAGCGGAGAGGACCCGTCCGTCGGGATCCATCTCAAAATTCTGCAGGGGAAGTCCCTTCCTGTACACTATTGCCGTTCCTCTGCCGTTCAAACCTAGGTTAACTTTATAGTCGTAATTGTAAAGAGCATCCAAGTTGTAAGTATTTACTTCTTGGAGAAAGCATATGTCAATGTTGTTCACCTGGAGGAAACTATTGAGCAGTTTTTGGGTTACTAGATTTCTGCACCCATTCACATTCACTGTTGCCACCGTTCGTAGATAGATCATTATGAAAGCGACTGTCGCAAAGATAGTGTAACTCGGGCGTCTACGTCCTTGGCCTCGTGCATTGCTGCTAGTGTGCTACTGTTCGGTCTCTGGATGTCTAGCTGGGGTTATCTGTGCCGGAGGGTTTCCCTTAAGCCTTGGGTCACATAAGGACACCTGGGGCTTCCGTGTCACCTGAAGTAGGATCGGCGACTCCACTTCTGTGGCCCTCGCATCAGGTTGAGAGGGATGAAATCCACCAGCCATCTCTGCACGCCGATAAATTGCGACTACTTCAGCTGACCGTGGTTGGTCCTCTTGGGATCTGTGTGGCCGTTCGAGTACTTGCGGTCGAGAAACACTCGCAGATGGTCGTGCCGCTACGGTGGTGCCGGGGGTGTCCTCCCGGTAATGGGAGTCAGCTCCTATCTCCACCGCTGGGCACCTCACACTTTGTTGTAACTGTGCTGCTTCGTAATCACTCTGGGGGTTGTTTCCCGCGTCCCTCCTTGCAGGTAGAACCTCACAGGTGTTCCTGTCACCTCCCTCCTCCAGGATACTGCTGCCAATCAATGCTGAGGCAGGCTCTTGCGTCAGTACTCCCGCCGTATCTGCTGTGTCTGTGGACGGGACTTGCAATAGACGTGCCTCCTCATGGGCTTCTTCCACAACTTCCTCCAGCTCCATTTGGTTATTCCAGGATGGTTCTTCCTTCTGGGCTTTGCTTGTTTTCGCCCGCTTGGCCCGTTTCTTCTCGGTCGGGCGTTTCTCTTCTGCTGCAGCTGTCTCCGTTACAAGTGGACCCACCTCGGGTGGTATTATCTCCTCCGGATTGGCCAGATGTACTCGTTTCCCTGTGGTATCTCGAACTATGGAGGCATACTCCCTTTGCGGTGCAGACCTTGCTGCTTCCTGTTGACTGTCATTCACCAGGGACGTTTGCCTGTTTTCATCCGTAGGATGCGCTCCCTCACTCTGCGTGTCCACTACCACCTTCGTCGGTTCTGTTTCGTTTCTCCGTCCAGTCGCCACTGGGCGTGTTGCGGTCGGACGGTGGGGGCAAAATTCCTTTAGATGTGCCGTGCTACTGCGGACGTAGCAGGATCTGGGTTGGCCGGCGTAGGACACCGATAATCTGTAGCTGCCAATGATGATAAAACTAGGGATGTTCGTCTTCAGTTGCATCTTTACTGCTCGTACCCCATTAAACACCGGGACGCGATATTGTCGGCTCCATTGTTCCTTCCGGACGTCATATACCGTTCCGTAACGCTGCAATGCTGCTTTTAAGACCTCTGCCGGGAGCTCTGGGGGTACATCAAACACTCGGACATTGACAGCATTACCGGTCACGTGTTCGATAAGCACTTTAGTCATCTCACCATTCATATATGTGAAAGGTGTTTCCGCCGAGAAGGTATTGAGGGTTTTCTCCAGCAAGAGTGCTGATATTAATTTAACATAAATTGCCCGTTCACTTGCAATTAACTGTATTGTATCCACTTGTTCCGCATTTAACCGTAATTTATCTGCTATGAAATCATGCACTTCATATGCCGACGGTCGCGTTGCACTTAAAGAAAACTTGATCCTGAGGGTATTTTTCCTCGCGTACATTTCCATTTCTTTTCACTGTTAAATTTAGCTGAAATACTCACTTTAAATTCCTACACTTGGTGATCGATAATATCACTCACAGTGTGGTATATGTCTTTCTTGCGCTCACTCACTATCAGGCCACACACGCAGTAGACAAAACAACCGGTTCTCCTGGTACGTCCGCTCTGTCCCAGCGCACTGGCTTGACTGAGCAGTATTAGGAGAAACACTTTAGTATTTTTGGGGCTTAATACGCTAGACATCAAAACTATGCAGCGAGATTGTCGCATATATGATTTAAATTTATACGACTTGAAATTAAAGAATAAATCTGTAATGTGATTCAGACGGTGATGCTTTTCAAATGTTCGTAGGTATAGTAAAGTGCTCCTGCAGGTTAGACTGCTCTTCATACCTTGGTGCGTTGCAGGAGTTCGGCCTTCCGAACTTTTCTGTTGGTTGTACCGCTGTAGACAAGTGATCTTAGACCAATAAGTATTAAATAGGCCGGTTCTCGTGCCCATAATGGTCAGGGTACTTTGAATGCGGCGCGCCACCGTGTAGAGAAACGAGGGTTCGAATTCCGCATAGAGATTAATGTTTGTGTACAGAAAACTGAAAACAAACGAGAGAAAAGAAACCAAAAGGTAAAAGTGAGTACATGTGAGGTTTAACGGCCGGTCGACAACGAGGTCATTTGGGCCAAAAGGTAAGAAATTTGGCACGTAATATTTGAGCAGAAAATATAATAATAAAAATAGCTAAACACATAAGTGCTAATGGGGCTGTCTAATTTTCCTTGGTACAATGTTTGACTTATGTAATTATTATACTTCATATTATACTGATACAGTAGAATAACTTTGTTACTTCATTTTCAGATAATATACTACATCAGAGTTTTATTTAATGGCTCGATATTAGAATTTGGAAATGCGTTGTACAGTCACGAAATGGAAAAGTTAATTGTTAATTGTTAGAATTTAAAGATACAACAATGGCATAATATCCGAAAAAATCTAGGCTCTAAGCGTAGCTTCAAAATTCGAGGAATTCTAAAGAATGTGCCTGTTTGTAACAGTGGTTTTATTTACTTCACCTTGAGTTATATGTTTAAGGTGCTGACATAAGCCTTTGCGTCTGTTTATACCTGAGTGGTTATTAGTACAAAAATTCAAACTTTTTTAGTCTTTACTATACAATTTATTTTAAAATTTGTCAATAAAATTAAACATTTATAATTACAAGTGACTAAATAAACGTTATAGACCTATACATGTTACTGGGGAACATTCTGTTTTATATTTTGCTTTATTTTCATACATTATTAATTTTTGAAACTTCTGCACATATTTGATTTACTACGTATACATCTTAAAATAATTATACGTCATAGGTGTCAATTGATGTCTGTTGGGGAACCGTTTTTAAAGTTTCAATTAAAATCTTAAAAATTGTATGTATTTTTACAAACTTTGGTAAATTTCTAGAAATTTAAAACGGAGAAAAATAAACTCATATTGAAGAACATACTGCTGATCTATGGTAAGAGTTGTCAAATCCCGTAATGATGGAATCAAATTCCAATCATCATAGAAATAGGTATATCAAAATATATCCAGTCAGCTGTAATAATAAGTAAAGAAAGAAAATTAGTACATTTATATTTACGAGTATATGTATGTAAGCACTTTTATAAACTATATATATATGCTTTCACAGCCGTTCTGCGTTGTGTTCTTTGGCTTTTAGTGTAGTGTGCTTCTAAAGAAGACCGCCTTCACAGCGCAGTTGGTAGCTCGCTTATTTCTGGAGCGGAGAACCCGGGTTCATCTTCGGTATCAGCATGGGGATTTTATCCCCTCTGGGAGGTCTGGCACGGGGTGCACTCAGTCTCGTTAGGTCTCTGGGGACCAACTGAGGAGCTACTTGATGGAGAATTAGTGGCCCCAGTCGCGAAGGCTGTATAACTGTGACGGCTCGGGGCGCTGACCACGTCCCATCCTTCAGTACTGCATCCCACTGATGACGCCTGTACTGGGCAGAGGTGGGGGACGCAGCGGCTGGGCGGCAAGTCTTGGCCCATTATGGGCTGTTGCACTAGGGTTAGGTTTTTTAGTACTTCTAAAGAAACGACGCGGTCTGTCCGAAGCTAAAGAACAATTTCATAAGCTATTCAACCAATTTATAATTATATTACAATTGAAAAACCTTTCTCTTTTAATGGATATGGTCATGCAGCACCTAATTTCAACTTATGAATTACTAAACGACTAAAGAGGATTTACAAAGCCTACGCATTAGAAGACAAAAATATTCAAGTTGTAAAAGAACATGCTTTCAAAGAAGCCTTGGTTTTCCATCGAGTCTACCATGGAATAGAATGTTACTCCACAGTAAACCCATGCAAAATCACACATAACACCAATGTGCCATTCCATGAGAAAATAATTTTTTCTTTTTCGCACACTTGCGAGTTTTGTTGGTGGTCCGGGAATGGAGAATCTTCATATTCAGCAACTACACCCCTGTTTTGTTGTAAAGATTAAGAGATTCTGCATTGTATGGAAGCATAATATAGTTCATAAGTTATTAAGGATAAGTGCGAAGTTTATAATATTTCACCTACTAAAATTATCTAAAAAATTATTTACTTGACCTTTGGAACACATGCTTTTTGCACTGCAAATTGGTGCGAATTAGCCATGCAGTGTTTCCAAAAATTGGATGACATCGGGGAAATTTGACGAAACCATTATTTCCACCATGTTGCACATCCTTTCGCGTGATTATTAAGGGAACTTTCACACTTTATTAAGTTAACTGGGTCTGTACGAAGTAATGGGGGAATTAACCTAAAAATTATCTTAGATCCTGAGCAATAATTAATTCATAAAAATGGGGAAGCTAAATGAAAATATTTGGACATTCGAGTTTATAAAGCGAACTGTGTAAGTAGATAAGTTAGCAAAGTTTAAATGAAAGACAGAAAAGCCAAAAATATATTAGTTGATCATTTAGAGACGGTTTACAATGATCGGTTGCCTTAAACCTTGATAACATTCACCCGAGAAACCGAGGGGAAGCATGGAATAAAGGAAATAGCTGAGATCAAACTAATTTCTGGTTTTAAATAAGATGTATACATTGGTCATATAACAAGTGGAATAAATAACTCTTTCTAAACACAATCTCCAATAATTTCTCAGAGGTAAAATTCATTCACTATTCCAAATGATTAGTGCTATGAAAAAAGCACAGCAACAACTAGTTAATGCAGAAAAAGGCGTGTTGGAAAAGTACTTCACTGTTACATTTTATCACCCTCCGGCAGTGAATTTACTATTTTATTTCTGCTAGAGCTAGATCCTGTCATGTCTCGTACGTTATTTATTCTGCGGACTCTAGAAGTGAGCCGTTTTTGCCACGTTTGACGTATGCTATGAAAACTAGGATGAATTTGTAAGCACTATATTTCTATATTTCCAAGATCTTATTACATGCTCTACTACGTATAGTAGGTAGAGGAAATTTTGTATTCGACCCAACATTTCTGTATCGAGATTTCACCGGAAAATTGTTTTCTGAGGCCTCCTGAATTTAATTAAAAAAAAAAAAAAATCTGGAAAAAATGTCTGTCTGTGTGTCTGTGAATAGCGTAACTCAAAAACGAAAAATCGGTTTAAAAACCAAAGTTGGTATTTAAGTTTAATAGCTTTTAAGAATGCGATACGAGAATATTGAAGAATTTTAAGAATTTTCCTCCACCCTAAACTATCCTTTACATAGAAAACGTTTCGAAAATTTTGATCCTCTCAAAAAGGAATTTAAAGATTCTGATTAAAATGCCACTTGTTTCAGATATTTTTATGGCAAATGAAATGTATATTTTGAGTTTTATAGCTATAGCCCATGTAGTCCTGTTTACTCTTGATGACTTTTGCATAACTAGCAAAACGTAAGACATCAAATCTTACTATATAAAAAGGTATGTCTCGGTTTATGGATCGGAGATACTTCATTCTGCATTACTTTAAGTTTTAAAATTTCTTATTCCTGCGCCTGCTTCCCCTTCTCATGTTTTAATTTCCTGAATAAACACATTTAAATTACTTTGTCAGAATATCATAGTGCCTTTGTTACAATTATGTACATAATATGCGAATCAGTCGTCTGTGGAATTAGTTTCTGTGCAATGTGATCATGATTTTATGTGAAGGAATTGCGAATTTGGTCATCCCGCCCCCCCGCCCAATATATATATATATATATATATATATATATATATATATATATATATATATATATATATATATATATCCTTCCTGTGCTTTTCCAGAGTTGAGCTTTCTGAAAATCTAATACTTAAGTTGGCCTAACTTTGAAACAAGGTTAAAGATGCTTTATTTAGCAAACTTTTCAAATGATCAAGTGTACCGCCGTATGGATTCAAGAAGCGTAGGTTTCACACTTTTTGTTTGTTAACTTCTAATACATTTTAATGCAAACTTACCCAAATATTATTATGGTGAGATAATTACTGACATGTTGTGTTGTATCTGCGCTGGTGAATTATTTATTTTAAAGTTAATTCTTTCTCAAGTTGGAGAACAAGAGTATGTTGAGCTTAATTCTTTTGACCGACCTTACGTAATATAACTTATATGTAACACATTCAGAATATTTTATGTAGGAATATCCAATACAACCAAAAGAGAAAGTAAAAGTATTAATCTTCGATATTATTTGAACCTGTGTTATATCTTACTAGCTGTGATTTTCTACCCTTGATAATACTAGCATACTTAAGAGCCCATAAGCTTGGCACGTTTTTAACTCTTATCTTTGTACTTGATACTAGACAAACTTGGATGTCATTTTGAAGCTTTGCCTTTACAAATAGACTGTTAGTATGTTTTCAAGGCTCTCATTTACACCTCATAGTTCCCGCTAGGGAAACTGATATAGCTATTAATTTAATATCTGCTGTTTGACATGATTGCACACCATCATTTGTAAGTATGGGTGCGACTAATTGGTCGTAACTTATAGCTTCTTTGGTTATTTAGTTATTCCTGATTTTGACGTTTCAACCCATGATAAAGTTTTGAAGGAGGGCAACAATATGCATTGCGACGAAGACCGGTCTAAGGCACATCTGACGTTTTAAATACAAATAAATGAGAAAAATCTAACAGCGACTTATTTTCTACTAAACATGTTAAATCTGGCTACATTTCTGATTTGGTCTTTAAAAAGCATTTAAGAAACGAAAAGATCACTAACTTGTTAGAAATTAATTTTATTTTGTATTCTTAGAATACTATGCATACAAATTACAGATTATTAGAAAGAGACATCCTAATATGTTATTTTCATGCTAATTTTTCTAGCCAGTATCGTTTACTTCTGTTATATTCTTCAAATGATTCACACTGTTTTAGATACTCTAGATAAATATAAATAAATACTTTATACATATAAATACATATGAGTAAATACCTTAGATACATATAAATGTTTGCAGAAATGCTTTCTTCATTGCACATTTCCATATAGCTGGTTACAAGCTGGATATAAGAGATTGAAGTAAGAGTGAAATATTTAAAAATGGATTTAAACCAAGGACTATTGACTTAGCACTTCAAGACTGAGCGATAAAGTATTGAACAACAGCGAAAATTTGGAATTGACTTAAAGCTTCCCGCCAAAATTGAGCCTCTTACATAACCTGCGATAGTCACATTTCTTCACTGTCCTTGTAGGCATATTGACGGGAGATTGATTTTGTAACTTACACTTTAGTTCCTACGTAGCACTGCAGTCCATATCAAATTCCGCCATAGTATTAGCCACAGTATCCTGCAACTTTCTGCATGAACCAAACAGCTTTGTGGCACCAAATCATAGAATGAAGGCGCTCATTTTGTTTTATTTGGGTTTCACCATGTATGCAGCTGGACAGTAGTTCATCTGAAGCCAACCTCTAGCACAACAGCATTCTATTGATAGCCACCTGTGCTGATAGATTGAGTATCATCTTCCCACGACTCCGAAACTTCTTCCACTTTGCCATTCCTTTGTTATAAACGCACCATGAATTGCACCGCATGCAAATAGACGGAATTTCAGTCATAAAGATCCCGATTAAGAAGAGTGAGTAGAGAAAGTCATATGAATGCAACACATCGTATTTTTTATGAGGTTGCATATTTTCTTTATCTTTCTCAGAAGACATTGTTTAGTTTATTGCAGTTTATAAATTCCACGAAAAGAGCAAGATGGACCCAACGTGGCAATGTAGTAATATCCTTATGTTTGTACACTGTGATCCTCCATTAAAGTCTTGAAACCACCTCTCTGGTGTGGGGGTAGCGTGCCTGCCTCATATTCAAGAGGTCCCGAGTTCGAATCTCGGCTAGGATCAGTTGCTTGGATGAGGGTTTTCTGGGGGTTTTCCATATCCTGAAAGATGAATGTTGGGTAACTAAATTCTATCTATTCCGAGCTCCTTTGAGCATCATTTCAACCAGTTAATTTATTATTCTATGGGGCTTAACAGGTTAGAGGACGTTAATTCCCGAAAGTGAACATGGAGCTCTAGTGCATTTAGTGAGGTATGCCTCTAGCTCACACCAATATTTTGGAAATGTTCCATCCATTTTCCCTCAATTATCATTGTAACTATACAAAAGAAATTTGAAGTATGTAAGATGAGATTATATTGATATCTGAAAATACTTAACAATGAACTATATTTTAATAATCTTAGAATACAGGCAGATGATGTCTGTTCATCATTTAATTTGCTGATGATCATTTTTATTTGGATGTAGTTCACTATATTGACAAATTTAATGTTTAGGATGTATTTTTATTCTATCCAAATAAATTCAGTTTGCAAATATAATAGACATAAATAAGTCTTAAAGTCAATATATTGCTCTATAGTTTAATATTCAAGAATATGTTTAAGCTTTTAAAATGACTGTAAGACCTTTGGTTTGTGCATATAGTTGACATGTGCAAGTCAATACATCAATTTCTCGGCAGTATAAGAGTTGAAAGTCCATCTTTCTGAAAATAAGAAGTAAGCATTTATCTTAATATGCTAAAGTGTGTTATCACAACTTCGAAGAATTCGATCATGTTTTGATCGAAATCTTTACCAAAACGTTATCAACAATCAATTTATAACATTAAAAGTATTTTGGAAAATTGATTTTCTGAAAGCTTTTAGCAATGTGTAACCATTTAAAACCTAAACTTTGGAAACAAATCTAGAAATATCTTATCAAAATGGGCTATGTAGCTGTTTGTAGTTAATGTATAAACTGTGGTATCTGTATTTTTTTGAATTAACAAGTGACCCATTTACTCAGAACTTCCATAGTGTTTTGGAGCTTGTGATCTACTGCTAACTGTTTGAATTTAGCCTCGTATTAACGATGTTATATTTATAACATCAACAAAAATGTAAAAAAATTATTTGTTAATATTTTTCACTTGTATAGAAAACGCAAAAAAAAAAAAAAAGGAAAAAACAAAGAGAAAGAAAAGAGATTAAAATATAGAGGGGAAATATAGGTAGAACATATAGCATTGTTGACTGCCCTTGTGGTGTGGTGGATAGTTTTCAAACCTTCAAATCCAAAGATCCCGGGTTCGATTACGACTGGAGGGTGCAATGTTTTCTTCATATAGTATTACTTCCCATCCTCGATGGATAGGAACTATTAACGACTGTTAGTGGTGTCTAAATCTAATGCACTAACCCAAAGCAATATCAACTCAAGGATTAACGGATTAACAAGTAAGCAAGTGAACTTATATGCTTTAGATGGAATTTACGTGGAGCAATAATAGAAAAAGGAGACGCGTTAGCATTGTTGTATATCTGAGTAACATTTATTTGGAATATCTTGATTAGTTTAAGTGCTTTATGAATCTAGAAATTTAACATTAGCAGGTAAGGACGTTTACTGGTTTATTATGTATTAAAATCAAACTGCAGAGGGAGTTTCGCACATTTAAATTTTAATCTCCATGAAAGCCGAAATTTATGCGATTTCTTACGTAAGACCTGTGATTAAATATTTATTGCCACTTGCTTCAAGTGCGAATTCTTTTATTCTGAAAAAAGTCAGAAACAATTAGACCAATAAGATTCCCCTGTAGGTTAGACTGCCGTTTTCACCAGAGTACGTTGCAGGAGTTGAAACTTCCTAGTGTCTCTCACGGGGGCAGGGATGATCTCGCTATTTCTCTTGTGCGAAATAGTGTACTATCATCATCATCACCATCATCATCATCATCCCCATCATCACCACCACCACCAAAACCACTACCACCACCAACACCACCACCAAAACCACCACCACCATCACCACCACCAAAACCACCACCACCACCAACATCACCACCAAAACCATCACCACCACCAACACCACCACCACCAAAACCACCACCACCAACACCACCACCAACACCACCAACACCACCACCATCACCATCACTATCACCACCGCCACCGCCACCACTACCACCACCACCACTACCACCACCACCGGCCTTAGAATAAAATGAATTCAACTATTTCATTATAGGTCTTCCAACACTTCTTCCTACAACAGGTCTACAAATTCCATAGCAGATTTGGAGCTCTGTTTGATTACACCCTTTTTACGTAATTCTTCTTCTTCTACTGTACTTTGCATTATTGTTTCGTTTATGCTTTCTATTCTCAGCTTTTCCTAGATCTATTCATTTTTTCTCTTTTTTAAAAATAATTCTTTTGCCAGAAAGCTTTCATTTGAGCGACAATTTCTCTTCCTTGGTACTTCGTTACCAGCTTTAATACCTATGCAATAAGTTTGGGATCTCACTCACTCACTCACTCACTCGCTCGCTCACTCACTCACACACTCAGTCATTCACTCACTCACTCACTCATTCACTCACTCACTCAAAGCACACTTTCAATTGTCATAGAGAGATTGGCCGTAGAGCTTTTGCTGTCTAATTGAAAAAATCTGATGTGTTGCACTCACATGACTTTCTCTACTCTTGAACTAAACATTCTTACAAACTCTTATCCCTATATCTTCTTTCTTGTTAGTTGAGATAAACATTTGTACAAATTATCTTATTGCTTATTTCCTTGTAGGTGCAAGGGGAATGTTAGAATACAGTAGGCTTTGTGCGATAGCCAAATGTTTGAGATTCTGTTGTCTTTGCACACTTAACATATAAAAAATGAACAACGATGATCTATTTCATGAAAGTTCTAAGTTTTCCGAAACTCACACACTTAAGAAGGAATATCTGCGAAATGGTTCACCCTACAAGAAAATTTATTGAGACATAAATTGTGTATTTTAGCAAGATCTACATTTTTTGTATAGTATGATTTGGTCTAACGGTTTACCAGTTATGCAAAAGTCGTCCAGAGTAAATACGACTACAGGGGCTATAGCCAGAAAATTCAAGATATACATTTCATGTCATCAAAATATCTCAAACATATGACATTTTAATAAAAATCGTTAGAGCCATTTTCAAGAAAATCAAAATTTTCGAAAAATTTACCATATAAAGGGTAGTTCAGGGTGGGGCTATTTTCTTCAAAATCTTCGATTTGCATCCTTGAAAGACATTAAACTTAAATACCAACTTTGGTTTTTAACCGACTTTTCGTTTTTAAGTTATGCTGTCCCAGCTTGACACAGACACACAGACTGACACACAGATTGACACACAGACTGACACACAGACACACAGACACGGACCTTTATCTAAAAATGCTTTTTTTGGATTTAGGGGGTCTCAAAACATATATTTCCGGTGAAATCTCGACAAGGAGTGCAAAATTGTATTCACATGTATACGGGCGTGAACTGTTCACTCGGGGGGGGGGGGGGGGGGGGGAACTTATCCTTTAACTTAGAATCCGATATTGTAAAATTGGTGTATGGTGCGCCATTAGCAGAAAAAGGTTGGTCAGAGCTCCAACAAGCGACTTATATTTCTGGGGTAATTTAAGACAAAGTGTAAAGACAAAGCCTGCAAGACTTAAAACGAAAAGTTCACCAGGGAATTGCCAACATTTCTCAACGTGAATTACGGCGAGTGATTGATAGTTACCTAAAGAGTTGTCAAAAATGTATGGTCAACGACGATGATGTTTCAGCATCTCCTTTCATAAAGTTGGTAAATAAAGCGTTTGAAAGTAATTTTAAAATGTATGTTTTCAGCTGCGGCTTTCTATGATAGCGGCAGACAGCAACAGTTGTTAACGACGCGGACAGGCAAAATACCGCACAGCCCTTTCGGAAATCTTTTGCTCTGCTTTTGATCTATATTAATGGAATGTGTGGTACATTAGTCTTTAATGTAGCGAGTCTATGTTAGAATTATTGACCAAGGTGTATCCTGTAAAAATAGCAAATTGCAATATTTCAGTCGTGAAATTTGATTGCTAATCTTTTGATGCAGAATCTTACCCATGTCTTTTTAAATTAGCTTATACTGTTTTATCACAACTTTTTGGTCAATATTGAAAAGCGATGTTTCAAACCTTTTACGTATCCATATCCTGAAATTACTTCATTTTTCATAATTACCTACTACATATCTTTTCTAATTTGAAAATTATTTCTTGTATGACTAATGTGAGTGACACCACATCAACAATTTTTCTTGGAATTTTTGTACCTAGAATCATACAGATACACAGTAACTAGTCGTTGTGAAATTTAACTGAATATTAATTAAACATTAAATGTTTGCTTTAGTATAAAACCAAAATAATGAAAAAATAAATATAAACGGCAGCTATAAATATGCTACGATCAGTTTTCGATTATTATATTAACATTTTTTTATGTAATGCAATCAGTTAATTTTTGGATCTAAAGTACAAATTACAAATGTAAGAAACAAAAGAAAAAGATGAAATTTTAAAATGAATGTGCCTTAAGAGGCACTTTTGGCTTCGGTGCTTATTGTTATGTTTACACTTTTTGGTTCCCTTTGAGTACACTTATAATGAATACCATATTACAACACACACACACACAAACATACACACACACACACACACACACACACACACTCTCTCTCTCTCTCTCTCTCTCTCTCACTCACACACATACACGTTCTCTCTCTTTCGATAGTGCTTACCTTAATTCCCAACATTCCGTCGATAAAGTCTCCTTCAGAGAGGGTGTCCTCAGGGTCCGGTGATTCCACACATGTGTCCACAACTTCATCCTGCAATCAGATAAGTTAAAATTAAAACAAAATTGTTTTCGCTCATAAATTAATAACTAAAGATATTTTAAACTGAAAACCACACTTTCTTTAAGGGAAGTTATGAGATCGACCTTGCTCTTTTTCTTCCCACTCGCTTGCAATTCAATAACTTCTAATAGGAATTAAATTTACACTTAATTAATTTACATATTACACAAAACTGAGTCATTTGTTTTTTAAGATACTACATAGCCCTGGTTTTATTCTAACTTTATTTCAAAACATAAAGTAAGAATGTTGCACATATTTAAAGTAAATACACAACTTAAATTTTTCAGAAACATTACACTGGCGAAGGATGAAAATATTTCAGGCTCAAAATTAGCTTGAATTTACACCTGCTGAAAATGACTGATTACCTCTAGTTTTGTCGATAAAGTAACAAGTCACTTTTTTGGAGTCTACCTTTTCTGTTTGGGAAAAATTTTAATTCTGAAATAGACACAACCATCAACTGACAAAACACTTATGTTCTCCAGCAACATTCATCATGTTGCTGTGAGTGTACGAGTAATGTTATTTCTCTTGCAAGTGTTGCAGAATTTCTGGTGATTTGAGCGTTTAAATGTGTAATACTATACTGGGTACCAAGAAGTGTATGTGATACTTATCAGGTCGAGAATGCATTTTGGGAGTACGAGGCCCGCAGTGATAAGTAACTTGCAGTTCGTGGTTAGCCAATTACTTTTTGCAATACTTGAAAAACCCATAAAAAGCAGTAATAAAATAAATTGCTTTTCCGAGTTTTATTGGACATCAATAAAAAATAAATTCTCTATGTGAACAATTGAAAAGCTACAGATAAATTATATAGGCAAAGCCTTCTTATCCACTCTTTTGTATATTTCATGTGAAATGCAGATTCCACCTCAAGATGTGCTGAAGAACTAAAAACAATTAAATCGCTTCTTAATGTTAACATGTCCAATTGAGCATTTAATATTTTAATCAATAAATAATTCATACGTTTATATATTTTGCTTAGAATTCATTAATAACTTATTTTTAGGTTACTATGCTGTTGGGTGTTACGTGACCTCCTACTGGTAGCGTACGTATTAATGACCAGTTTTAGTCTTGTTGCGATGGGAATTGATGAATAAATTGTAAATTCAGCTTACATTACGAAGTGTGTGTTAGTTGATTAACTTGCATATCAAGTATTGTAAAAACTTGATGAAAATACCACAAAGGTATGTAAATTCAGAAAATAACTTGTTACATTTGTGGTGAAGTACCATTTTCATCAGAGAAAAGGAATCTTACAACTCTTGTGAACATTGCCTATTGGCATTATTTTGGCATGAAGGTTGGGAACCAGGATAATTCATGGGCTCCACATCTACCTGTTGCAACCCTTGTTCTCCTACTACGAGAATGGCTGAAAAATTAAAAACGATCTATGGCTTTTGTTGTAGCTATGGTTTGGCGAGAGCCTACAAATCATATAACTGGCTGCTGTTTCTGATTTACTGCACCTCTAAAGGCAGGATTGTCAATGAAAAAAATAACAATTCAATACTAAAGCCTTCCATCTGCTATTCGAACTATTCCACATTCAGATACCTTACGACTTTCTATTGAATGGAGCTATTCATAGATTCCTACAAACTGACTCTGAAAGCACTTCACAACAGCAACCATCTTCCTTCTATTCCTGTTGGTCATGCAGTTTACATAAAGGAGAGTTATGCAAACATGAAAGCCCTCCTCAACTCAAATTATATTTTGAGCAAACGAAAAATAGAGCCAAGATATCAGGGCCATTTGATTGATGCAATGCTTGCAAATTATCTATAGTCTTGGCGTAGCAATGCTCCGGAACTCACTTACAAGCGGAAAACCGAAAGACAATGAGCTTATGAAGGCACCACATGATTCTCTTTGCATCTCAAACACCTGCCAGTCATTCTCATATCAATTTAGAACTCTTGGAATGTAATGCTCATTCAAATTACACAGGACTTTCAGTACTACTGACACATTTAATTAGGGGGTGCCGCTGTCTCTTAGTCTGCTCAAATAACATATTTACACTCACTGCGAATCACAGAAATTAGAGCTAATAAAATGCTTTATTTGTGACATTCATTTTGTTCAATCCAAAGTTAGTAAGATATGACTCATGAAGTGAAGGAAATATTCTAAACTTCCAAGAAATTGCATATTTATTTAAAAATCTATACAAACCAGTGCTTAATTTCTTCAGCATGTCCAAACCTTTGACTGAAATGAACTCATCTGTTCTCTTGTTTGAAATAACAGATTCAAAACTCAGTCTGTCAGTAAATATTTGTTTTGAATGGTCTATGCAAATGTGCTAATTTTAAACTTATTTAACTATAATAGGCCAAAAAGAAAACTTACCCAAAACCTTGCAACTGCAACAGGTAAAACAATCTAGCTCCTTTCGGTCCCCAAGGTTTCTATTTCTAACCATACCTGTTTTCTGTCATTCTTAAAGTGGTCATCAAACAGTGTAACATACAAATCACTTCAATTAAATACCATAGTGCTGACAAAGCTTCTTTAGAGCACTAGAATAAACCCTTGAACTTAATTTTTCGTACAACTTTAATTCTTTTAAAAAGCAACAACTCATATGCAATGGGAACCGATGGCTGATGAACTCAGAAAATGAACAAAATGAAAAATATGAGGGGGTGTGCGCGAAGAAATAGAAATTCAAGTAAGTATATGCACTGTATGTTGAAGAGCGGGTATTGAAGAACTGTAAACTGTTACGTACAAGAACAGCGTGTAGAGAAACCGTGTGAATGTAATACGTTGCATAGTAAAATGGATTGCTTAGAAATCTTCTCCATGAAAACAATACATATATGTGCCGAATTTCGCAGTGATCGATCAAGTGATTTAGGAGCGCATAAGGACAAACAGCAAACATTGATTTGTATATACCTATAAGAAGATAACATTATGTGCTGGTGGAAGGTTTAATTAATTTGACACGGACAGTATCGTTTTAATTTCATTCATTGTGTTCAATTTTATTTAATTTAATACATATATGTATACATCTCTTCATGCATATGCAACATTCATTCCAGTGATAATTTTGTAGGATGCTAAAAGGTGCAATGACACAAATGCGTGTCAGCAATCAGACCTCGACAATCTTGCAAGACAAGGAAAGCACTAGTTTCGTGTATGTGGCCGGCCTTAGCTGCCCTACAGAACACGAAACATGCTTTGGAAATACGTACAAATTGGTTTTATTAACCTGTGGTAAATGCGCTGTCCATGAGTAGAATGTCAAGGAAGGAGAAAGTAAAAGACCACAGATACCACTGGACTATTGCTTAAATTATTTAATGAACTGATATCTTCACATTTAATTACTTGTGTTCATATTTATGATGCAGACGGTAGTTCAAGTAAGCCCTGCATATTTATAAGTTTATTTAGTCTAATAGGTTCATTATTTACGCCATTTACTCGAAAGTAAGACCCCCTCGATTGTAAGACCCGCCAAGTTTGCGGACGAATTTTATAAAAAATGTGTGTATGCAAATGTTAGACACCTTAAGTTTAGACAGGCTGAAATTTCTAGAAAAATGGCTCTTCAAAGTGCCTTTGTTGGCCAAGGACAAGTTTTACCTTTCACTTGTTTGCAAAGAAAGGAGCAGGAAATTAGGAATTGATCTTCATTCATTTTAATTTTTATTGACTTACCTTCTCTTTGCATTTTATGTTTAATTAATAAAAATTCAAATCCCACTTTAACATTAAAAACTATTGGTCACCAATGATATTGAAGTTATGAATATACAGTATATGGGTATTTGAACTAAAAATGCAAAAATTATTCTAATAGATAAATAAAAAATTGTATCTGCTCCATTTTTGCTAGTAAACCAATATCTTCGGTTATAAGTGCAGCAACTTTAGTGAGTTTCTCATGTGCTTGTCTGTTAGCGGTAACATGACTTCGTATAAAAGTTGCACTATTAGTTTTAAGCTAGATGTTTTAAATTTGCTGAAAAAAATGGTGTATGAAAAACGGTGTTGGGTGGAAGTAAATATGATTCTACTGGAGAACTCAAATATAAACCTAAAATCGCGAGAGGAACTTGATCCTTTCGTGACTCTAGGAAAGAACTCCATGCCGCAGTGAATGATGCAGTGATGGAGTGGCTGGAAAAGATAAGAGAGTGCCGTGAAATGATGCAAGTGCAAGGGCGCGAAGTAGCAAAGCAACAAGCGAGTAACAGCAGTAGTTAGTGTTTAATAAAAAAATAGGCATTAAATTCATACTTCAGCAATATATTTCTAATTTTCATTCTCCGAAACATACGTTTCTAAGGCCTTCCCAATTTTTACTTCCTCTACTGGTAAGTACGGGAAGTATTGTATTCCACCCAAAAATTTGATGTCGAGATTTTACTGGAAATATGTTTTGAGACCCCTGAATCCCCCCCCACCCCCAAAAAAAGAAGAAAGTTTTAGAGAAAGGTCCGTGTATGTGTGTCTGTGGACAGCATAACTCAAAAACGAAAAGTCGATTAAAAACCAAAGTTGGTATTTAAGTTTAATGCCATTCAGGGATGCGACACGAAGATTTTGAAGAAAATAGCCCCACCACAAACTACCCTTTTTTTGAAAGTTTTGATTTTCTTAAAAATGGCTCTATCGATTTTTATTAAAATGTCACTTATTTAAGATATTTACAAACGAAATGTCCTGTTTACTCTGAATGACTTTTGAATAACTCGTAAACCATAAGAGATAGACAAAATCTTACTTTACAAAAAATGTAGATCTTGCTAAAACACACAATTTATGCCTAAATATTTTTTTTTTTAGAGTGAACCATTTCGGAGATATTCCTTGTTATGTTTCGCAAAAATGTTTGTCAACTAACACGAAGAAGTTATAGTAATAAGAGTTTGTAAGAACGGTTGGTACAGGAGTAGAGAAAATCATGCGAGTGCAACGCATCAGAGTTTTTGGTTGTAATTTCGTTCAAAAGGGGGTCTTCTTTTCGAGTAAATACGGTATATGTCAGGGGTACTCAAGGATAACGTTTGTAATAGTTGCAATTTTTCTCTAAATGTTTTCAAAATGTCATGCACTGCTCCTTAAAAATTATAAATGTATTTTAAATGTCATGCATATCTTTAAAGGTTCTTGACGAACAATATGATTTTAGTTCTATCATACTAAACAATCAGGTATTTTACACAATGCAGAAATCGCAACTTTGAACAGATAAAGTACTATAATATTATTTAAATACTGATTGTTACATGCCAAAGAAGTGGCATATGGAAACCTTTTCAGTATTCTGGTTTCAGAAATTAGGTCCTTAAATATAATTGTATAAAACTGTGGCACTCGTGGCCAAATTAACTATGTACTATGTTGAGCAATTTAAGAATTTAGCAAACCTTATTTGCCAATATTTTAAATTAATTCTCTTTATTTCTGCTGAAAATGTAAACAAGCTTTATTACAAACTACATTTAAAGGAACGCTTTTAATGTGCAACCGTTTAAGAAAAGTCAGAGTCCATTAAAAGGCATTGGAAGTAAATAATTCAGATCATTGGACATTGTTCCTTTGGGCATTTAAATGATCACGTGTGAAGTTTTAAAGAGCTCTGAGAGTAAATGCCATAGTTTGTTGTTGTTGTTGTAGTGTTTAACGCCCGCTTTTACTACTACGGCACCCAAGGCGGTGACACTGATGACACATGGAATGAAGATGGAGCACCGGTGGAATGAGATGGCGGGGGAAACCGGAGCACCCGGAGAAAACCCACCCTGACGCCGTTTCGTCCACTACGAATACCACATGCGGGTCCCTGGGATTGAACCCGGGCCGCCTAGGTGGTAGGCTCGGCCACGGTGCCACCATAGTTTGTTGTTGAAGCTAACGATTTTTTGCTATAAGAACTATTTCATGAATGATCTGAAAATGTTGGCACAACTTCAGCTATAGTGCTCTTAAACGAATATTTAAAAAAATACAGAGAATAATATGCTGTGTAATATTATTCTAATCAGGATTTTCGTCGAATCTGCAAAATATACACTCTTTAAAGTTTCACAACATATTTGTGTTGTCATTTATCAGAGTCCCTACCATCTTCCAATAGGACACCATGCGTAGGACCTAAATATACATATATTGCACAATAAATGCCAATATAAATAATACTTAAAGAAAGTTGAAAATAAGATAATCTTTTGCATAGAGAGCATGTTCTCTTATACGTTGTATTCTTAATAAATTCAGCTTAATTTTAATGATTCAAAATACATTATACTATACACGCTCATTTACCTCTGGATTGCCAATTCATGTTTTTTCCCACATGAAACCAGTTCTTATAGGCGAATAGAGGTGTTAGAGCACATACTAACGTATAATTGTAGTCACAATTAATGCTGAATCAATTACCATTATATGCGCTAAACTAATTGAAATGGGAAACTGCTTTTTACTTTCTCTACTACGCAAAGTAGAGGAAGTATTTTATTCCTTCCAAAATTCGATGTCGAGATTTCACCGGAAATACGTGTTTTGAGGCCCGCTGAATAAAAAAAGCAGTTTTACTTTCCCTACTACGTATTTCAGCGGAAATATGTTTTGAGGCCCCAAAAAAGTATTTTTAGAAAAAGGTCCGTGTGTGTATCTGTGTGTCTGTCTGTTACTCTGAGGACAGCATAACTCAAAAACGAAAAGTTGGTTAAAAATCAAACTTGGTATATAAGTTTATCTTTCAAGGATGCGACACGAACCTTATGAAGAGAATTCTTCCGCCCTAAACTACCCTTTACATGGAACATTTTGATTTTCTTGAAAATGGCTCTAACGATTTTGATTAAAATGTCATATGTTTGAGATATTTTTATGACAAGTGAAATGTATATCTTGAATTTTCTGGCTATAGCCTATGTAGTCCTGTTTACTCTGAATGACGTTTGCATAACTGGTAAACCGTAGGAGATAGACCAAGACCAAATCTTACTATACAATCGTTATTCATTTTTATATGTTAACCGTGCAAAGAAAACGGAATTTGAAATCTTTAAAAGATTTGACTATTGCTCAAAGTATACTGTGTTCCCATACTCTCCTTGTGCCTGCAAGGAGATAAGCAATAATTTTTGCAAATGTTTATGTCAACTAACACAAAGAAGATATAGGAATAATAGTTTGTAAGAATGGTTAGTACAAGAGTAGAGAAAGTCATGTGAATATAACACATCAGATTTTTAAATTGTTGTTGCAGTGTATGTTAGTAGAAAATATAATCGTTTCACCATACTTAATCATTTTAGCACTAAAACTTCGCTTTTATTGTAAGGAATCTAACCAGAATATTCATATCGATATTATAGGTTAGTTTATTCCTAAACATAGTGAATTTGAATTCATTCTTATTTCGTAAAAACTCTTTATTTTAACTTTTTATGGTCTTTATTTCAAATGTACATGTTTTACTATAAGTAATTAAAATGTATCAAATTGTAGGACATGATACGTTTCTAATGAGCATTTTTCCACTGGTAAAAGGAATCCAGAAAACACCGACTGACAACCGCAATATGCGTAAATAATTAAACATTATTGAATGCATTTTTGTAGCATCAGCTGTATAGCTATTTCAAATGTATTTGTGTTATATATGTGATTTTTCAAGCTTTAAATTTAATGTTACGCATTTATGTGTACTGTGTTGTCATATACTTCTCGCCCCCCCCTCCCCCCGCTCCTCCTCCTCCGCCTCTTCTTCTTGTTCTTCTATTTCGGGTAGGTCACTAATTTTGTTCAGCCATACTCCTTTGCAATGGCAGTTTTAATAGTAACATAATATAAAGCTTTTTCTTTCGACCAAACTTATAGGTATAATCTGGCCGACCAATACACAACCAAAGTGATAGCTAATGAACAAAATTTCAACTTGTCATGCTTCTCAAGCAACTTTTGATTATAAAACATATAATCGTTACATTTTCCATACTTATCCAGGATAAGAGTTTAAATGCACTTATATCGTTTTGTTTAATATTGTAAGTTTTAAATTTGTTGGCATTCAGTTTTAGGATAATTGGCTAAAATTTGAATTGATATATTTGAGAAATAAGACTTTAAAACTGAAATAGCAGAGGCATGAAATGAAATAACGTAGTGCTTCAGATGTTTTTAAAGTTGTTTCTTGGAAGAAGGAGAAATTCATCTATATTTTTCAATTTTTTTCTCTATATTTGTTAGAATGTTTTTGGATAATTTTTGCACACATGGAAATGAAAATTTAAGGATATTTATCTGATCAATTATTAAATTTCATTGTTTTATCTGTTAAATTATTTTATGATGATTCACTCCAAGTTCAGATATGCCATATTCTTCCTGATTGGCTTAAACAGTGAAAGAACAGCCACATAAACCTCGTTACCATGTTCACAATTTTTTTGATTTCTAAACTTCTTAGACATCAGCTAACTTAGATATGATCAGCAATGCATTTAATAGCTGTTCAGATACACACACACACACACACACACACACACACACACACACACACGCACGCACTCACGCACACACACGCACGCACGCACTCAAGCACACACATTAACCTGATAATTAAAGACAAAACCATTGCATGACTTACCAATTGTCTGCTGCGATGCTAGGTATGTGGTAACCTCGATATGACTGGTTCGATATATCGCGAATACCATGACAACAGTGCGCGGTCAAGGATATTCTCTTTGGAACTAACGAATGTATTAGCTTTAGTATTGATCATAACAGAAGTCACATGGTGTATTGATTAAAACATGTTAAATATGCCAAGGCAATGGATGGATTTAATATGTCTTCCACATATGCCTCTGAACGTTTTTAGATTTCTCACAGTTAAAAACAATATACTTGATGCGATCATAATTTTTAAGCATACACGTGTTAAAGAAGTTAACATAACTGTAAATGTACTACGTTCCATTTTAGTTCATAGTTGACACATACTGTATTTAAGAACAATAAATCCTTTTGGTATGAAAATATAAAAACACATGAAACAGTCTCTACATCTTAAAGGAACAAATGCTTCTGTGGGGCGTCCCTTAAACTTACGTGGGTTATAACGTAATATGTGTGAGTCAAAGCTCGTAATTAACCGAAAGTGCAGCTATCTGCTTTTTTAGCTTCAACTTCCGGGTTTGCGTTTTACGCAGAATACGTTTTATGTCTACAAAGGAAAATATAAAATTTAACTTTTACAGACTAAATATTCTAAAATTTCTGATGTCCCTCCTTATTCATGACGCCTGCGATGGGCAAAGGTGAGGGGCGCAGCGGCCGGGCGGTAGGCCTTGGCCCGCAAGAGCTGTTGCTCTTCAGGGCTAGTTAGTTCCCATTAATTATGTGTAACTTAATAGATTTTGCTATGTATTTCGCAACGCAATTATTATATTCATTGGAAAAGTGCCAAAATTTGCCACTGTGATCATTTAAATGAGTGCATGCTTTCTGTCCCAGGTTTTCGGGTTTAATTCCAGTGCTAGACAATTTGTGTTAATGTGCAATGAAGGAATATAAATTCGTTAATATCTTGATAAGGCTAGCTTTAACGAACTGTCTTGATATCGAAAACTAAATAAAAATATACAATTTTACGTCTTGTAAAAATAAAGCTGTGTAAAAGTAATCTATACTATTTTGATATACAAAATTATTGCCGTTGAGTGTTTTTAAATATATTTAGAACCCTTTTTCAGAGATTCTTGATCAAAATGCAAATACATACATCCGAAGGATACTCCTGCTAGCAAATATGCAGCTAGACTAAATTTAAAAAGCAATGGGATCAAAGGATTCTGGGCCAAATGACTTTGTCCACTCACTGACTCACTCACTCACTCATTCACTGACTCACTCACTGACTCACTCACTCACTGACTCACTCACTGACTGACTCAGTGACTCATTCACTGACTCACTGACTCACTTATTCACTGACTCGCTCACTGACTCACTCACTGACTCATTCACTGACTCACTCGCTGACTCACTCACTCACTGACTCACCCACTCATTTACTGACTCGACCCACTCATTCACTGACTCACTCATTTACTGACTCAGCCACTCATTCACTGACTCACCCACTCATTCACTGACTCGACCCACTCACTCACTCACTCATTCACTCACTCACTTACTCACTCACTCGTTCACTGACTCACTCACTCACTGACTCACTCACTGACTCACTCACTGACTCACTCATTCACTCACTGACTCACTCAGTGACTCACTAGCGTTCCCATTCAGGCTCACACTCACATTCACGGTCCTGCACACGTATACACTCGCGCTCACGCGCACTCACACATATTCTCACACTCTTACACAGTCGTACTGTAACACTCTCACTCACTATTAAACACCCCTACCCTCTCACGCTCACACTCTCTCACTTTCAAACACTCTCACTCATTCTCTTACTCTCACTCTTTGTCACTCATTTTCACTCTCTCACACTCACTCTCTCACTCACTCACACGCACTCTCTTCTGATTCGAAAGAGTGGAGGTTGTAAGCTGGTTTGGGTCAGAAATGTCAATGTTGTGTTTTTTGCTGATTTGGAAATTCATATTCTTGTTATACTGTCACTACGTTTTGCCTTAACGATCATGGCTATTCAAACCAGCAGGTTGAAGGTGTTCCAGACTGCCCAATCTAAACCGGTTTCGAATTAGAGGAAGAACGGCATAAGTAGCAAAATCACTCGGTATTGAAAGATTTAAGCTTATTTTACAGCATACATTTTTTACCATTTTCTCCCGAACCATTTGTTCTAGAGTAATGAAATTTTTACCACTGATTTCTAGGTTATTTGTAGTGGTACTGACGTTTTATTAAAACACTATCATTAAAATCATGGATGCTATAAATTTTTCTATTTAAGAAATGGGTGAACAAATAATATATTCATTATAATTATTTTAAAAATATGAATAAACATACCTATGTAATATAGAAAAGCCTGTATAATTAGAAAGCATTGATTTATTTGTGTACTAAATTTCACACTTCTAGAGCAAACAATTTCTCTGAAAAGTGGAGTTAAACTTCTTAAAATTAACAATGCAAACATAGTTCTTACAACCTCCCCTTAATGAAAGTCAATGATCGTTAAGCCAGTGTCCTAGGTTAACTTTTTTCACCAAACTCTACATATCCAATGCAGTTACACACGAAATAAACAGTGTCTGTTACACTGTGATGCATTTTGGTCCAAAAAAATGACAGCTCACGTAGGAAGCGTGAAAAATAAACTTAGCGGAAGCAAATATTAATTTAGCGATTGCCATGCTAAGTATAGATCTGGGATATATTTCCACTAGTCTCATTAGGATTAAAAGGTGTATTAGAAGTAAAAGGCGTTGGTGAATACGGTCATGGCTAAAAGAAAACAGGACATGGGCCGAGGTACATATATTGGGTATGTTACAAAACGAATTGAGGTTTGAGAACCCGGAAACCTATAGCAATTTTCTAGAACTGAAGAAGATTTATTTATCAACCTTTTGCATCGTGTCTAAGACAATTTATTACACACCAGAACACAGATATGAATCAATCTATTACAGCGGGAAAGAGGCAAGGAACAATTGTAATGATTTTAATCTTAGTATTGATGGACAGGAAATTTAAACTCATTTCATAACATAAAATTGAAACATACTGTTAACTGGACTTCTTATTATTTGTGAAATATAGCTATGTAATAAGCACCTCAGTAATAGATGTCAATGGTCACGAAAATCGTTAATGCATCTTCCAGAAAAAATAAAACGTTTTATTACTTTGTCTACTGGTAAGTAGAGGTATTGTATTCCAACCCAAAAATTCGATGTCGAGATTTCACCGGGAATATATTATTTGAGACCCCCAGAACCCAAAAACAGCACATTTAGAAATACATACGCGCGCGCGCGCGCGTGTGTGTGTGTGTGTGTGGACAGTCTGTGGACAGCATAACTCAAAAAACGAAAAGTCAGGTTAAAAAACAAAGTTCGCATTTAAGTTTAATGTCTTTCAAGGAAGCAACACGAAGATTTTGAAGAAAGTAGTCTCACCCTAAACTATCCTTTATATGGAAAATTGTTTGAAAACTTTGATTTTCTTGAAAATGGCTCAAACGATTTTGATTAAAATGTGATATATTTGAGAAACTTTTATGACAAATGAAATGTATATTTTGAATTTTCTGGCTATAGCCTATGTAGTCCTGTTTGCTTTGGCTGACTTCAATAACTGGTAAACCGTAAGAGGCAATATCTTAGGATACAAAAATGTAGACCTCGCTAAAGCACAATTTATGTCTAAATAATTTTTTTGTAGAGTGAACCATTTCAGAGATATTTCTTATTTGTGTCAGTTTCGGAAAACTTAAATTTTCGTGAAATGCAACATCGTTGTTCATTTTTTATATGTTCAGCGTGCAAAGAAAACGGAATTTGAAAGCTTTAAAAGATTTGACTATCCTCAAAGCCTTCTGTGTTCCCATATTCCCCTTGCACCTACAAGTTAATAAGCAATAAGATAATTTCTGTAAATTTTTATCTCAGGTAACACGGAGAGATATAGGAATAAGAGTTTGTAAGAATGGTTCGTACAAGAGTACAGAAAGTCATGTGAGTGCAACACATCAGATTTTTAAAATACCCATCCATTAAAAGAGCCAGAAGCCATACATTTACAACAGCTGACTACGTGTTACCTGCGCAGTTTCGCCATATTGTTACATTACTGACTCTCATTGGTTATTTTTAAGTCGTTGGATGAAAAAGTTAGATGCAACTCAATCGCGTGGGATACAAAGAATAGGATACAAATAGTATGGAACAAAATTGTATCCAACTCACCATGTCGCACTTTGCACTTGTGTAAAATGCTTTGATCATGGGACATGGGACATTGGCATTACCTTGCCAATACTGCTATTAAATATGGGTTTATTGGGAATTTAGTCGATTATACAATTGTTACACTCTAAGCGTACTAATGAATGAATTTGACGTGTTGCTCTCACATGACATTCTACCTACTTTGCAACACAAAAAACTTATTTTTCTAAACACTACGTGTTAAACGAGATAAAAAATTGTAAATGGGAATAAGAGAGAGAGAGAGAGAGTACAGTAATTATTAAGCAATACTGAATTCTTTTAATAATGATTTCTATGTAGTGATTCTGAAATGTCGTGCTCTTTGCACGTCCAGGACATTAAAAAAAAAAAAAAAAAAAAAAAAAAAAACGAATAGCAACCTCTTAAGTGATAAAAGTATAAGTATTTTAAAATTCAAACCTATAAAAAAGAGTGTTTCGTAAATGATTTCCACAAATAAAAAAAAAAATGGAGATAAATTGTGTGGTTTAACGATATCTATAGCTTTTGTGTTATCTTTTACTGTTTATAAGCTATGCAAAGGTCGTTTAGAATGAAGAGGACTTCAGAGGCTGCTCCCAGAAAGTTCAAGGCATGTATTTCATTTGCCGTGACACTATATTAAGCACACGATATTCTAATAAAAATTATTAGAACCATTTTTTCAGAAAATCATAATTATACAAAACTACCATGTCAATGACAATTTGTGTTTGGGGATTCTTCTTGAGTTATGCTGTTGACACACACTTAAACACACATACCCTTTCCTAAAAAGTGTTTATTCAGGGGACTTCAAAACGTGTATTTCCAGTGAAATCAGGGTATGGAATTTTTGGATGGAATGCAATACCTTCTGCTCCTACTTTGTATGTGGTAGATAAAAATGTAAATAATCATTATTAACAATGGATAGTTTAAAAATTAGGTAAATTTAAAGAGGAAGAAATGAGTAAGATAGGGTAAGATAAGATATAGCCTACATCCCTTCAGGGCAATTAGCCTCCTGTTCTAGTAACTTCCAGTGTGAGTTGTTTGTGTGAGCATTTAACTCTGGTGTTAACACTTAACTATTTCATCCATGTCAGTGTAACATTATTTGTTCCTTAGCAATATATTATTGACTGTAGTTTTAACATCTTGACGGTGACTTCCTACGATTCTTGGCTAGGGCGTAATCTTCCACCTACTCGCACAGACAGCACAGAAAGAAATAAGCACTGTCTTCTTGCGCTTAAAGGGTACTACGTCATGCTTTCATTTTATTGGCTGACAGTCACCTTGCAGGCTCGCATCACGTCTTGTGTTCTGCATCGAACCAATAGAGTATACCTATGCTAGTTTTGTCAACTTTGCTCTGGTGCACCTCTATCAGGCTGAGGTTCTTTTTCGTGCAGTAAATCTACGACACGGGACCACCGGCTTTACATTCCTTCTGAAGAAGGCTATGTTAAGAACTTTTATGCCCGAAAATATCCATCGGCGTTGGCCGGGTTTGAACTGTGGACATTTTAAGATATTTTTGTATACATGGAATTTCAAAATTGTATTTTGAATATTCAGAGTACAGGCAACCTCACGCAAGTTATGAGGCAAGTTACAAATAGCAGTGACCCGACCGTGATGCAGTGGCCTAGAGTCGTGGTTCCCGGCCATGGAATGTTCCTGGTACAGCTGTTGAGGACCATAACAATCGCACAATATTACAAACAGAACATTCTTGCTAACTACAAGCCAGTCGTGCCTATTCGACACACTTTGGAGACGCTCGTGTGAGTAGTATAGCGACACGGGATTCCGAAGCCTTGTCATGCTTATTCCTGTATTCCCCCACCTCACCCTTCCTTGACCGTATCGTAGTGAAGGCTGCGGCAGCAAGCACTCGAAGCCCTAATTCTCCGCTCTGTTCAGCGGTAGAAAATGAGACATATTCCATCCAACGCGCTAATTCTTCATGAGGAAAGCTGGCTAGTATTGCAATTATTATTAATATTTCTTATTCATTTCTAGTTTACGTTAGATATGGGCTTCGCTGATAGCTATGATAGCCCACAATATACGCAATTTGTATTTTCATATTCCTATTGTATTCATAGGTAAATATATAACAAAACGATTTCTGCAATCATTTATCTCGATTAACATGAATTCGATAAAAACATAAACTTTTTAAGAATATTCTGTGTGAGTGAGTAGAGAAGGTCATGTAATTGCACACTTGAGATGTTTCATAGCCGAGTTTTATGGTTAACCACTATTTAGAGTTTCAAGTTCTGCTACTGGGGGGCCGGCCTTCCGACCGCTACATCCTCTGTCTCCACTTACATAGGCAGATTGAGGTGATATGCAATCAGCAGGATAGAAATTTCTAGGTATTAAAGTTAGAACGAAAGAAATAAAGTTGCACTGTTACTGCACTTTAGCCATGGAGACGTCGCAGAAGAATATCCCCTTCCGTCCCCAGAACAATCTTTTCGTGTTTGCAGATAGCACTCAGCGAACCATGTTTACCTGACCGTCAATGACAATGGCCATGTTGTTTACGTTCTTTGTAATTGATTTATGCTTTGAGTGTGTACTGGGTGTTCCAAGAGACACCAACAGCGCTTGGTATGTTGTGCGGAATGGCAAACTGATCGGTTTTCAAACAGGAAACCCTGTCCGGAAATGAACGGTTTGAACGCTGGAGAGGGTCGAAGTTTGAGAACGAACGGCTGTGACAATTTGTTAACATTCGTTTTGGTGCATTAATATGGAAGGTATGCAACAGTAAGCCATCTGTTTACTGGGGTGAACGATCTGCGCATGCGCTAAATTGCTCCACTGGGTTCTCGGTGCGCATCCTACTGAGTTACTTGTGTAGTTTCCGGTACAGTAACGTTTTAACAGTATGACATGTACCAGTTCACAGTTGTTGAAATGGTTGACTTGAACTCCAGCGTCGGTCTGGGGGCTCAGTTAGTTAGACGCTGGCCTACTGATCCCAGCACTCTGATGTAAATGTGCGGAATCGCCTCAATGTCGCATGCCCAAATTGATGAATTGGTAGAGGTGAACCAGTTCCATGGCCAGCGCATTCACCAGATCTGATAACTCTCAACTATTTTCTGTAGAGCTGTATGAAGAGTATCGTGTATTGAAAGTCTTCAAAGACAACCGCACGTAGATATTGGGTCATGTGCATGAGGTACACCACCGCCGATATAGGCCTGTAATGACGTAGGAGGCACACAGTTCGAAGCCCATTTGTAATGTAAATAGATCAATTTAGGGTTTATTGACAAAATGTGAACGTACACCCTTCTCACAGTTCGATGGGCTACAGCTTCCAAACCGTGCATTTCTGGACAGGGCTTCCTATTTGAAAACAGTTCAGTTTACACACCATACTAAGCGTTGACGGTGTTTTTGGGACACCCTGTATATTTTGAAGGAACTGCTGAAAGATTCCTCTGCCAAACTCCCTCCCAAAGAATTTCTTTCCAAAAAAGAAGCTTTCCAAATCTCAATTAATGACCAGAGGATTGAGTGTATTTTGTACTAAATGCACAGCACTAGGAAACACTATCGCAGCAGTATATGGATAGCCTTTGTATCAATTTGTGTTGGTAAAATAGTCTTTTTGAGCTACCGAAATCACTTGTGCTAAATTCTGAAACACACACTGTCGAGCTGGATTTGAAAGAGGTTTTAGGTGGCCATGTGGGAAATGCTGAGTTTTCTAAATTAAGTACATAAACAACTTTATCTTGAAAATAAATGTTGATTAATAATAATTTATTTATGTATTGTCCGAGAACAATGGAACTCTGTACTTTTTGAACCTTCTGTGATTTGAAATGTTCTTTTACAATTCCTTCAATCCATAGTTACATGCTAAAATTATAGTTCCACGTTCCAGGTTTTTGCATTGTTCTAAATATGTAATATAAACTACGTTGTGAGGCGCGACCTTGATAATTTTTTTACTTCGATATTTGTAGGGAGCATCATGAAAAACTTAGCACAGGTAGGTACTTCTGTACGTAAAGCATTTCTCGCAGAATTTATTAATTTACCATACATGGAACTCTCCCACATTTACTAATAATTCCACGGATAAATACTCTGTAAATTTAAAATACCTTTTCGCAATTTCTTCTATCTTCTTGTCACTTCATCTAAATTTCGTCCCTTCTATTAAACTCTTGTGCCTGCTGAATTAAATTCACTCTCTTTCTATTATAATAATTGTTGATTTTACCCTTCTTTGACAGCGGACCATTTCTCATTGCTAACGTTCATCATTTGTTTAGATACTATTTCTTTAAATACATTCGTTTATATTTTAATTGTACTTGAAATATTTCCTTTGGTTGTCTTTTATCTCTCGTAAGATTTTCTTTGCAATTTGTAATATTTCTTATTACACTTTTATTATTTAATAAAATTCTAGTTTATTATTTTAATTTGATTATTTGTTTCCCTTTATTCTTTTCTTGAAGTTACTTGATACAGATGTATGATTTATTCTTCTAATAATGCTGTGGCTACTTCTAAATGACTTATTACTAAAATATTTTGATATTTTAATTTAGCTTTTGAATTAACTTCCAAATAATTCCTGCTTCAATTTCCATTAATTATTTTCATTTCAGAAGTGTATTTACATAATCTGGAAACTTTAGCTTCTAATGTATTGTGTATAGAATAGATTAAACATAGATTAAGGATAAAAAATGTGTTGGTAGAAGTACTCTTGATCTTATCGCGCTTGGTGAATCACGAATGGGTGAGAATGAAATACGGTTTCAGATGCCCTACATACTCGTATCTTTCAGCAGTCACGAAGTACTGCTTTGCACAACAAAATATTTAATATTGCTGGCGGCTAAGGGGAAATCAAAAGAAGAAACTGGTGAAAACTTCAATAGTAAAGGAACCAAGAATATACCGGGCAGAAACTTAAACTACGTGTGAAGAAGAGAATTAGGCTTCGGACAGGAAATCTGAGCATTTATTTCAATTATGTAGGTAGCAATACCAGACGTCCAGATTTTTATGGTACAACACTGAATAATTGAAAAACGTTGTCCCGCGTCCAGCCTAAATGACTACTATAGTGGCACCACTATATTCATTCTTTTTAATCTGATGTGACATTCTCTTAACCTTCAGTATCCATTCTTCAACAACCAATTGTTAAACCTTATTCTTCGATCTACTTCATATTCATCAATATACATTTTTACTTTCTCTACTGGTAAGTAGGGGAAGTATTGTATTCCACCCAAAAATTCGATGTCGAGATTTCACCGGAAATACATGTTTTGAGATCCCTGAATCCAAAATAAGCATTTTTAGAAAAAGGTCCGTGTGTGTGTCTGTGTGTCAGTCTGTCAGTCTGTGGACAGCATAACTCAAAAACGAAAAGTCGGTTAAAAACCAAAGTTCGTATTTAAGTTTAATGTCTTTCAAGGATGTGACACGAAGATTTTGAAGAAAATAGCCTCACCCTAAACTACCCTTTACATGGAAAATTTTTCGAAAATTTTGATTTTCTTCAAAATGGCTCTAACGATTTTGACTAAAATGTCATATGTTTGAGATATTTTGATGACAAATGAAATGTATATCTTGAATTTTCTGGCTATAGCCCGTGTAGTGGTATTTACTCTGGACGATTTTTGCATAACTGGTAAACCGTTATAGACCAAATCATACTACACAAAAAATGTAGATCTTGCTAAAATACACAATTTATGTCTAAATAAATTTTCTTGTAGGATGAACCATTTCGGAGATATTCTTTGTTATGTGTGTGAGTTTCGGAAAACAGAACTTTCGTAAAATGGGTCATCGTTGTTCATTTTTTTATATGTTACGTGTACAAAGAGAACGGAATCTCAAAGCTTTAAAAGATTTGACTATCGCACAAAGCCTACTGTATTCCAATATTCCCCTTGCACCTACAAGGAAATAAGCAATAAGATAATTTGTACAAATGTTTATTTTAACTAACACGAAGAAGATATAGGAATAAGAGTTTGTAAGAATGGTTAGTACAAAAGTAGAGAAAATCATGTGAGTGCAACACATCAGATTTTTTTATTATAAATCTGAAATTTAGTATAAATCTAGCAAAAATTGACGTTTCCATTCTATGATTTTTAAAACATTTGGTGACCATAATTCAAAATGTATTTTAACTTTTTATACAATAAACACCTGCAGAATAAGAGTGCTCTTCAGTTTGAAATTCTAGGTGTCTGGAAATTGTTTTTTCAGCACAGACACTCTTTAAAAATTGTCAGCACGTCACAGTTTTTATTCAATTCTTCTGAAATGTTTCATGTAGATTTCCAAAACACAAGCAATTGAATATTTGGTATATATTGGTTGATGCCGCGTATTACGACGTACATCGGTTACAAAGGTGGTTCGCTCACTAGCAACAAAAACTACTGGATCTTCTCTGAATTACCTAACAATGGTATGTTTAACGTGTTATTGTACCATGTAGAGTTGCAACAAAATTAATCTAAAGTAATTAATTACACTTAATCAGACAATGAGCGAAGAACATGCGCAGACTGCCTTCTGCTGATAAGCTATGGACGGTGTGACCGCTAGCCAACTATCATGGCCGAACAAGCGCAGTTTATAAAACATTGCAGAAGGAAGCCTCTAACGAGTGGTGAAAAGTTCTCAATGTGTTCCACAAACTATGCGAGAAATATCCCACTTTAGCTATCAAAGATATTGTTAACCTTACAGAAGAGTTTACAGGTGTGTCCGAATTAACCATACATTGCGCGCGCAGTGAAAGGTTAAAAACAGGGAAGCTAACCACGCCTATAGCCGTTAAGATTCTGAGTTTACCACTGATCACACCAAATCACGTGAGCGTGCGTTATATGCTTATAATCCGCCATTTATATAAGCTTACATCTCTGATTTACGGGAGATTAAGTTAGCGTTCGTTTTATTTATATAATTGTTTTATTTGTTATTTTCGGTTAATTAGCAGCCACTGGGTATACCACAGATAAAGGGAGGTGGGAGGAGCAGAACTCCGACCTAGATGGAATACCTCTTTCAGATTCATATTAGGTATGTTAAAGCTTTCTTTTCTATAGTGATTTTCAATTTATATTTGTTATTATGTTTTTAATTCAGAGTGCTACACGACATTGTTATCTAATCACTAGTGTGTTTTAAACTACCATGTGGAGGATTGTTGGGTCGAAGGCAGGCGATGATATTTGCTGCACGTAGTTCTCTATCTTAGCAACACGTGGTTACGAAAGTAGTTCCGTCACTGCTCCAATCAGAGCGAGAAAGCGGAAGGATACGTTTTTATGCATTGTGTACATCACGATCAATTCTTTCGCTGAAACCAGTTTGCTTTAAAGAATGTCGTACTTGTCTGTAATATTTCTGAACATAAAGTTTCCGTGTCTTACATGAAGGAATGGTTACGGTTTCCTTACAAGCTGATTCTTCTGCATGTTGCACACATCCTCGTTGTATGGATACGCAAGAACGAATTGTTTAGCCGGATTTTTTCTCAAGAACTTTATTTGAAGTGTTTCCAGAATACAAAATTTCTGCAGCACAGAATTCCTGATTCTTCTCAATGAAAAACTGCACAAGAACGAAGTCTCCTGCATTGCTTCCTTAATAATCGGTGGGACATGTCTTAAACCAGTTGTGCTAGAACCTGTAGAAGAAAATGGCTCAATTTGGACCAAATCATCTGCTTCTTCTAATGTAGAAGAGCTTTCTTCAGGTTCTATTTCTCTTGAAATTGTTTTCTGCTTTCCAGATTTTGATATTTAACCTCTTTGGTTATCCTGTTCTTTTTCTCACCTATGCGTGCACGTTTCAGGGATTCCATGAAAGAGTCACTCCAAGACACCTCAGAATGGTTTTTTTTTTTTGGTTAATATTCTGTAAAGTAAGTTACTGGAATACTATGTTTGGTTTGCCTATGCATATTTATTTAATTCGATTTAATTTTGTTTCTTTACAGAGGTGCTAGTTTAAAAGTATTTAGGGATTATTTCAATATAGTTGGTGCTGTATCCTGGCAAGAGTAGCATCTGGAATATTTCTTTGGTATTTTGGGATGGCCGAAGTGACCCTTAAAATTCACACGAATAAATATATATCTAATTCAATGAAGCAGTAATTGTTTAATCTGTTTCAATCTTAAATTACGTATGTATATTGGAGATACTTAGTCATCAACTAGTGGAATAAAAATCACCTACCCTTTAAGTTTTAGCTAGGTAAAAGCTTTTTGTCACTCTTACAAATAACAGTAGTTATTGACGAAACGATATCAGCTGCTACTGATGTCTACTTTCTTTATGCACCAGGATGCATGGAAAACAGCATGGTAGCTAATGCGCTCCTTCGGCTGTACAATAAACCTTACGAAATCGTTACAATATTAATATTCTAGGTGACAAAATAAAAAGTAAAGTTCAACGACCTAGTGGCCGAAGCCAGCCTGTTTTATGTTAGTCATTCAGTATATAGCTGATAGGGATAAAGAACACGTGACTGCATCTCTGACCAGCGTTAGAGGTTCCGGTTTGAATTACTTACTGAAACGGGGCAGTTTTCAGAACCTTTATCCACATTCCACAGAATTTTGAAATGTAAATGTGTGGTGTATGTTTTATGTAAAGTTTTTTTTTTTTTTTTTTTTTTTTTTTTTTTTTAAATGATTTATTGATCGATCAGCGCATTTGCGCTCTACAGACCATTGTTGAAATACACATAACAATAAATAAAATATAAGAAGTAACATTGAAATGAGGTAAACCTCATTGGGCCCGTCACTGACAGTATTAGTTGAAATTAAATCAGATCTTGCTGTGATAACTGGTCCAGTGGTAGACGACTCTTGATGCGTGTTGGAAAGTTGGATTTTCTGCCAAGAGAGTAGTGAATAGATCCAGGAACGTTCTTTAGATTGCTGTAAAACTGTTCGGCTTGTGAAGAAATTGACTGTTGAATGGTACAGATTCCAGTTTCTCTGTGTAGTTGATTGTTTCTGACAAACCATGGCGCATTAGTTGAGATACGTAAGATTTTGTTTTGAAACGTTTGGATGCGTTTAATTTCTGTAGCACTGGCTCCTCCCCAAATTGGACAGGCATATAGTAAAAGCGGCCTTAAAAGAGTTGTGTAGAGTAGTATGCAGTTTTTTAACTTAAGCGAAGATTTTTTGTTGCGAAGTGGATAAAGTTTTGTCAGTCTTATTTGGGCAAGTTTGAGTTTGTTACTTATATGTGGCTTCTTATGTAAAGTTAAGGAACCTACATAAACGAGTTGTTCTCAAACAACAAACAAATGATTTCACTTATTCTGCTTAATCTCCACGCGTGGAGGATTTACACCCGCCCGCAGGACTTACAAGTCAGTGCCTGAGCTCAGATGCCTGTCCACGAGCACACGGACTTTGAATCAGCACAAGACCTGATATGAAGGATATGATATGAAAGAATCGTGAAATGGATGAAAGGAAATGTGATTATAGAGCAGTTGGTGGAAACTGGAGAAGCCGGAAAAAATACACTCAGACGCCCGTCATACCATATAGAACATCAATAAGGTACCGAAATGAATGGAAATATTTATAGTTCTACAACTGCCTTTATGATACTCCATTGAGGAAAAATATGCATGGTTGGCATACACATTGACACCATTGAACTACTCTTAAAAATCTATTCTTAATGAAACTCATGCAGTTCACATGGTATTGAAATGTATATAAAGACGTAATGATCACGATATTTTGGGTTGTGTTCGGAGATTTAGCGCAAGAAGCCTTAAAAGTGCAGTTGATACTTCTGCATGCAAAATAAAGTTACAGGTTCTGTACCCGCGTTAAAGGCTCTTCTGAAGCCTGAATGTGTTATTTCAAGATACATAAACTTCTCTTGCGTTGTACTTCAGATAAGGAATCATTAAATTCATTAAAGTATTAGATAACTCAGTATTGCTCTGTTAGTTAGTTTTAATAATTGCGCATGCTATCTTCAATATGAGTTCATACATTCTAAGAAGGATTTTATAACTCATTTCTTCTACTTCTGCAGAAGATTATCACAGTACAATGGAAGATAGGACACGCTCCAGGTTGGCTCACGTTTTCACTTTATATCCGTATTCGGAGTGTGATGCTACATGTTTTCACCATTACCACGCTAAACAATTTTACATCTAAACAGAACCAATAAACATTCTATACACCTGATAAATAAACACTTAATTTTCATAGTCACTGTATGAGGAATGTATATACAACAGCAATTTTATTTTCTATAAAACGTACCTATTAGGTTGAGAAGGTTTTGTACCCCACACAAAAATAGGTATAGCTCAAAAATCAAAAGTCGATTAGATACTAATTGTAAGTTTGGCATCTTTCAAGCAGTGACAGGAAATTTTCAAGAAAATATCTCCACCTCAAACCTTCAATTACATGGAAAATGTTTCGCTGTTGTTGACTCTCGCAAAACTGCCTCTAAAGATTTTGATTAAAATATATATTTAAGATATTTCTTTGACAAATCAAATGTATATTTGTATTTTCTAGAAATAATCTAGAAATTCTCTTACTTCTAAATCAGTTTTGTATAACTGGTAAGTCAAAAGAGATAGTATCTTATACAGAAAATCTGTATATCTCTTTAAAGCACACAAATTATATCAAATACGTATTATAATGATATTAAGCACTTTTGAGAGTCTTTGCCATTAGTATGAATACTCAAATTCATATATGTTTTTTTCAAATGAGAAGTGGCTATTAACTTTTTCTCGTGGTCATGCAAGCAACATGGAATTGCAAAGCCATCGATAGCAATCAGCTCTTTAAAAATCTAACTCGCAGTTAGATTGAAGTATAAGCTTTTGGATAAGCTTTAGTGGAGAAAGTCATGGAACTGCAACATGTGATGTTTTTTTCTACATAGGGGTGGCAATTTTTAGAATAAAGTTCTGTATTTCAGTAACAGTGATTGTAGATTCTCGGTTTGAAAATAAAATACCCTGTTAGTATTTTTAATTGTGGATATTTCTTTTCTCCAACAACACCACCGCATTAATATTTTCCTCCATAATGCATTTTTCCAACCCCCGGGCTCAAAAATCCTCAGGAAACAAAGGTGTACATCATAGAATAAACGTGTAATATTTCATTTATATATACCAGTGTCCCACTCCATCCGGCATTGGCGTAAGTAGATAACTCTTCGTGCGTTACAACAGTTGCAGAACGCCACGGGACAATTCAAGCCATAGAGAGGGGAGTAGCGTTTTCCGCCTCTCAGCGAAGGCATGAGATGAGACACAGTTGGACTGCATGTTTAGTCCCTGATAATAGAGAATAACAATATAAACAACCGGAAAGGTCTCACTTTACTTACAGCATCTTTATTTTCCAGGGGATAAGCTCACTCTTGTATATGGTGATATTGTCTAACATTACGAATTACAGATTGTAAAGTGCAAGCATGAGGACACATAATGTTTCATTGAGAAATATATGGTGAAGTGTTTTAAGAGCTGTTTGCTATGCGATGCCTTTGAAACCCCGTTCTCTTTGCAAGGCCAAGACAAAAAAAAAGCATATTGCTATTTGAAAAAACAGTATAAATATTGGCAAATTGAAACAAATGAGAAAGAATATCTCGGAAATGGTTAACTCAAAAGAAAAAGGAACTATTAAATATAAATTGCGCGTTTTAACGAGATCCATATTTTTAATTTAGTAAGCTTTTGTGTCTCTTACTGTTCACCATTTATGCAAAAATCATCCAGAATGAAGAGGTCTTCTGAGATCATTCCCAGAAAATTCAAGGTATGACCCAGGAACAATCATGGAATTGCCTGTTTGTGTCTGTCACTGGATACTGACTGTCTCTCTGACTGGAGGAGTCAGATGACCCGCTCATTACGTAAGGTTCTCCAAAGAGAGCAAGTTGGATATCCCTGTTCTAAACTATTATATCTTCATATTTTCTGAACAGTGAGATGTCAATTTTTGAATACCGACATGTTCGAAGCAAATAACTGTAATCAGTATTATTACAATGCTCTTATGGTATAACATATTGGGATTAATATACTTAGGACTTTTAAAGCATCATAAATAAATAAAATTGGAAATAAAATATCTGCAAATTTATATTTTACAATTGTTCTTTCACACAAAACGTATGTAGCCACTAACAGAAACTTGGATGGCACTTGAAAAATCTAATAAGTGTCATGACTGAATCCGAATCACGGATCATGGAAAACTGGAGAATCGTGGTTCAAGTCCCGATCATGCTACTGAAGTTTTCAAGTCTGATTCAACTTTGTATTCTATTTTTATTAGTTTTAGGAATAATAGTGACACGTTTCTGTTAAAGTGATATAACTTTACTGCATTGGGTATTTGACACAGTAAAAAATATATTTTTAAGATTTTTAAAAGTAGTTATAGATTTCAAATTGAAATTACTATTGAGATTAAGTTTCACGGTTCATCATAAAACACACACGTTCACCAAAGCTCTGCGAGTATTCATATGTAACGATTGAAAAGGGATCATTTTTGAGATTTTGAATTAAACAGATGCATTTAACAGAATCTGACTTAAAATGTAAACAAATGTAAAGGAACACGGTGTCTTAGGAACACCCAACATGCATTTAAGAGCTTTCATTAATTCAAGAGCGGGCATTGTAACAACGTATTTAACAACAGCAAAATAGTTTTTACAGTTATGTATTATCATAACGGTAATTTGCTATTCAAATAATATTATAGAGCATAAAACGATTTCTTACAAAATAACTCTTGCTTTGAAAACACTGAAATTGTCACTTTTAACTTCAGATTAATAGGAAGAGCAATTAATGTTTTAATAGTTTCATAATTAGCACTTCTCAGCAAGCACCTATACAGTTTGGTATGCGCAAATGATTGGTTTAGGCATGAAGATGTTAACACATTGGATACCAAATTTAAGGTGAACAGCTCACAAAATAAGGTTTAGAGAACTTAGCCTGCTTCTATTCATAAGGGACCTGAAATTAAAACAATTATGCTTCTCAAGGAATTATTTGACGTACCTAATACGTTTTATTATTCTTTCTGATTCCCTCAGTTCCATACAAGCATATTAGTGACCCATGGAAAACAGATATCTATATTAATTCAAGACATTCCGATCCTGATCCATTCATTGAAAGTGGAAATCAAATAAATTGGAATCTTGTGAATAGTTTTACATTGTGACATAACTGAAAATGAACTGACAGACCTCGCAGCAATGCCTACAAAACTTCCCAATTCAAGGCACCATACACCTAATAGATATTTACTGCTGTCACAAAATTACTCTTTTAGTTATCTTTCAATTATTCCTTATTTATTAATTTCCATTGATTACAGCAAGTATGGCCTTAATCACACAAATTCACACAAATACGCTTCTTTTTCGTTGTTTTTACACACAAAATTTACAACCAGGATTTAAAACTACTAGCAGTTATGTCCTGTCAACGTGACGTCAGCCACCGAATATTAAACATCGGAAATGCTTCCCACATGGAAGCTCGGCGTTTAGGGTGTATAGGCGTTCCATGCCAATGCTACAATACGAAGATTAAGAAGCTTTGGATAACACAGTAAATGAAAACGGAAATTGACATACCATTTATATATAAGAAAACCGAATATCAGAAATTGCCACTTCTATGAATTATCCAAAGTTCTTTCATAATACAATCTTTTATTGTAAACATATTTCTATGCATACATAAATTTAAATTGTAACCTTTTACTTGGTATTCTTTAGTGATTTGTCACGCTATTGTTAATTACCTATGTTATATTCTGTATCAAGCCTGAATGACTCGTGTCACATAGTCATCAGTCAAGGTCGGGAGCAGGCTGCGCTCTCTGAGCATCAATTGCCCAGCCCTATTCTATACACAAGTTTTAGCAATAGTCTTTGTTATTACATTATGTTGTACAATGTATTTTTATACTGTAATATTGTGGTAAAGAATAAAAAATAAAAACGTGAGTTCCGCGACCTTTATAAGAAATAGTAAAAAAGGGAATTTATTTAAGAAACAAAGGAAGTGTTTAGAAGGCACTAACCTGGACAATGCGTGTCTCAAAGGGATGTTTAGATGCTGCTGAGAGTATAGGAGAACTGATCTTGATTGTAGTTGGAGTCGGAGAATTCGGGATCGCCTGCAGTTTCTCGATGACTGACACTGAGGAGCTGTAGCCGCAGCCCATCGGTAGTATCTTTCCCAGTTCAGCTGCACAATAACAGTGAAAGATAAGTTACAATTGTGTGGCTTCCTAAAACTACTTTATATGGGATGTTAATAAACCGTAACACTTCAATTCCCTTGCGTATAATTTCTCAGCCTTCTATATCACATAAAGGGAGAAACTGTCTCATAAAGTTAGACACGGTTCACAAAAGAACAAACATGATCTCAGAGTCGCTAACTGTATCCCATAAATTGCCCAAAAGTAACTTATCACACGCTACACTTGATAATGTGTGATAATTTCAAATTAGCAACAGTTTTTAACTATTGTTCCTTTAATGGTAATTAATGTATTTGTTCAGAAGAAAGGTTATTTTTAGTGGTAAATATAAAGTGAAATGTATATGAGATTCAAAACTGGTGTTCTGTTATAACAACAAGAGAACATCACAATAATGTAATTCTTGGTTTCATTTCCTTTGTCAACAGTTCAGAACTACACTAATCGAAATGAACATATTTTAATGTTTATAGAGTTTAACATTTACGGTTAAATCTTTGCGATATAGTATTTAAATTCATACATCATTGATATCATTCGACAGTCTACTTCCAGATAAATTCTCTCTCTCCGCTCGATAATTTATTTCTTAGGTCCGACGTCTTATGATATTACTTGTGATAATTTCTTGGGAAATTTTATAGAAAGCTTCGACTTACATCCTTGAAAAATATGGAACATATGTGAGAGGTTTAATATTTTCTGGCCTTTCGTTTCTTGGTAATGCTGTTCATATGAGCGCACGCAGAAACACTCACAGCTTTCGCTAAAATTGCCTCCTTTGGGGGAGAATTTCATGGAAAATCTGCATATCGAACTTTGAATGGAAATGCAGTACTTCCTCTTCTTGCCATAGATAAACAACAAAGAGAGTGATAAAGAAAGGCTACAACTGTAGACAGCAGCAGACCGTGATATAAAAAGAAATAACTGTCACGTTTGTTGTTCCTGTTGCTCTTGGATATCGTGATGTTGCCTAGCGTGCAAATGACGGAACGCCACAATCAATAAAACATTACATTCTATATGAGATTTGCATGTCCTTTACGGCAAGCCTTTTTGTCTAAATGTTCGTACTTGCATAATTGTGTAAAAAGAGGAAATAACACAAGACTAAACTTCTATCTTCCCGGGTGACTAAACGTCTTTACAATAAGTGTCTTGTGGGAATGTGTTGCTACTAGAAGACTGTTGGATGAATTCAACAAGGAAGTTCAGTTAAGATTGAGGTGCAGCAATAAATAAATGGTACTTGTGTATGATGGAGTTAAACATTTATAGTAATTTTAATTGTTTGCTGCAAAAGTTTATGGAGTTCGTCAATTTGGAAAACGTGAATTCAATTCATTATATTCAACTGTTATTATGTTCTTGTTCATATAATCTTTGCAAATAAAATAAAAACTAACACATAAATAAAATATGTAAATATTCAAATATAATGTATAAATACAATATAATGAAAATGAAATAGATAGTGAAAAGATTGAAATAATAGAAGTAAGCGAAACAAGAAATTTAAAGAATCGAAAATCAGCAGGACCCGATACAATAACAAATGAAATGCTGAAATATGTAGGGAAAATATTGATAACTGTACTCCAGTAGTTATTTCAACATATAATAAGCAGCGGTAACATTCCATCACATTGGAAACCCAGTGTAACCATTACCATATTTAAGAAAGGAGAAAATTGAAGCCGGAAAATTTTCGCGGAATGTCACTACTTAATAACACTTTGAAAGTTTTTTACTAGAATTTTAAATAATAAATTAAATACAATAACAGGCATTAAAGAAGAACAGCAAGGCTTCAGGAAAAATATATCTATAGTGGATGGAATATAATCGGACAAATTATAGAAAATTCATGGGAATTTAATTAACTAGAATTTGTGTGTCTTGTAGACTTCGCTTTCGATAGGGTAAAATTAAAAGATGTACCCATGTACTGATCATGTCAATAATAGAGGTCACCACAGAATGCAAGACAAGAATAAAAGTAAAGGAACAAACTCAAGAAATAACAATTGATTAGGGAATTAGACAAGGCGATTCCTTAAGTCCAGTCCTTTTTACTTTCTCTACTGGTAAGTAGGGGAAGTATTGTATTCCACCCAAAAATTCGATGTCGAGATTTCACCAGAAATATGTTTTGAGACCCTCTGAATCCAAAAGAGCATTTTTAAACAAGGTCCGTGTGTGTGTGTGTGTGTGTGTGTGTGTGTGTGTGTGTGTGTGTGTGTGTGTATGTATGTATGTGCGCGCGCGTGCGTGTGTCAGTCTGTGGGCAGCATAACTGAAAAACGAAAAGCCTATTAAAAACCAAACTGGTATTTAAGTTTAATGTCTTTCAAGGATGCGACACGAAGATTTTGAAGAAAATAGCCCCACCCTAAAGTACCCTTTACATGGAAAATTTTTCGAAAATTTTGATTTTCTTGAAAATGGCTCTAACGATTTTGATTAAAACGCCATATGTTTGAGATATTTTTATGAAAAATGAAATGTATATCTTGAATTTACTGGCTATAGCCCCTGTAATCTTATTTACTATGGACGACTTTTGCATAACTGGTAAACCGTTAGAGATAGACCAAATCATTCTATTCAAAAAACGTAGATCTTACTAAAATACACAATTTATGTCGGAATAAATTTTCTTTAAGGTGAACCATTTCGGAGATATTGCTTGTTATGTGTGTGAGTTTCGGAAAACTTAAAACTTTCGTGAGATGGAACATCGTTGTTCATTCTGTTATATGTTAAGTGTGCAAAGAAAACGGAATCTCAAAGCTTTAAAAGATTTGACTATCGCACAAAGCCTACTGTATTCTAACATTCCCCTTGCACCTACAAGGAAATAAGCAATAAGATAAGTTTCTACAAATGTTAATCTGAACATAAAGAAGATATAGGAGTAAGAGTTCGTAAGAATGGTTAGTACAAGAGTAGAGAACGTCATGTGAGTGCAACACATCAGATTTTTAATCCTATAATGGATAAATTAATTGAAAATTTGCCAAAAGATCGGGGGTACAAGATGGGAAACACAAGATTCCATATAATATGCTAAGCAGATGATGCTGTCCTCATATCACAAACAGAAGATGGATTGCCAATTCAATATTAAGGCAAATAATATAATGGGAATAAACGCGCAAAAACAAAATGCCTAACAGTATCGAAAGAACCACTGAGATGGAAGTTAGAAGGGGAAAGAAAAATGATTGAACAGGTTTCAGAATTTAATTATTTAGGTATTCAAATAACAACCTCCAAAAATTTAAATCGAGAATTAAAAACGTAGGCTGATAAAGCAGTCCAGATATCAGGATCCATAAAGGGCATAATTTGGCGAAGTAAGTATGTGGCATAAGAGAGTAAAGCTCGCATTTATAAAACAATACACCAATCTGAGCTTATGCAGCAGAAACCAGAGTAAGCACAGTCAAAACAAATCAAATATTAAGTACATGCGAATTGAAAATATTAACAACAATTCAAGGAGAACCAATACAGAAATCAGAAAATTGCCAAATTCAGGATATAACACAATTTATCAGTGAGTGATGGAAATATTGGAGAGAACACATTAACAGGATGGAAAACAACCGTCTAGTAAAAAGAGACAAAGAAGATAGACCTTTAGATGGGAAAAGGGCAAGAGGAAGGCCCTATTGGAGATGGATTGACAGTATTTATTACTCATCCGAGGAATGAAAGGAGAAATGAACAGGATATTATCCTCTACACAAAGAAGATCCAATTCAGAGACAAAAATCAAACTGTCTTTGAAACCCAGTGGTTGTCGCACTGATTACTAAACTCAGATGCACCAAATTTGATGTTGAACTGGTTTGACACGGTTCATTTTTAAGAGAAAAAGAAAATTACAATAATAGAGGATTTGGAAGCCGATCGTTTTATGTTCTTTTAAGACAAATGGCAACGCTTGGTAAATGTAATGTATTCGAAATTTAGAAGAGAAAAGTAAATTGTAGCTTATCAAGTGCATCAGTATTCTAAGTACGTATAAATAAATATAAAACGGAATAAAGAAGATAAAACGATCGTAGGAGTTTCAAGCAATCACGACTGTGGTGGAACCGATACAATAAACATTTGTGAGGAAATGAGATCCTGCCTTAGAAATATAACAACGACCTTGCCACATAATATAAACCTGATAAATCACTACGCCATGAAACATAAATAATAAAATCCAAAGATAAGTACTTAGGTAATACTTTAGAATTTTAGAACGAAAAAAAAAAAAAAAAGACATAAGTTGTATAAACTGTCCGAATTGACGGTCTATTGAACAGTGTTTTAGGCTGCTTTAGTTGTATGAACACATTTTACTTGGGGAATTATGTCTACTTGCACTTAGGAGGCAGTATCTCGTAGTACAATCATCGTCAAAATCGCCTCTTCCTTCACTCTTTGGTACTATTGTTGGCTGTAGCAGTTCCCTGGGACATAGATGTTTCTTCTCCCGAATACGGGCCCAAATAACTTCGTTGTCGATGAGCCCTTAAACCCCATGTACTCACTCATTCCACCAATTAATCTATGGTATTGTGAAGAGAAAATTTGTGTAAGTGTTTGTGTGTTTAGGATAATCTTTAAAACAATTTAATCGATTTTGAATAATTATTTTACCGTTGAAGAGCCCTATTATTACAAATGGTCTCAACATACGCACTATTTCGAACAATTTGAAACTTTAGGATTTTCGTGTCACAAAACTTCAATTCCGTTTCGTTTGAATATGAATACCAGAGACTACTTATAGCAATTTATTAATAATAGGGTATACTTTTCATGATTTGAGCCTAGAGGAGTAAATGGAGGAGATTTGAAATATTTTAAAATTAAGTTATTCTAAACGGCTATAGAGGGAGAATTGTACAGCTTTATATCGCCACATATCCTCATATTTCACTGAAGTTTAATCAAATAATACTTTTGTTAAGTTTTGACACAACTGGGTACATTTAGATTCACGAAACTCGCAAATATGAAGAACTACTCCTTACATTCAGTCCATAGTCTCAACCCTAACGTACAAGTCAAAATTCTTTGTAGGTTAATACTATAAAAAGGTATAATCAAACAAAAGAAACTAAACAAAAGGTATAAGCTAACATAACTATTGAAACTTTTAAAGGTTACACTTTTCATTTTCAACCGCTTGTAATTAAAAGTATACTGCTTGGCCAACCGGGGCATAAATGGGGCATAGGACTTGGTGAAAACTATTGAGTACTATGAAGCTTCAGAGATATACGCATATTCATATATTTCAACCTCTCATGCACAAATTGCCAATGTATAAGCAATCAAACAAACTTGGGCAAAACTTTGGTCAGTTACGCATTAGGTCTATCTGTGTATCTCTCTGTCTGTCAGTCCTGTTGCACTATAGTCCTTTGAGTGTAGCCTTGGCCTACCGCCCGGCCGCTGGATCCCCCACCTCTGCCCACTACAAACATCATGAGTGGGGTCCAGTGGTGGAGAGTGGGACGTGGTCAGCGTCCCGAGCCCTTCCGGCCAGTATATGCGGTCTTCATAACCGGAGTTGATCATACAGAGGAACCAGGATGGGTGATCAGAGCGAGAAAGTGGGTGATATGAAATGATGGTGAACAATGATAAGAAAGGTGATGATGGAGCAATTGTTTCAATGATGCGAGGGAAACCGGAGAACCCGAAGGAAATCTGACCCTGCTCCGGTGTGTCCACCACACATCCCACATGTGGACGCCTGGGATCGAACCCAAGTCGAACAGTCTAACCGCTCGGCCACGACGTTTAAAAAGCACGCCTGTCCTTATTTCCAATGACAGGACCAATGGAATGCCTGGTAAGCAATCTGGTAGTATTCGTTGTTCATACGTGGGATATCCATTTAGTCCTATAATACTTTAAACTATAACATAAAGGTAAATTAAATAGTTTCTTTCCTGACACTTCATTCCTTATGACATCCAGTTTTGGTGTAACATTTCTGATAATTTCGTTTACTTGGATTCTTCCTTTATATTTCTCTAGCCATAACCGCTACCAACATGTCATTACTATAGTAATATCTTTTCTGGTTTTGTTTAGTGCTCTCCTTACCATTCGTTCAAGTACGGATTACACCTTTTTATGTTGACTAAATTTCCATTTTTTAACATGATAGTTATATCTTAAGTAATCGAGTGGGATGGCAACATCTGTGAACTGCATTTGGAAGGTTGTGAGCTCGATCATCGTGGCCAACATTATTGACCCATGGGTCTTTTCGGAGGTTTCCTCGGATCACTAGGTGAATTCCTCTCCCTTTATTACTCTTCACCCTTCACCCACTTGTGGTTGACTCCCGTTGACAGGTGTCTCGGACGCTGCATAGCAGGGAGAAAGGAGGTATCTCTAAACCTACTTCCCCCACGGTGCGGTCTCTGGCTTCCCAGTCTCTCAGAGGATGTATCCACCTCCAGAAGGAGAGGGTGCTGGTTACACTGGACGATTCCGGGGGGCTTCAATCTTAAGCTGCTAGGGACCCTGCCCTCTGCATTGTCCGAGCTCGTGGATCGGCTGACCTGTTTCCTCTCACCTCACCCCTCACTCTCACCCCTTATGAGGTGCAGGTACAACGGCCTCATGGCCGAGGTGCCGAAGTTTATAAACTTGGCCAAATAAGATCAACCGAAGCACACATGCGAGTAACGCTAATCAGCAAATTTTTCCCGAAATCAAAGCCAGTGACATTTATTTTAAGTACCGATTTATGTGGCATTAAAATAATTAAAATACACATACTCTTGCAAACGATTACAAGTATTCTTTTGTTTCGTGTTATTTTTCCGGTAGCAGAACAATGCCATAAGTACTTTGTTTTATAGTTTATTTATTATTGGAAAAACTAAAAGCGACCACTTCAGCTCAGGCGTAAATTTGCTACCATCAGATCGTGGCCTGTCATGTTATTTCACACACATCAGCCTGTTGTTTCTCTTTTCGTTCTTCTGATTTTTTATTGTTTAACATGTTTTAACTTCTTGGTTATTTACTGTAGATTCTGGTTCACCTTAATTGGTATATCCCAGACATATATTTCCTGAAAAATGAAAAACGCTTCGGTTGACACAAAATGTAATGGCGGATGGTTCAACACAACATTCAATCAGAGGCTTGCCACGCCTTGCGGTGTTGTATAGTTAAACACGCTGTGAAATTACGCTGCAAAGCAGGTGACATAAATATCATTTGCGCCCAAAAATTTATTTGCACAGTAGGAAACAGAATAATAATGGTCAACTATCGGCGTCATCAAATTTTGCGACTGCTGTAAATAACTGCAGCGATGAAAGTCCATGAATGTTATAGAAACAGATCAATGGCGATAGCAGAACCTGAGGATGTAAATCTAACGAAAATGGGCGTCTATACAACAACTCGTAAATTATATTCTGTGTTTTGAAGGGGCGTTAATCTACTTTGCATATCTAACTTTACCAAGAAGCCTGGAACCCCTCGCTAGTTCTTGTAATAAACTTCCCTTAAAGGTTTTGATGTCTATACAGATTTCGCAGTCGGACATGCCGCAATCTTACATATATAGAACATTCAGTTGTTGGAAAAGAAGAGCTTTCATTGGCTTATTTGGTTGAAAAATTTCAGGTTCGAAAAATGTCGAAGATGTTTTGTACCATGATTCACAATCATCTTTTGTTTAATATTATACAGAGTGGAAGGGAAGTCATTAAACTCCTTCTAATATGTGCTTCATAGAACCATTACAAACAAAAGAGTCGAACTGTATTTTGTTCCTTGATCAGCCGATTTCGAAAAAATAAGTGATTTTTGATCCAAATTGGATGCGCAATTCCACAAGTCTACGGAGATAACAGTTTGTTACTTGTAAGATGCGTAGAGTAACTTATTTCTGACATTGCTTCGGTAGTAATTATGGGACATCACCAGAGTTTCAAAATAATCAATCACTTAAAAGACGTGAAGGAATACTACAAGCCGCTCTTAAAGACGTGTAGCATGTCGACACCGTTGCGTTGAGGTTGGTCAGGAAATTGACCTGGTTTGTGGATGTAAACATGCCGGGCACTTTCACTTTCGCTCTAATGTTTTGGGAACTAACGTTTGTGATTGGCCTATACCCGCACAGTAAACACAGAAGAACAAGGCAAGTTCAGTGGCCTAAGTTTCTACTCTAATAAGGGTTTCATTTGTGTATTTATTTTATGTTTTTAAAGTGAAGAAAGATCTATAGTAGGGGAAGACAGGTAATGCTGCTGTGACGTCAGCTCACTCAGCTCACATGCTCCCACCGAAAGCCAGTTGAACGTGTGACGTCACAGCGGGCAAGAGCAAATGGTATACGGGACATCGTAATTTTAATGCTGACTGTTTCAATTACGGAATGGTCACAGATTATAAATAATTACATTTCGCTTTACATATATATATATATAAATTCTAGTTGATGAAAACACTCATGTTATAACGCAAATAGAACAGAAATTAGAACTATTTTGCCTGAACTAAAGGAGAGCTATGCAGAACAATTAGGTGGACATTTTCCGACATGTGCCGTTCCATTCTTCTTTAACTAGTTTGTCAATGTTAAGGGGAAATGTACGGCACATTTGTAACCGAAGACTGCATGTTAGATTGTGATCTGACAATATGCTTCGGAATTTTCAGTTAGAAAGGTTCATAACAGAAAAGAATTGTTCGCACACATACGTAGAACCAAACATACATAATACCCGTACAACAAGGGCATATAACCTCAGAAATCTGGTTTGAGGGACATTCTTATAAAAATCAGCCAAGTTTTCCTTGTTTTTATATTTGTCCTTCAGCAAATCGTCGCACTGTAAGTTTATCAATTCAATTTGCTACCTGCTAGAAACATTAACATCCAATGAATACGGGGCAGCAAAGACCTGAAACGTAGTTGACAATGCTTCTACATCTTGAAACCTGGTCTCAAACTATTGTGAAACACGGGGAACTGAACACAAACACAAAACCACTACACACAACACTACACAACGTCAACGAAAATACAAATTAAAGACAAAATTCGTACTAACGCCGTTAGATCCCTCACACAACAAATAAAAAACCTCAGACTAGCCTGAAGAGGGTTCTCTCTAAACAGCCCGGGCAAGTTGTAACATTTTTCATATTCATTCAGTTTCCTGCAAGTAGCGCCGCTGATCTAGGCAGCATAGCAATACACTACTCTCGCCTGACGTCACACGAATGTTCAAGCTGGCTCTTCGTTTAAATACGTCACACGGCCCGAAGTTGTCTTCCCCTGATCTATACCTTATGTAAAAATAAAGGCTAAACAGTTATGGAGTGATAAAGCGGTACCATTTTGCATAAACATTTGTGAACTGCAAGCATCGGAAATTCTTCTTCCATAGCTGTAACTATCGTAAGTAGGGTCTACTACTACATGAACATGCAAAAAATGTGTATATTTATTATTATTATTATTATTATTATTATTATTATTATTATTATTATTATTATTATTATTATTATTATTATTATTATTATTATTATTATTATTATTATTATTATTATTATTATTTAAATTTTTGTATTTTAAGTTAATTTCATCCTTTGAAATTTAAGTACCTTGATACGCTTAGCATTACCGTGGTAAATGTTTTAGTCTTGTGGACTTTTTAGGGATTGAAAATTTAGTATTTAGGGATTGAAAGCACTAATGTGGCATAAGTGGTATACCCCGTCTTGGATGTTCGGTAAATATATTTGTTCTCACTGTTTTTGTACAGCTCTGAATCTGTTTAGACAACATTGCTAAAGAAAAATTGTTTTCCTTGTTACAAGTAAAAGCTATGACAGATTGCAAAATTAGGCTTTTCTAAACAGTCCGCACTGCACGAACACAGTGTTGTCGTTAATGGTGACACAACTATTCTCCCGTTTTGTTCTTCAGTTTGCCTACCGTGTAAGGGGCTTCTAATATATTACCACTGTGTCACGGTCAAGTCCGACAAGTCTTCTGACGTATGAAGTTGGAGGGAGAAAGGAGAAAATTACATCTAGTGTTATAACATTACACAATAGATAGTGGAAACAAAGGTAACGGTTTTTATGTAACTGAACTTGAATGAATATTAAATTAGGATGGGTAGCAAATATATAGAGAAAACCGAGCAGGATATCGCAGCCGCTTTGTGTTTCGTTCGAGAGATTCTAAGTTGAAACCTATGTACCATCAGGTCCGGATATTTGACTTAGTTTCCTGCAGTTGCCAGATAAATACAAGACCGGTAGACGGTCTGCAAGATGCACTTCAACCATCACTTTCCAGTATCAATCGCCCCTGCTGCTCTATAAATACAATGTTGTACGTCTCTGTGCTGTAACTCAATTTTCACCAGATGTTTAAAACATGGAAAAAATACATAAATAGCCGTCTGGCGTTACATATATAAAATATAATAAAGTAGTAAATTCACAATTATAGAATATATTTTTAAATTAATAACTATGACATAAATGTCACAGGAAATGGACTGTGCAACTGGCACCATCAGCGAACTTTTAAAGGGATAATACGATATGTAGAAAATTAGGCAACTAAGATCTTCGTCTAGCAAACACAGCTAAATGTTTACCGAAATATTCAAGGAATCACTGGTGATATGACATAGTAGTCTCAAACAAAATCAAATGGGAAATTAAAACCTCCAGATATGGAACATCCATATTCGACTGAAGTTACATTCCCAAGATCAGTGGCAGGTTTATCCTACGAATGTTAGAAACCTCTAATTTAGTAAGAAGCTCCAACATAGAGTAAGATAAATTACAAATATTCCTTTTTCAGAATATCTTATTATAACAAACCAATACAGCGTTATGTAAGATGATCTAGAATAAGATACAGGGAAAACCCTTGCTAATCTCGTTTATTCGGGACGATGCTTTGGTCCACCGAAAATTGGAATTGAGTTTTTGTTTATGGACGCTCTCTAACTGTTGTGGTTTTCAGTGTTCTGATCTACAATGGACGTCATCTAATTTTGCCCAGATGACTTTCTATGAGGCTTGAGGTTCTTTTACGTGCCATAAATCTACGACATTATACCACCGGCTTTACCTTCCTTCCGAAGGATTTTTACGCCCGAAATCCATCGCCTTCCATCGGTTTGAATCCGCGACCTCGATCACTTTGGTCTATCACTATATACGATGATGAAGACAATTACTATGGTAAACGACTTGGTAATTTTATTGAAGGTTAGAAGCCACCATGTGCTTTATTTTCTCATCTTAGTGTGTCCCGGAGGATGTCATTCTGAAAATAACTGCATTATAATATTGCAATTTAAATTATATCTAAAATTTAGCATAATTGGAGAGTTTTGTACCACTAGTATAGATATAGGTTCTTAAATCTATATTTTCACAAGAAGGTTATGTACATTTAAGAATAAATGTGTAAATAAACGAAAATAAAAGTGGAGCGTTTGAATACAACTGTCATGATATTGAAAAATATTATCTTGATATATTACGCCTGTGGAGAAAAGAAGGCCTGAAAAACTTACCGGATATGAAGTTATAGAGTTGCAATTCCGAGTTGTGCTTAATACAGAGTAAAAACCATAACGGTTTCTGTTGAACATTTATAAAACTGAGGTGAAACAGTACTGGGATTTCAGGTCCGGCGATGCTTTCACTGTCTGCAAGAATGGAGTATTGTATATAACGTAATCCACATGACCGAACCTTCGTCAACAACTACCTCACTGGACGGTATACGCTGCACTGACCCTTATACCGGCCATTCAGCACGCGACCCCTCAAATCAGATCGAAACGCAGTGGCGGACTCTCTTAATACAATTAAAACTGGAGAGCAAAATATTGCGTAGGGAAACGTACTGCCTGAACAAATCCATGTTATATTCATGGACTTTCTCTACCCTTAATTATTTATTTGTATATAGACTCTTCAAATTATTCTTATGAAAGCTTGTTTTTCTATCCACTTCATCTCAATCGAGATAAAGTTTTGTAGAAATAGTTTCATTACACATTCCGTTGTAGTATAAACGGTTAGAGGAAACAGAAGTCATAGCCAGTGGAACGCTATACGCTGGACTGAAAATGTCATAGTTTCCTTGACATCGTTAGAAACAGCTGACTGGCTGACTGACGACAGCACTTTAAAAAGGAGAATACTGAAAAATTCAATCCAATAATGGCAGATATCTCGGAAGTGGTTAATTTGAAACAAATCCTGTGTTTCAAAGAGATCTACCCATTTAGTTTTTGTTTTCCTCTTATGATTTGTCCTTTAACAGGTCACACAAAATTACTTCAGAATGAACAGTACTAAGGATTTTCCCAGAAAGGAAATATGCATCATGTAACCGCCTTAAAAATTTGTACGCTGATAAAAATCATCGGATCCATTTAAGAAAATAAAAAATATAGAATTTTTACATGCAAAGGGTATCTTGGGGAGGGAATTATTTTGAAAATCTTCAAGACGCGTCTTTGGAAGATAGTGAACATAAATACCAACTTTAGTATTCAACAAACACTTCGTTTTAGAACTCTTCTCTTCACTGACACATACGCACATGAACCTTTTTCTAAAAGGAAAAGAAAATGTAATAATCCACCTCTTAGGTTGTTTGGACTGAATTCCTTAATTTATGATGTTTTGCGATGAAAAGAAACAAAAATAAAGCTTATTTACATGACAAAGAGATTATCCACAAGATTGGTTTAGCCTATGTTAATATTCTTTATGCTCGTATTAGTTTCATTTTTTCCCTAGTTATTTAAATAACACCATCATCACCGATTGAATGTCGTTTCATAATGTACACCACAGTACAGTTAGTATTTAGTAAGTCAGCCTATATGTATGACATTTTTTGCTTACATTGTATACAATTATATTTGTAAATCTATGAGAATTCCCAAGTTTATACTTTTTATAGGTAGCTTTGATATTATTTTTATTTGTATCTTGCCTTTAAAAAGTGGTATTTCCGGGCGAATGCTAATGAGATCAAATTAAATTTAAAATAAAATGCATAATTATGCCCTTGCAAGTCGGAAGAATAAGAAGAATCGTATCTCTAGCTGAGGTGCAGTTGGTTCAAAATACATTTCGTCCAATAAGGGCATAATAACGTGATCATAGCGGATAGAAGAGAAAGTGTGAGTTCTCCCGCTAGTTCACTGCATGATCCGTGGTCCCGTGGCAACTGACCGAAACTGCGGCGTGGCGATCGCAGTCGCCTTAAAATGCGACCGAACTGCCTAGTATGTGATTCGGAAGTACAGACAATTTTATACGTATGCGTTGTGTGCTGTGAGTAATTAGGTACATAACTTGTGAAATTGCTTCTAATTTTGTGCATAAATGTGTGTGTTCTTCAAAACGTAAGTTTCAAGCAACATCAATAATTGATTAAAAATGCCAACTTGTTTTGTACCTGAGTGTCGTTCAGGATACAGAAACTGCTCAGAAGCTAGACATTTTTTTACTCCTCCTAAAGATAAATATCTGTTTTACAAATGGGAAAAGTCTATTCCTAGGAAAGACAGCAAATTATCTGTTAATCTAGTATTTGTGACAAACATTTTCCAGAGGACTTTTTAGTGAAAGTTGATTCATTCGTTGTGCATGGAAAACTAGTTGAAATCCCTAGAATTAAATGGCGGTTAAAGCCAGGGGCAATTCCCTGTATATTTCCTAATTTACCCAGGTACTTAACTACAGTGCATAAATCCCGAAAATCTCCACAAAACAGAGACAAAAAATTACTGAAAAAGCAATACTCAACAATCAGTAAATTTCCAGATGCAGAATCCAGTCAACCAGTTCTTATTTCAAACGCGCCGTCCTTCAACAATGAGGAATTCACAGAAAACAGTTCTAATTCCTCCAAGGTCACAAACACAAGTGTCAATAATGAAATTGCTACACTGAAGAAAAGAATTAGAAACCTCAATAGAAATTTAGTTAGAACTAAAATCCTGCTATCTAAAGAGAGGGCTAAATTAAAAATAGTAGAAAAGAAATTCGCTTGTTGCGAACATAAACGCAATTTAAATTATTTAAGTAAAAAACAAAAGCTGGTTCTAGATACAATGCTTAAAAAATACATAATTTGCATTGTGGTTTAATTTTTCAGCGTAAAATCATGTAAGCAGATATTTCCCACTGTTCTTCGTTAATTATAATACCCATTATTGTAAAATACCATCCTATATTATATGTCAAGGAAAGACGATGTTTCAAAACAGTATTTCCAATATTCCTGCTTACGATTTTAGGTATTTAAAATGCTAACTGATAATATGGAACCCATTTTCACCATGCATTCGTGAACTAAAGTAAAGCGACCGCGACAACAGTGCCATCTTGCGAGCGAACCATAGTAACTCCCGAAGAGCTCACACTATCTCTTCTATCCGCTATGACGCGATTGACATTTTAATATCCAGTGTGGAATCGAATCACGGTCTCAAATGACAAGTGTAGTTACAGATCATTGCCACTCATAGTAGCTTACAATAGGACTTCATAAATAGCAAGCAACATTTTTGTCCTTTGTTCAGGATTTTGTTATGGTTTTATTCCGCTTCTGATGACAATGAACTTAAAAGACAAAGACGTTTTTTTTCCGCTTCCACCAGTTTTCAGCCAATTGTGTTTTATTGAAGAATTTATTTTAACAACGTTTGAACTGTTTTATCCTCAGTTTAGAAATATTCACTTGATCTCTCTATTAACAGTATCTTTGTCTTAGTTTTGTTTTCTCACAAGATAATTTTATTGGATAATTAAGTAGAGTACAGAGTGAAACTTGTGAAGAGGCTCAACGACAAGCCTAAGGATGTACTCATCTGAGTTACAGTCGTAAGTCGGTATGCCATTTTCTCTTTAGTCTTCTGAACAGTGGGTCATGTAGTAGATACTATTATTTACTAACTAAAAGGATTTTGTGATTTTGGAAGGTTCTTTGAAATCGTCCATAATTCATTCGGAGGAACGTCGTTATCTCCGGAAGTCTTAGTTGCGCTTAAATTTGAACAGATTTCAACCAAATTTAAATATGTCGAACTATTTTGTTAAATGTCTTGCACATGAAATTTCAGCGTTATATGTATAACGGTTTCTTAACTTCTAAGAATGTCTAAGGCATTCGTCGGAAATACTGTTAATTTTTTACCAATTTCAACAGTTTTCAAATGTGTCGATAACCTTTGTTGAAATTGCTCTATGCATATCAAATTTGATCTCGTAATTACAGCGGTTGGCGAGTCCTTTCTTGCTTACAAATGGACAGAGGGAAAAGTGGCATTGTAAGATGCTTCACAGTTAGAAAGGCATCTTATGAATGCAGTGATGGAAGCCATGGTCTCATCTGAACCCACTTTGTGTGCGCTTTTCATTCTTCAACACTGTTATCAGTTGCTTAGGATTATCTGTTAACATTTACTTCTGTATTTATCTCAGTTTTAAAGTTATAGCAATGTTTATAGCAATCAGTGGACACTACATAACAGCGCTAGCATATGCTCTGTAAAATAATTTTACAGTTGGTCACTGAACGCGTTGCCGACATAAGCGGATAGTGGCCGTCGCCATGGGAATTATCAGTTATCTTCACCGAACTCGTTTTCCTACCTGCTGCTAATTTAATGGGAACGCACCCATATACATTCAAGTGGCCCTAAAGTGTCTTGGAAGGAGGTCAAAGTTCATGTGGGCGTTGATGCTTGCCGTAAATGTCTCCTTATCTCGTTCCAATTAAGTCAGCCAGAGAATTATGTCTTGAATTACGAACACGCTTCGGCAATAATCTCAGCAAGTAATTTAACGTTAGCGGGACAAGACATTAGAACTCGCAAACTGATAAAGAAAGAGAAAACGGTACAGAAATCCCAAGTCTAAAAATGCTCCTGGGTAACAGGTCATGACATGAAACCTGGTTGACACTCGCCTTTAAAAGCAGTCAGGCACAACTAAGCAACAACAGCTGTTTTTATTATGTCTGGAGTATATTGCACGTGGTTAACGTTATAATAAAACTCTGACCAAAATAGAATGTATAAAGCGGAAACTTGTTGCTTAGTACTTCAGGGACAAAGGAAAAAAAAAAAAAAAACATTCTTGCTACAGTAACATTGTACAGGGTGTTCTGAAAAAGCGTTACAGTATTTAAAAGAAATTTGTATGTAGCAACACAATGAAAAAAACTAATGTACCTATTACATTCATGCGACTTTCTTACCCACTTTTTTATCTGTAAGAAGATTCTACAAAATATTTTTGTATTCACTTAGGTAATTGTGAAAAACGTTAGCACAAATAATTACAAATTTTGTTGTAGGTACAAAGAGGATCACCATAGTCAGATGTTTTAAAAGCCCATCGCTACATTCTGGCCTTCAATTTCCAAGCTCACGGGAAACAACGAAATAGGGAAAGCACTTTAGATGCTTAAAGATGCAAGCCATTAATAGAGGAGAAATAGCTTAGCGGCAGTTCCCAGGAATTCAATATGGCTGACATTACACTAAACTGCACCGAACATTACACTAAAAAGCAGTACATAATAGACGCATCATTTCTAGCCTTATATATCGCAGGGTTAAAGTAACATATTTTCGAACGATGGCATACTTGAAGATCCTTGCCACACAACACACGATGAATCTACTCACCTCACCTTGCTCTGTAATAACACTTTTGGATAAAATCACGTCGAGCATTAAATATTGTAATATATTTAATGAACTGTGCTGTGAAAAAATAAAAACAGTAATTACAACTGCATATAATCCTCTAAAACAGTTCAACACAAAACCACGCAGACACGAACAATACAATGGTGTCTATAGATTAATACGTCCTCTAAAGAAAATATTGTGTTAAAATATGTCATGCAGTAACATCAAGTACGACCGTAGCGTTACATTGCTTCTATTTTACCAACATAGATGGAATATCACCAAATATAAACAGACCGCGCCATAATGGGGGGGGGGGGGGGGGGAGATATCACAGTTGGTTTTTTGGGGTATTCCAATAAGCTGTTTCTTCTATAGCGGATAGCTAGTAAGAGAATGGCATTAAAAATGGTTATTCGTAATAAATTGTGCGTTTTAAAGAAATATACATTTTTTTACCAGTACCTATTTGTCTATCTTCTTATGACTTACTCGCTATACAATGTTATACAAAAGTTTTTGCTAATGAAGAAGATTTCTCAGTCATAATTTTGTTTTATTCAAGACATAATTTTGTTTGCCATGCGGCATTTAAGCATGTGGTACTTTAATCAAAACCGTTGGAGGCATTTTTGAGAAAATAAAGCATATTGATGAAAGTTCTATGCAAAGGGTAGTTTGTGGTTGAAGACATTCTCTTCAAAGTCTCCGTTTGTACGCTTCGAAGATAATGATCTTAAATACCAATTACGGTATTCACCCGACTTTTTTTAGACTTATGCCGTTCACACACACACACACACACACACACACACACACACACACACACACACACACACACACACACACACACACAGACACGTGCGCGTGCTCTGTTTTCTAAAAATGCTGCTGTTTTCAAGGAGCCTGAAAACATATCTTTCCGATGAAATTCCGATGAAAATGTTTGGTTGCAACGCAATAGTCTATCATAGCAAAGGAAGTCCCCACGGAATGAGGCACGGGGGTGGGGGAAGGGATTGCCGATCAGACAAGGGTCCGGCATCCTGCCCACCCTCCTTGTTTATGATACACAGCACTGCTTAGCTACAGTCCACTAAAAACACGTGGCCAGTATCTGTAGCCTTCTGCTTTTAACACACACACGCACACACACACACGTGCGCGTGCTCTGTTTTCTAAAAATGCTGCTGTTTTCAAGGAGCCTGAAAACATATCTTTCCGATGAAAATGTTTGGTTGTAACGCAATAGTCTACCATAGCAAAGGAAGTCCCCACGGAATGAGGCACGGGGGTGGGGGAAGGGATTGCCGATCCTGCCCACCCTCCTTGTTTATGATACACAGCACTGCTTAGCTACAGTCCACTAAAAACACGTGGCCAGTATCTGTTGCCTTCTGCTTTTATGGAGAATACTTCTCGGTTTTAGTGTGCGCAGTGAATTATATCTATGTACAGTTTTACAATTTGAGCGATCCTGTGCTTGTCGAAGTACCAAATAATAATGTTTAATGTGTGTAAGAAAGATACGATTGTTCACAGTAGGGTGCGGGCAGTGGTGCGCATGCTTTTTGAAAAGTGTTACTCCTTGTGGAGCATACGTTCTCTGTAACACACATTCACTGTCCTTGTTCTAGTGTTCCCAAATAGATAAGGACAGTGAATTCCTGTCAGGGACTTTCTTTCCATTGGCGAACAGTATTTAGTCCACCCGCTAGGAACATGGCAGAGGGAGTAAAAGGTAACGGCTATGCCACATTTATGTGTTATTTTACCCACAATCACTTATTTTTATGTCTAAACTTTTCTTGCAAAATCTTAGTTTTGTCTAGCTCATGCTAATTAAGGTATATCATGGTTGCATTGTGCGTTTCATTACGGGTATTACAAGAGGAATAGACGAAACCGAATCGACAGCCAGATGTTTAAAAGTGTCAGCAGAATGTGTGTGTGTGTGTGTGTGTGTGTGTGTGTGTGTGTGCGCGCGCGCGCGCGCGCGCGCGCGTGGATACGTGGGTGGGTGCGTGTAATTAAGACAATGTAGAAAAATATTTGAGCAATAAAAGGGGAGGGTTGTACATGGTATTTATTGATCTAGAGTAGGTGGTGGATACCATTAAAAGAGAGGAAAAGGGGTAAGCAATACATTTACTAAATTATTGCGTAAGATACATCAGGAGAATGAGTGTGTAAAATTGCCAGACGATAAAGTAAGGGAATGTGTAAAGAGCATTCCAGGGGTAAGACAGGAATGTAAACTTAGTCCTGTGTTATTTAACTTATTTATAGGTGATATTATAAAAGAGATAGGAAATGTTAATAAACATGTACCAGTTATTAACAAGGAAATACCAGGTCTACTTTTGCAGACGATCTAGTGCCAGGTTCCGTTTAAGTTGTAGGGCTAAATAAAACTATTGAAGCTATTATAATACTGTAAAGAGATGATTCTGTTGAAGGTAAGTAAACAGAAATTAAAATTATGATCTTAAAGAAAGAATATAGAATGAAAAATAGTACTGGGAGGGAACAGAGATGGAAGTAGTGCGACTACCAAGGAGTTAGGCTCAACAGTGCAGGGAAATGGGGTAAACAGAAGAAAAATGTATCGGCAAAGGAGAAAAAATCAATATAGGTAGTTGGAGCATGTGTCAAAGAATACCAGAAATGAAAATATTATGGCTGGAAAGGTTACATAGCGCAGTAGTGGAAGCAACGATGCTACATGCAGCAGAAATATGCGGGCTGGAAAAAGGTTGGGAAAATTTAGACTTAATACACAGAAAGTTTTGTAAAGTAATATTGAGGTTACCAAGGGACTTACCAAATGGAGCAGCACAGACAGAACTAGGGAGAGTGGGAGCAAAAGGTAAAATGATAGAGCAATTAAATAGTGGTTTAAAATACATTCATTGGAGAAAAATGGTATATTAAAACAATACATGGTAGCACAGGAGAAAATGGGGAGAAAGAAACTTGAATGCACAAAATACGGATAATATTGGAGGGAATAGGTATGGGGCAAACATGGACAGAAAGAAACAATGAAAGTAAGGGTTTCTGGTAGGAAATTAGAACAAGGATGGAGGATACCGAAAAGCAAGAAATTCTGAGTAGCTTTAACGACTAAAGATCATTAATAGATTATAGATTCTTTAAAATGGAATGGGGGAGAGATAAATACACCGAAGTATGCTATAAAGAGTCGAGAAGGGAGTATGCATGGGGGCTAGCACGGGGGTAATGAACCTAAGTGGTATCATAGGGATGAAAAGGGGGAAGAGATGCACAAAATAAGGTAGATTGTATACAAATTGGCACTTATGTTGGATTGTAATGGTACGGACAAAGGAAGAGAGAATCTAATACCCAGAAATGAAATGACTTCCCATTAGACTTAAAAGGTAGGAAAATGTTAAATTAAAAATCCGACATATACATAGAGAAAACAGGAAAGTATTTAGGAAAATTACGTTGAAATGGTTAAAAGGACTATGAGGAAATAGGGGAAATGGAAAAGAATGAGGAGAGGAAAAGTAAGTAGTGGCCATAATAAAATTCCCCTTTATATATAAAATAATATGTAAATATAAGGGGAACTAGTAGATATAAGCAACTCCAAGAGGCAGGAATATGTTAGACAAGATATATTTGTTCATTGTTTTGTTTTTTTAGTAGGTTAAAGAAATAGCTGCTGGGTTCCAGTAGCTGAGGTTCTAGCTGGTTTCCAGTTGGAATAGCTGCTAGCGTCCCGTAGCTGAGATAATTGTAGAAAATATTAATAGATTTAATTATGGTTAAATTTTGTTGTTTATGAGCACAAATAAATTATTTACTCTCTCATATATTACATATACATATATATATTTAATAAATGGTACCCTAATAAGTATGCATTTCGATGTGTTAGTTATATTTTATCTTCAGCTAACAGTTTTTCCACAAACCAATCACCTGCCTGATGTTTTTTGCATAAGGGTAACTGCGCCGCGAAATAAACAACGCCTATCAGTTTAGACTATCCCTTTTGATTCACACCTCAATGCCCGGCCTACTGGCCTAGGTAGTGTGAGGAAATGTACTTGCAGAAACCATTAGAACTCAGTTCAGTTACAACATTTGCTATCGCTAGACCGATCTACTCTGTGTCACGCCTACTTGGAGGTACTAATCCCATTGAAAACATACCTCTCTTAGTAAGTAAACTTATTAATGCGCAAATAAAACAAATATTAATGTGATATTGTCCAATATACTGTCCTCAATTACTAATACTGCACTCATGCCCTTAACAGCTGTAAATGTGCCTTAAAATTCGGTCTAGGTGGGTCAGTTGGTTAAAAGCTGGCCTACTGATGCGCGGGTCCAAATCCGGCCCAGACCTATGGTTTTTAATTGTGCTTAAAAACGGCAGTAGATTTACTGACTTGTAAAAGAACTCCTGCGGGACAAAATTCCGGCACACCGGCGACACTGAAATGATCCTGGCAATTGACAACGTCGTTAAACAACAAAATAATTTAATTTAAAATTCCGTATTCTTTCAATAACATCAAGAGAAACAACTGATTACCGACAATACTTCAAAATAAAAACAATATTATTGAACATTTCAAAGCATCAACGATGGATATCTGGGAAATGGTTGATTCCACAAAACGTTACTAAAAAAAAATTATATATCTTAAAGAGAACAAAGCTTTGTGCAGTATATTTTTTTGTTTATTCCCTTAGCATTTTTGCAAAATTCCTTACGAATGAAGAGGACTTCACAGACTATTCCCAAAAAATTCAAGATAAACGTTTTATTCTTTATGTAAATGTCTCTAATACATGGTATTTTAATCGAGGTCAATAGGGCAATTTTTGAAACGTTGTTAGGTAAAGGTTAGTTCGTGTGGGAGATTTTGTTAAAATAGCATACTTAAAATATACTAAGTTTAAAATGCTAAGTGTAATATATAAGTTTTCTTTTTAAGTTATGCTATTCACAGACAGATAACTATACACAGATCGACACATAAACTTTTGACTAAATATGACCCAGTGGGCTTCAAACGTGCATCTCTGGGAAATCTTGCTATCAAAGTTTTGTTTGAAATACAGGACGTTCTCTATTTAATAGATATGGGGAGAAAATGTATAAAAGGGCATGTAAAAGTCATCAAGAATAAAGAGAACTACATGGGCTATAGCCAGAAAATTCAAAATACACATTTCATTTGCCATAAACATCTATTAAATATATGGCATTTTAGTCAGAATCGTTATACCCATGTTTGAGAAAATCAAAATATTCCATTTTCCTTGTGAAGCATAGTTTAGGGCAGAGGAACTTTCTTCAAAGTGTTTGAGCCGTATCCTTGGAAGATATTAAACTTAAATACCAACTTTGGTTTCTAACCCACTTTTCGGTTCAACGTCGAAATTCCGGAACACAATACTTAGCATACATAGTAGAGCAAGTAAAAACAACAAAAGAGATATCTAATTCATTATGTTCACCTCTTCCTCACTATCATATCTGGTACTTGGCTGACCACCCGCTTCCAGGTCTTCACTCTGTCCGGTCCAGGTTGCTCTGCTCTCCGACAGGCGTCTGATGCTAGGCACTGACTTGTAAGTCCTAGGGGGTGTAAGTCTGCATAAGGGAAGGGTAATCTGGTAAAGAAGATATTCACAGATAATTCTCTAAGAAATACAGTTTATTACTTTCTATACTACGTAAACTGCAGAAATACCTAATGTATTCCACCCAAAAATTCGATATCGAGGTTTGATCGGAAACATATGCTTTGAGACCCCTCTGATACTAAGAAAATAGCACTTTGTGTGTCCGTCTATGAACACACAACTCAGAAAAGAACGGTTGATTAAATATCAACTTGGTATTTAAGTTCATCTCCAAGGATACGACACAAAGCTTTTCAAGAAAATTCCCCACCTCAGACTACCCCTAACATGGAACATTTTTCAAAAGTTTCGATTTTTCAAAAATAACTAACCATTTTGATTAAAATATTGTAACAATTTTTCAATTTTCCGTTATTTATTTTCTCTTTAATTTACAACAGGTAGGGCTCACATAAGCAAATTAGTACAACTGCACTTATTAAACTCTTTTTCTATTATACAATATTTCAGCTCTAACTTTGTTCAACACTTTGTTACTGTCTCCATGACAACGTTCTTGAAAACCAAGGAGTATTAATTTATATGGAGAAGTCTGAAGCCATGTCGCAATATCATATGTTTAAGGTATTTTCTTACAAATGAAATGTGTATCTTGGATTTTCTGGGAATGTCCTCAATAATAGTCCTACTCATTGTGGGTGTCTTTTGCATAAATGGTAAACCGTAAGACAGAACAGTAGATCTCGTTAAAACTCGTAATTTATGTCAAGTACATTTTTGTGAAGTAAAACCATTTGGGAGATATTCTTTGTGATTTGCCTGAATCTTCCAATAATTTTATTGCACTTTTCACAAATATCCACACGGCTTCCTTTTTGTTTTTCACTTTTTCTATTACTTATAGTAAGTAGGGGAAGTATTGCAGTCCATCCAAAAATTGTATGTCGATATTTGAGCGGAAATGTATGGTTTGAGGCCCCCTGAATCCAAACAGGCATTTTTAGAAAAAGGACCGCGCAGTGTCTTGTTTTTGTGTTTGTGTGTGTGTATGTGTGTGTGTGTGTGTGTGTGTGTGCGTGTGTATCTTTATCCTTGAATAGCTTAACTCAAAAACGAAAAGTCGGTTGAGAACCAACCGACTGTCGATATTTATGTTTAAGGTCTTTCAAGGATGCGACACGAAAATTTTGAAGAAAATTCCTCTATCCTAAACTACTCTTTACAAGGAAACTTTTAATTTTCTCAAAAATGGCTCTGACAATGTTGATTAAAATTCTACATGTTTGAGATATTTTTATAGCATAATCAAATGGATATTTTGAATTTTCTTGCTATAGCCCACATGGTCCTATTTACTCGTGATGACTTTTGTATAACGGGTAAATCGTAAGAGATAGACTAAATCGTACTGTACAAAAAATATAGATTTGGTTAAAACACACAATGTATGTCCAAATGAATATTTTTATGGAGTGAACTATATCGGAGATACTCCTTTTTGTGTGAGTTTTGTTATACTTGTATTTTTCTAAAATGGAAGATCGTTATTTACTCTTTTATCTCTTGGCCGTGTAAAGAGAACAACGGAATTCCAAAGCCTTCATTTATTGACCAGCTTTAAGAGATCTATTACTCAAAGCCTACTGTATTCGGATATCTCCCTTGCATCCACAAGAAAATTAGCAATAAGGTAATTTCTACAACTGTCTCTCTATACTTAACATGAAGAAGATGGAGGAATAAGAGTTTGTAAGAATGGTTAGTACTAGAGTAGAGAAAGTTATGTGAGTTAAACACATCTGATTTTTCCTCTTGGCCAAGCAAAGAGAACGGATTTTCTAAGGCATCACATAGTAACTAGCTCTTAAAACATTTTACTATCGCTTAAAACCTATCACTGTATTCCCTTATTCCCCTTGCACCTGAAGAAAAATTAGCAGTATTTTCTGCAAATGTTCTAGATTAACATGAATTAGATAGAGGAATGAGCGTTTATATGAATAGTTTGGACAAGAGTGAAAAATGTCATTGAGTACAACACATCAGATCTTTCTGTGGAGTGTAATCCTACAAAAAGTTATTTTCCTATTTATTTCATACTAAATGAGATAGAAGTTTGAAGAAATGGTTACTTTAAACATCTCGTTTTAGGTACAAGGAGACACAGAAGGCGAAGTGATAATCATATCCCTCTGCGTGTGGCATATCTAGAAAAAAAGCATTTTAAAAACATATGACAAAAGATTGGAAAAATCGAAGCAATATATATAGATTAAGATAAATACTTCAGAAACTATCAATGTTACAATGCGCAGGTTGTGTTTAACGAGATCCATGCTCTTCATATAGTTAGCTTTTGTCGTTCTCTTGTGATTTACTATTTTAATGACATTAAACGGAATTCATTCAGAACTAACAGAGTTCGAGAGATACAATCTATCAGTTATAGAAATATCCAGCACATGTTAGTACAACCAAAACCGTTAAGGGTATTTTTGAGAAAGTAAATTTTTTTACGTAAACTGTACTTTCGTGTTCTTGTATTTTCTTGAAGAACCTGGTGTTGCATACTAAGTTTGGTGTTCATTTGAGTTTAGATTTTGGGTTGTGCCATGCATACACATATACACGATTCTAAAGTGGATTCTTGGATTCAGGGTACCTCAAAACATTCATTTCTGATAAATTTTAATACAAAATATTACTTGTTCTTAATTGATGGTTTAAATTTGCTCAAATTTACATAAATATTATAGCAATTCATATTTCTTTACTTCTATTTAAGAATACTATATTCTTTCCAAATATTTTGTTTTTCAAATCACTCAATACTATACGAGTCCTTCGTTTTATTTCATCGATATCTTAAAATATTATAATTTTGTACTAACTGTATTTTAAACCACTATTTTTTCCAGGAAGGCTAAGCAGCAACTTCGGTATGAACAAGGGTTCCAAGGTTCTGCTATGACTCCTTCAACCTGGATGACACCATGTAACAGATTAATAATAGAAGAAATAAATAAAAAATAGAAGTAAATAGGAATCAGACATGCTACTCTTCAGAACAGAGGAGGCTCCGGATGCTCCAAATGCAATCTTTGAATGCCTTACCAGATGGTAAGTATTCATTACTTTCTCGAACATAATTTAAATTAAGTTTGTCATCAATATTACTCAAGGTAAGCATTAATTACAAAAGTATATTAAACCTAATTTTTGTGCTTTGACATATTAGAAAAGTAACTTATTATGCACATTTTTTGGTCTGATTATAAGTACCATAACACATGAATATATACTTGTACAGATGCTTTTGAGTATATTAAAGGAAACATGCGGTATTTCGTACTAAAAAGAAATCCTAAAATGCTTAATTTAATTTGGTTTCCAAGAAGATTCCCTAAGTAAGAAAAATTCTTAAGAATGCAGTACACGGAAATGTCAGCTAGAACGTCGATAAAGGTCAAATCGAATTGTAGCAATGTGCGCAAGGTTTACCTAAGGACAACACAGAAACTGCTTATTCAGAGTTAACCTTTCAAACCAAAATTACAGTATAACCTCAGTTACATAAGCCTTTGGGCTACACGCAATGCCTTAGGTAGCTATGGCATTTATTATTCCTGTGCTTCATGCAAAATGTGATTGTGAGCAATTTTCATAATGTGTGTTGGTCAGAAAAACATTTGATGATCGTTTTCAGTTCCTTTACGGAAACAGTCAGGCTGCTTAATATTTTATTTTTCCCAAGACTGTAAAGTTCTATCGGGATGCCGTACTTACTCTGCTTACTTTAAGTAAGAGGTAGAGAAAGTAAAAGTGTTGCAAAATCCCTTATCTATCCTAATCCAAGTTCATCGGTGGAACTTAAGAAGCACACCGTATAAGGTTTATTAATGCAGTTTTTATAAGGACCTTGACATTATCTTACCACTGTGGTGTTCGTGTTTATCAGCTACCATGGCCTTTCATATTCTGAATGACGGTTTGTCCTACAACGTGAAAGTAATTTGTTGAATTTGCATATAATAACTACATCATGACTAGTATCTTATCGAAGCATTCATGCAGGGTTGAACTTTCCGCAAGTTCCTTTCAGTTAAACAACGGACAACACACTCTTCGTTCTTCTGAATAAATATTCATCAACTGTAATCTCTCAATACAGCTTTAGATTTTATCCAGAAACCTGTGAGTGAAACATGACCAGGTTTTTATCTAAACAAAGTAAAAAACAATGGGATTTAATTCACCATCCTACGCTTAAACAGGTCTGGATAACAGTACTCACCAACTGTCAGGACATTCCCCTACGTTCTCTCAGTTCATGAACACACAAGGGAGAAATCTAGGAAAACCAAAGGTAAAACCGGTTTCACCTATGGCATGCTAGGGAGGGATGGACTACACGCCTTCGGAGTAATGTTTCCCAGGCTTGGGTTGAAAGAAAGTTATAAATATTACAATAAAATAAGTATCTGCAGTAAAATATTCATTAACCTACGAACTGGTTTCATATGCGGCTTCTCTTTGGTCTGGTACCGTGCTGTTTTTAATGAGGCTAACTTTAGTATCTTCCGTAGTGCACTGCCTCGTTAGATCCCTAAGAGGCCAATTGTGGAGCTACTTGGTCGAGAAGTAGCGGCCCCTAGTCACGAAGGCCGCATAATCGGCCGGGAAAGCCCGGGGAGCTGATCACGTCCCACCTTCCAATACCGAACTCCACTCATGACGCCTGTAGTAGGCGGAGTTGAGGGACTGCGGATATAGACTGCTTCATCTTATGACTTAGCAATTGTATAGTGAAAACATTCCGTGAAGGATTCTGTTCTATTTTTAATTTCAAACTTTAGAAATTTAGACGGATAAAATTACTTACGCCCCTTCTCTGATAACAACACTGGGTAAACGAAGAAGGGCACGCACTTTGGAATTCTACAGGAGTCTATTTGAATGGCTGACCTTACCATTGAAGTGCGAGTTTCCTTGTTCTTAATTTAACTTTGAGAGTCTTTTACCAGACAAAACTTCTCGGGGCTATGAAAAGTTTAGTTATAAACAGAGTAATTTCTATTTCCTACCCCTTGAACTCAGATACTTCCTTTTCCGGTTGCGAATGACTACGTAGGAGCCCTATGTTCGGGATGGCGCTCTTCAGGGTTTAAATGGCTCTGAATATTGTATTGGAATCAATAAATCAATAATCACATATGTTGTAAGTATAATAAAACAAGTTCTCGCCCCAAAGTAATGGCACACATTAAACAATATTTAGTTTTTCCCAAAACTTCCCTTCTATTTCGAATTGCGATAGTAATTAAGCCACTAATAAATATCTCTTTATTCAGTCCTTACACTTTATCTTTAATAGCTTTTTTGTGCCTTTTGTGCTATGCAACACACCATTCCACTGCTTTTATTGATGAGTTCTTTAAACTTCGCTACAAAGGAACTTTCATTTCATAAACGTTTGAATAAAAATAAGATATTTGAATTTATAGAAATGGTACGTTTAAGCGCTGGAAATGCAACATACATAAACATTATGAAAACTGCAAGTTCAGCGTCTAATTTTTAAAATAAATCATTGCTTACAGTATAATTATTGAAAGGCCTTTCATGGGCATTAAAATTTGTTTTTGAATTCTATTGTTTGAAATTTTATATTTATTTTCCAGGCCTTGGTTATGCTCATCACGTTTATTCAATTATGCACTGCATTAAAAAATTACACCTAAACGGATAAACTAACAGTTGCAGATTATGTGAGTATTTTCAAAATGTATTTATTTTTTCCAAAATGTAATACGTAATACCCTTATAGAATGAACACAGTGGTTATTATTATTTGTTATTACTATTATTGTTGTTGAGTACATTGTAAATGTTAATAATTCGAACAATTATAAGTAATGAGTATAGATTACTAATTATTGAGTTTGCTAAATAAGAATTATTAATTTTAATTGTTTGTGCATAATTAAAGTTTTATACGTATATTTTCTTAAACTTCAGGTGTCCTCTCTTCTGTTGTTGAATGAATGAACACATCAATGGAGGAGCTACAGCTAAATTCAGGTGCAGACTCAAGACATCAGCGGGGGACTTCTCTGACGTCAGCGATGTGGCAGAACAAATCATTCTTCTTCAATTCTTCTGAACAAAGGTAGAGTTCAGCCCTACTGAATGAATGCAGTGACGTTCCTTAAAGCTCTCATACGGTACGTGTCACATCTTCATTCTTCTGAGTAGACAGTTGAACTGTTGGTGGCGCTGAATGTGTACTACGTGAGTTTTTTTTAAATACTTTCAAGATTAACCAAGGTTATACCCTAGACAATGTAGGAATGAGGCCCAGTGACCTGAAGTTTTATGTGAATTCTAAGACTCTGTAAATGTTCTCTTCACTCTTTCGAAACTGTGATTTATTCGGATTTTATAGGAAGGAACTTAGGAATGGAAACATATTATCAATATCAGAGAGGCAAAGGCTAATGACTCCACTTGTCGAGCACAAGGTCTACCGAACAAAGCATTTTTTGGGCCAGAGCTGTTTCAGTTTTCCAGAAACTCATCAACTCAGCCAGCCGAATGAAATTCCAGTTTCGAATAAGTGAAATGTTCCTTATCAGTCCTTTTTGTTGGGGCTATAGCGCGCCTACCTTTAAAGTTTTAGGAAGCCAGTTTATGGCTTGTGACTACTGTTTTTGCAATGGTTGTTGAGAGATAGAAGGTTATGGTGATTTCCTAAACTACGACAGTAATCCAGAAAGTAATGGCCGCTTGGATTAAGTAAATGAAACATATATTAAAAGAACATGTCATTTACAAAACTGAGGCATACTTTATTTCTCCATATACAAGCAGTTGTCATATCTGTCCATGAGTTAGAATTCCTGTGTTGTCGACCCAAATGACCTTGTTGTCGATGAGCTCTTTAACTCCATTCACTCACCCACCCACCCACCCACCCACTCACTCACTCACTCACTCACTCACTCGCTCACTCACTCACTCGCTCACTCACTCACTCACTCACTCACTCACTCACTCACTCACTCACTCACTCACCCACCCACCCACTCACTCACTCACTCACTCACTCACTCACTCACCCACCCACCCACCCACTCACTCACTCACTCACTCACTCACTCACTCACTCACTCACTCACCCACTCACCCACCCACTGACCCGGTTGCCACTAGTCTGTTGGACCAAAATGTACAGACACAATTTCACCAAGCAAAGAACAAGAAATATTTGGGAAATACAACTGCAACTCCTCCGCATTGTTGAATAATTTACACTACTTCCTCAGATGATTTCGTTCATTACCGTACTTACCTTTCCTTTAGTTAACGACAAATTGCTGAACGTTTCCACCTCTGAGCTTCAAAAGTAACTGCCTATTGATATGCAATTCATTTTAAACAACCACAGAGTGCACAGCACAACTTGTTTCTATTAGCACTCTCACAGTATTGAAAGATGCTCAGAAAACCATTCAACCTTGGATAGAAGTCTTATAGCGGTCTGCACAGTGAGAATACGCATTACTTCCTGGATTATTCTCGTATTTATTTGACCAATCAAAACTCAATGGGTTCAACACAGCGTTTTCGAAGTCAGTGACAATCTGAATTAACACCAGTAGCAGCCACTTTATGTTGCTTGTAGTTACAGGGTGTTCATTTTTATTTGCTCCTTCGTGAACCTCACTTTAAATGAACGACATGGACAGTATTGACAGCATTGTCCGAAAAATGCTCCTCCGAAATTTCATTTTTTGGCTGTAATAAGGCACTTAAGTAAACTTCCTATAGTTCTCTTACTCCATTGGAAAGAAACGTTGACAAACTCATTGATATTATTATTGGTGCTTAATAAAACAAAAAATAAAATAAAATAAAACTACATTTCGTTGTAGGTGTAGGAAGAGCATCACTAAACAGATAATCAAGTCCTTTAAAAAGGCCAGTCACTATTTGATGGCTTCAAAATTCTATGCTCATAACATTACCTTGAGAAAAAAACAAATGGAGAATTACTACTGAAGAGTATACTGAAAATTCAAATGTATGTCACAGAGTATATTGGAAATTGTTAACAAAATGTGTGCTTATAAGAGGTCTAAATTTTTGTGTGGTTAGATTTTCTTTATATCTTATAGTTTAACAATTATATAAAACTCATTAAGAAGGAACAGCATCTCACAGGAAATATAAAGTATTCATTTTATTTAACAGTAACATTTTAATTAAATCGTTTTATCCATTGTTGAGAAAATTGCTGACATTTTTCGCATGATCAACCTAAAAACTTTAGTGTAGCATCCTTGGAAGACTCTGAACTTAAATACCAATTTTGACATTTCAAAAACTTCGTCTTTGAGTTCTACTATGTGTACTTCAGTGAGACCTTGTCATCAACTTTTTGGGTGGATTGCAATAATTGCTTCACATAGAAGCAGAGTAAGTAAAATGAGGCAATCGATTATTTTCGTTGACCACACAAATATGTAAACCATATAGTGTCATAAAGATACTTTTCTAGCAATTAAGTAGTGGGAAAATAGTCACAGGTATGTTTTAGTGTTCCTCTTAAAATTCTGGTACCTAATTAAAGCGTATTTAAGGGGAGGCATCGGTGAAATTTGGGCAAAAATCATGAGAAATGCAATTTTTCGCATTTTGTTTTGAAATTATGCCTGTACCTTGCACTTTCAGAATCTACCGTCGCTTACACCGCATTGCCACTTGAAAGGCTGTTATGTGATGATTAGAATGCCCATTTGTGAGTGAGTGTGGCTCCTGAAATGCGTTCCATTACCTCATTGCAGCAAAATCGTGTAAAGTTTTGAAATTTAAATCAGGCGATCGGATTTAGTGCTGGTGGATGTAAGCAGAGACATCTTGTGGGAATTCCTGCCAAACATTCATCCTGCTAAAACAGTGCTAAAGAATAGTGGAATGTCTGCTCACATGCGTTAATCACGTGATCGCGCTTTTCTGAACTTTATACAAGAGTCTTTGTTTCTAAAAAGAAATTGAAATTGAATTGACTTCAACTATCATTGTATTCAGTATGGGTTATGGGGCTACTCTAGGTAAAAGAAAGGGTCACAAGTCCAGCCAGTAAAAGAATTAATGTTATGGATGAGAGAAAATTAAAGATGAGTGTACTTAGTACATTAAATACATGCAAATTAGCAAAAATAAAAAGAAATTAAGAGTAGCAAACCTTAAGTAGAAGCTATACAGCTAGCTGAAGGACGAACATATGGTCAAGGGGAATTCTAAAGCATTAAATATATGTTGTCATATACTTAAAGCTTTGTCATTTTTCTTCTCTTTATTTTTATATTTTTTAATATTCTAGGTACTCCTACTAGTGCAATTTTCAATAGATTTGTTTGAAATTCTGCATACATATTCTTAGATAGTTGCTTCATAATATTTAGTATTTTAAATCTTCTGAACTGAGCAGTTTATTTGTTATTGAATTTTTATTTTGAAAATTATTAATAATTTGAAGGTAAACGTCTAGTAATGCTCAATAATATTTTTCTCCAAAACTATTTCATACAGTCAAGTAAAAATATCAGGTTTTGTAGACATAATCAAAAGAATCATGTAGCTACAGTATACTTTATGTGTAATAATTAATATTTTATATGAAGCGTTTCTCATACTACACTAAAAGTGCAGCAAAGACCTCGGTAAATATATATTTAGAAAATTCAAGTTTGGCAGGCCTACTAGATATACTTTAGCACATATGCATACAAATTTTCACATCAATTGTGCATTTTAGTCATTTTCACAGATGCCTCCCCTTAATGTATAAACTCTTCATACACTATGGCAGACACAAAATTTAAAGGCAGCTGGTAGTTTACCACTTTCCTGTTCTTCAGGGCACGAATGATGTCACCGGCTCTGCAGCCTGTATAACTATACAACACATCAAGACCTGGCAAACCTCTGTGATTGGGTTTTGTCCTGAACGGCTCCTCCAGCAATCCGTCATTGAATTTTGTGTCAGCCATATTTAGCATTCCTGTGCGGAAACAGTATTCCATTGTTATCAACTGCGCATCTTCTTTGAACTTCATTGGTAGAAGGTCTCTCATGTTACTAAAGTTGGAACTGTAAGTTCTGATTCACTTCAGGCTGTCAAAGCTACATCTAAAACTAGTTTTGTATTGGTTATGTCTTAATTTCAAAACATACTTCGCTGAGGTAGAAATAAAAATGAACACCTTTTACTGTGCTATACATTAGCCATTTTACAAATATTCAGCGCCGTAGCATGAAATGGAGGCATTATTTTGTAAGAGCCTTCTAAGCTTTTCAACGTCTCTCTAATGCTCTCCTATGCTCTCTAATGTCCCAAGACGAAGAAAAGCACTAGTAATCTCATGGCTGTTTGGAATTTACTGTAACATAAACGAATTTATTTTATTTATATCTGGTATTTACTCTTAGTGCTATAATGTTCTAAAATTTACAATCGAGTGTTAGAGACTGTAAACTGTATTTTAGAAAAATACCCCGAAGGCAATGTATTTATGACAAATTTATCAACGCATATGAACTTTTCAGACTTTTCTTATTTGTATAGTTATTGTAGTATAACTTGTACCTTTATGCTGCTCAAATGTTCTTTTAATATAAGAATTTTGAAGTAAACAACGGTTGGTTAATTGGTCCTGACCTAATTAGGATGAGCACCATATATTACCTAAACTGAGTATTAAACTACATTTTCCGTAAGTCTCTTATTTTTCAGAACTATTGCAAATGTCCGTTGGAAAACAATTTATAATTTATTACCTTGAAATTTTCAAGATAACTGTAATCGCACATTAAACACTTGCACCGTAAATAAATTTAAACTAGTTGAGCTGAAATTATTTATTTTTCATAATTCAGAATTTAAATATTGATTAACTAAATAAGCAATTTCTTCCCATAAAATTAAGAAGTTCTTGCACAAAAATGGCTTTATGTTAGTAAGCTAAGCTGAAATTAAAATTTTAGGATGGAAGAATCTCTAAGGTCATTAAGGTCTCTAAGGGCATTTCATCTTTCGACATAAAAAAAAAAAAAAAAAAAAAAACAAGATTTGGAATAGATCGTCAAAAATTTACGTGATTTATGTTTTGTGTTCTAAGTACGGTATTACTAGAAAAAGCAACCACAAGAAAAGTGTGTGTTTTTAGATTTTCATAGCTACATTGCCTTGAAATTCTGCTTGAATAATTAATAAGAAGGCCATCATTGTCATCTATGAGAATATCCTGTGGTGTCCTGCCTGTGAGTACAAATACCAAATGGTAAGTCAATTTATATTTGATGTTGCTTTTTTTTAAAAAAAAAAAAAAAAACATTGTAAATATTCCATTCACATATATTTTTCAGATAACCATTGTTGAATACAATCATTAACAACCATTCCATAAGCAAATAAAAAAAAAAGGATGATAACTATAAAGGTTCCAAACATAGGGCAAGTTAACACATTATTTACTATTCTGGAGCAAGTCTGTGCAAGGTCCTCACTTTCTCAATATCTGTACTTGAAAGTGCCTATGACCACAGGCATAAACCTTGCTGTTTGGCCTAGTGAATTGTTAGTGTAATTCGCACAGCTTTTATTTTCAGGGAAATAAAGCAAGAAGTTACTTTTATGGTTCACAACGGACTGCGTCTATTAATTTTTGTTTTGTTTGTTTTCAAGTTTAATCTGGTAGGTCACATCGAATGATGAATGCATGAAATGAGTGATATGATGCCTAAATGAAGGCGGCTTCCATAGAATTTAAACTTATGGACACTTATCTCCTCAGGAAAAAGAATAACCCCTAACAAACCCTAACTCATTCTCACCGAGTTTCGAAATTGTGAACTCTTGAATGTGAGATAGATACTCTGACTTCGCTTTCTTCATACCACTATGTTTCCGATACAAATAGGGGCTTCTCATAGAACAATGAAAATAAAATAGTGTCACTGCCATACTACCAAATACATTCACAAACAATGTTACATGCATACATATCAATGAAAAATAATATACAGCCGCAAGCATTAATGATGAGTGTGCAACACTAAACCAACTAATTCTTTTACAGCTTCTTCTTGTGTTTTATCACATTATGTATTACGCAAAGGATATATGATGTTTAAATAAATATTTGTTATGCAAATATATTAAATATTTCGTATCTTAATTAAAATAATTGCAAAAATGTTTCTAAAAATGAAAACTGCTCGTATAAGATAGTTGGGGGAGGAAGGAATTTCTACAAAATCTTTGTCTCAGATCTACGGAATCTTCCTAATGACATGAATTTTGATATATACCCGATCTCTTATTCTTTATTGACATTGTTTCAAAAACACACAAAATATATCTTCATCTGAAAATAGTTTCTTGCGGTTAAGGAGGCCACGAAACTCAGTTGAAATGTATTTCCAGTAAAACCAGGAATTCTTGGGAGGATTTCAATATAACATGAATCGCACACACAGAGTTCACATCAAGAATATACGTGGTTTTGTTGGCACCACCTCCTACATTTCACCTTTATAGCCAACCCCTGTCCGTGTGTCTCTTTCCTTGTGTCTTCTAACAAAATTCAAGGACTATCTCTTACATCCTTGTCAGTATAAGAAAACTTGCACTTACAGTAGTTCTTCCACCTGCTGGGGGCACACGCTTTAATGTTCACGTAAGTGCCAGAATGTTTAAATACTAATACTACTAGTTCCAATTGCTGACGGAACCCTTAGTAACGCCATTATGCCACTTCTTGTGCACGTATTTTACTTGTTCCACCTGCTAGGGGAATTCTCACTGGTGTCGTTATCAGTATGGCACCTCTTGTGTACTTATGTTACTTGTTCCACCTGCTAGGGGAACTCACACTAGTGTCGTTATCAGTATGACACTTCTTGTGTACTTATGTTACTTGTTCCACCTGCTAGGGGAACTCTCACTGGAGTCGTTATCAGTATGACACTTCTTGTGTACTTCTGTTACTTGCTGCACCTGCTAGGGGAACTCACACTAGTGTCGTTATCAGTATGACACTTCTTGTGTACTTCTGTTACTTATTCCACCTGCTAGGGGAACTCTCACTGGAGTCATTATCAGTATGACACTTCTTGTGTACTTCTGTTACTTATTCCACCTGCTAGGGGAACTCACACTAGTGTCGTTATCAGTATGACACTTCTTGTGTACTTCTATTACTTATTTCACCTGCTAGGGGAACTCTCACTGGAGTCGTTATCAGTATGACACTTCTTGTGTACTTATATTACATGTTCCTGTTGCTAGAGGAACTCTCACTAGTGTCGTTATCAGTATGACACTTCTTGTGTACACATATGTTACTTGTTCCTCCTGCTAGGGGAACTCTCACTAGTGCCGTTATCAGTATGACACTTCTTGTGTACACATATGTTACTTGTTCCTCCTGCTAGGGGAACTCTCACTAGTGTCGTTATCAGTATGACACTTCTTGTGTACACATATGTTACTTGTTCCTCCTGCTAGGGGAACTCTCATTAGTGTCGTTATCAGTATGACACTTCTTGTGTACACATATGTTACTTGTTCCTCCTGCTAGGGGAACTCTCACTAGTGTCGTTATCAGTATGACACTTCTTGTGTACACATATGTTACTTGTTCCTCCTGCTAGGGGAACTCTCACTAGTGTCGTTATCAGTATGACACTTCTTGTGTACACATATGTTACTTGTTCCTCCTGCTAGGGGAACTCTCACTAGTGTCGCTATCAGTATGACACTTCTTGTGTACTTATGTTACTTGCTGCACCTGCTAGGGGAACTCTCACTAGTGTCGTTATCAGTATGACACTTCTTGTGTACTTATGTTACTTGCTGCACCTGCTAGGGGAACTCTCACTAGTGTCGTTATCAGTATGATACTTCTTGTGTACTTATGTTACTTGCTGCACCTGTTAGGGGAACTCTCACTAGTGTCGTTATCAGTATGACACATCTTGTGTACACATATGTTACTTGTTCCCCCTGCTAGGGGAGCTCTCACTAGTGTCGTTATCAGTATGACACTTCTTGGGTACTTATGTTACTTGCTGCACCTGCTAGGGGAACTCACACTAGTGTCGTTATCAGTATGACACTTCTTGTGTACACATATGTTACTTGTTGCTACTGCTAGGGGAATTCTCACTAGTGTCGTTATTAGTATGACACTTCTTGTGTACTTATGTTACTTGTTCCACCTGTTAGGGGAACTCTCACTAGTGTCGTTATCAGTATGACACATCTTGTGTACACATATGTTACTTGTTCCCCCTGCTAGGGGAACTCACACTAGTGTCGTTATTAGTATGACACTTCTTGTGTACTTATGTTACTTGTTCCACCTGTTAGGGGAACTCTCACTAGTGTCGTTATCAGTATGACACATCTTGTGTACACATATGTTACTTGTTCCCCCTGCTAGGGGAACTCACACTAGTGTCGTTATTAGTATGACACTTCTTGTGTACTTATGTTACTTGTTGCACCTGTTAGGGGAACTCTCACTAGTGTCGTTATCAGTATGACACTTCTTGTGTACTTATGTTACTTGCACCTGTTAGGGGAACTCACACTAGTGTCGTTATCAGTATGACACTTCTTGTGTACTTATGTTACTTATTCCACCTGCTAGGGGAATTCTCACTGGAGTCGTTATCAGTATGACACTTCTTGTGTACTTCTGTTACTTGCTGCACCTGCTAGGGGAACTCACACTAGTGTCGTTATCAGTATGACACTTCTTGTGTACTTCTGTTACTTATTCCACCTGCTAGGGGAACTCTCACTGGAGTCATTATCAGTATGACACTTCTTGTGTACTTCTGTTACTTATTCCACCTGCTAGGGGAACTCACACTAGTGTCGTTATCAGTATGACACTTCTTGTGTACTTCTATTACTTATTTCACCTGCTAGGGGAACTCTCACTGGAGTCGTTATCAGTATGACACTTCTTGTGTACTTATATTACATGTTCCTGTTGCTAGAGGAACTCTCACTAGTGTCGTTATCAGTATGACACTTCTTGTGTACACATATGTTACTTGTTCCTCCTGCTAGGGGAACTCTCACTAGTGCCGTTATCAGTATGACACTTCTTGTGTACACATATGTTACTTGTTCCTCCTGCTAGGGGAACTCTCACTAGTGTCGTTATCAGTATGACACTTCTTGTGTACACATATGTTACTTGTTCCTCCTGCTAGGGGAACTCTCACTAGTGTCGTTATCAGTATGACACTTCTTGTGTACACATATGTTACTTGTTCCTCCTGCTAGGGGAACTCTCACTAGTGTCGTTATCAGTATGACACTTCTTGTGTACACATATGTTACTTGTTCCTCCTGCTAGGGGAACTCTCACTAGTGTCGTTATCAGTATGACACTTCTTGTGTACACATATGTTACTTGTTCCTCCTGCTAGGGGAACTCTCACTAGTGTCGCTATCAGTATGACACTTCTTGTGTACTTATGTTACTTGCTGCACCTGCTAGGGGAACTCTCACTAGTGTCGTTATCAGTATGACACTTCTTGTGTACTTATGTTACTTGCTGCACCTGCTAGGGGAACTCTCACTAGTGTCGTTATCAGTATGATACTTCTTGTGTACTTATGTTACTTGCTGCACCTGTTAGGGGAACTCTCACTAGTGTCGTTATCAGTATGACACATCTTGTGTACACATATGTTACTTGTTCCCCCTGCTAGGGGAGCTCTCACTAGTGTCGTTATCAGTATGACACTTCTTGGGTACTTATGTTACTTGCTGCACCTGCTAGGGGAACTCACACTAGTGTCGTTATCAGTATGACACTTCTTGTGTACACATATGTTACTTGTTGCTACTGCTAGGGGAATTCTCACTAGTGTCGTTATTAGTATGACACTTCTTGTGTACTTATGTTACTTGTTCCACCTGTTAGGGGAACTCTCACTAGTGTAGTTATCAGTATGACACATCTTGTGTACACATATGTTACTTGTTCCCCCTGCTAGGGGAACTCACACTAGTGTCGTTATTAGTATGACACTTCTTGTGTACTTATGTTACTTGTTCCACCTGTTAGGGGAACTCTCACTAGTGTCGTTATCAGTATGACACATCTTGTGTACACATATGTTACTTGTTCCCCCTGCTAGGGGAACTCACACTAGTGTCGTTATTAGTATGACACTTCTTGTGTACTTATGTTACTTGTTGCACCTGTTAGGGGAACTCTCACTAGTGTCGTTATCAGTATGACACTTCTTGTGTACTTATGTTACTTGCACCTGTTAGGGGAACTCACACTAGTGTCGTTATCAGTATGACACTTCTTGTGTACTTCTGTTACTTATTCCACCTGCTAGGGGAACTCTCACTGGAGTCGTTATCAGTATGACACTTCTTGTGTACTTCTGTTACTTATTCCACCTGCTAGGGGAACTCACACTAGTGTCGTTATCAGTATGACACTTCTTGTGTACTTATATTACATGTTCCTGTTGCTAGAGGAACTCTCACTAGTGTCGTTATCAGTATGACACTTCTTGTGTACACATATGTTACTTGTTCCTCCTGCTAGGGGAACTCTCACTAGTGCCGTTATCAGTATGACACTTCTTGTGTACACATATGTTACTTGTTCCTCCTGCTAGGGGAACTCTCACTAGTCTCGTTATCAGTATGACACTTCTTGTGTACACATATGTTACTTGTTCCTCCTGCTAGGGGAACTCTCACTAGTGTCGTTATCAGTATGACACTTCTTGTGTACACATATGTTACTTGTTCCTCCTGCTAGGGGAACTCTCACTAGTGTCGTTATCAGTATGACACTTCTTGTGTACACATATGTTACTTGTTCCTCCTGCTAGGGGAACTCTCACTAGTGTCGTTATCAGTATGACACTTCTTGTGTACACATATGTTACTTGTTCCTCCTGCTAGGGGAACTCTCACTAGTGTCGCTATCAGTATGACACTTCTTGTGTACTTATGTTACTTGCTGCACCTGCTAGGGGAACTCTCACTAGTATCGTTATCAGTATGACACTTCTTGTGTACTTATGTTACTTGCTGCACCTGCTAGGGGAACTCTCACTAGTGTCGTTATCAGTATGATACTTCTTGTGTACTTATGTTACTTGCTGCACCTGTTAGGGGAACTCTCACTAGTGTCGTTATCAGTATGACACATCTTGTGTACACATATGTTACTTGTTCCCCCTGCTAGGGGAGCTCTCACTAGTGTCGTTATCAGTATGACACTTCTTGGGTACTTATGTTACTTGCTGCACCTGCTAGGGGAACTCACACTAGTGTCGTTATCAGTATGACACTTCTTGTGTACACATATGTTACTTGTTGCTACTGCTAGGGGAATTCTCACTAGTGTCGTTATTAGTATGACACTTCTTGTGTACTTATGTTACTTGTTCCACCTGTTAGGGGAACTCTCACTAGTGTCGTTATCAGTATGACACATCTTGTGTACACATATGTTACTTGTTCCCCCTGCTAGGGGAACTCACACTAGTGTCGTTATTAGTATGACACTTCTTGTTTACTTATGTTACTTGTTCCACCTGTTAGGGGAACTCTCACTAGTGTCGTTATCAGTATGACACATCTTGTGTACACATATGTTACTTCTTCCCCCTGCTAGGGGAACTCACACTAGTGTCGTTATTAGTATGACACTTCTTGTGTACTTATGTTACTTGTTGCACCTGTTAGGGGAACTCTCACTAGTGTCGTTATCAGTATGACATTTCTTGTGTACTTATGTTACTTGCACCTGTTAGGGGAACTCACACTAGTGTCGTTATCAGTATGACACTACTTGTGTACTTATGTTACTTGTTCCACCTGTTAGGGGAACTCTCACTAGTGTCGTTATCAGTATGACACTTCTTGTGTACACATATGTTACTTGTTCCTACTGCTAGGGGTATTCTCACTAGTGTCGTTATTAATATGACACTTCTTGTGTACTTATGTTACTTGTTCCACCTGTTAGGGGAACTCTCACTAGTGTCGTTATCAGTATGACACTTCTTGTGTACTTATGTTACTTGCACCTGCTGCTAGGGGAACTCTCACTGGAGTCGTTGTCAGTATGACACTTCTTGTGTACTTATATTACTTGTTCCTGTTGCTAGAGGAACTCTCACTAGTGTCGTTATCAGTATGACACTTCTTGTGTACTTATGTTACTTGTTCCTCCTGCTAGGGGAACTCTCACTAGTGTCGTTATCAGTATGACACTTCTTGTGTACACATATGTTACTTGTTCCTCCTGCTAGGGGAACTCTCACTGGAGTCGTTATCAGTATGACACTTCTTGTGTACACATATGTTACTTGTTCCTCCTGCTAGGGGAACTTTCACTTGTGCCGTTATCAGTATGGCACTTCTTGTGTACTTATGTTACTTGTTCCCCCTGCTAGGGGAACTCTCACTAGTGTCGCTATCAGTATGACACTTCTTGTGTACTTATGTTACTTGCTGCACCTGCTAGGGGAACTCTCACTAGTGTCGTTATCAGTATGACACTTCTTGTGTACACATATGTTACTTGTTCCTCCTGCTAGGGGAACTCTCACTAGTGTCGCTATCAGTATGACACTTCTTGTGTACTTATGTTACTTGCTGCACCTGCTAGGGGAACTCTCACTAGTGTCGTTATCAGTATGACACTTCTTGTGTACTTATGTTACTTGCTGCACCTGCTAGGGGAACTCTCACTAGTGTCGTTATCAGTATGACACTTCTTGTGTACTTATGTTACTTGCTGCACCTGTTAGGGGAACTCTCACTAGTGTCGTTATCAGTATGACACATCTTGTGTACACATATGTTACTTGTTCCCCCTTTTAGGGGAGCTCTCACTAGTGTCGTTATCAGTATGACAGTTCTTGGGTACTTATGTTACTTGCTGCACCTGCTAGGGGAACTCTCAGTCGTGTCTTTATCAGTATGACACTTCTTGTGTACTTATGTTACTTGCTGCACCTGCTAGGGGAACTCACACTAGTGTCGTTATCAGTATGACACTTCTTGTGTACACATATGTTACTTGTTGCTACTGCTAGGGGAATTCTCACTAGTGTCGTTATTAGTATGACACTTCTTGTGTACTTATGTTACTTGTTCCACCTGTTAGGGGAACTCTCACTAGTGTCGTTATCAGTATGACACATCTTGTGTACACATATGTTACTTGTTCCCCCTGCTAGGGGAACTCACACTAGTGTCGTTATTAGTATGACACTTCTTGTGTACTTATGTTACTTGTTCCACCTGTTAGGGGAACTCTCACTAGTGTCGTTATCAGTATGACACATCTTGTGTACACATATGTTACTTGTTCCCCCTGCTAGGGGAACTCACACTAGTGTCGTTATTAGTATGACACTTCTTGTGTACTTATGTTACTTGTTGCACCTGTTAGGGGAACTCTCACTAGTGTCGTTATCAGTATGACACTTCTTGTGTACTTATGTTACTTGCACCTGTTAGGGGAACTCACCCTAGTGTCGTTATCAGTATGACACTACTTGTGTACTTATGTTACTTGTTCCACCTGTTAGGGGAACTCTCACTAGTGTCGTTATCAGTATGACACTTCTTGTGTACACATATGTTACTTGTTCCTACTGCTAGGGGAATTCTCACTAGTGTCGTTATTAGTATGACACTTCTTGTGTACTTATGTTACTTGTTCCACCTGTTAGGGGAACTCTCACTAGTGTCGTTATCAGTATGACGCTTCTTGTGTACTTATGTTACTTGCACCTGCTGCTAGGGGAACTCTCACTGGAGTCGTTATCAGTATGACACTTCTTGTGTACTTATATTACTTGTTCCTGTTGCTAGAGGAACTCTCACTAGTGTCGTTATCAGTATGACACTTCTTGTGTACCTATGTTACTTGTTCCTCCTGCTAGGGGAACTCTCACTAGTGTCGTTATCAGTATGACACTTCTTGTGTACACATATGTTACTTGTTCCTCCTGCTAGGGGAACTCTCACTGGAGTCGTTATCAGTATGACACTTCTTGTGTACACATATGTTACTTGTTCCTCCTGCTAGGGGAACTTTCACTTGTGCCGTTATCAGTATGGCACTTCTTGTGTACTTATGTTACTTGTTCCCCCTGCTAGGGGAACTCTCACTAGTGTCGCTATCAGTATGACACTTCTTGTGTACTTATGTTACTTGCTGCACCTGCTAGGGGAACTCTCACTAGTGTCGTTATCAGTATGACACTTCTAGTGTACTTATGTTACTTGCTGCACCTGTTAGGGGAACTCTCACTAGTGTCGTTATCAGTATGACACTTCTTGTGTACACATATGTTACTTGTTCCCCCTGCTAGGGGAGCTCTCACTAGTGTCGTTATCAGTATGACACTTCTTGTGTACTTATGTTACTTGCTGCACCTGCTAGGGGAACTCACACTAGTGTCGTTATCAGTATGACACTTCTTGTGTACTTCTGTTACTTATTCCACCTGCTAGGGGAACTCTCACTGGAGTCGTTATCAGTATGACACTTCTTGTGTACTTATGTTACTTATTCCCCCTGCTAGGGGAATTCTCACTGGAGTCGTTATCAGTATGGCACTTCTTGTGTACTTATGTTATTTGTTGCACCTGCTAGGGGTATCCTCACTAGTGTCGTTATCAGTATGACACTTCTTGTGTACTTATGTTACTTATTCCCCCTGCTAGGGGAACTCTCACTGGCGTCGTTATCAGTATGGCACTTCTTGTGTACTTATGTTATTTGTTGCACCTGCTAGGGGTATCCTCACTAGTGTCGTTATCAGTATGACACTTCTTGTGTACACATATGTTACTTGTTCCTCCTGCTAGGGGAATTCTCACTGGAGTCGTTATCAGTATGACACTTCTTGTGTACTATGATACTTGTTGCACCTGCTAGGGGAACTCTCAGTCGTGTCTTTATCAGTATGACACTTCTTGTGTACTTATGTTACTTGCTGCACCTGCTAGGGGAACTCACACTAGTGTCGTTATCAGTATGACACTTCTTGTGTACATATGTTACTTGCTGCACCTGCTAGGGGAACTCACACTAGTGTCGTTATCAGTATGACACTTCTTGTGTACACATATGTTACTTGTTCCTACTGCTAGGGGAATTCTCACTGGAGTCGTTATCAGTATGACACTTCTTGTGTACTTATGTTACTTGTTCCTCCTGCTAGGGGAATTCTCACTGGAGTCGTTATCAGTATGACACTTCTTGTGTACTTATGTTACTTGTTGCACCTGCTAGGGGTACCCTCACTAGTGTCGTTATCAGTATGACACTTCTTGTGTACTTGTGATACTTGTTCCTCCTGCTGGGGGAATTCTCACTGGAGTCGTTATCAGTATGACACTTCTTGTGTACTTATGTTACTTGTTGCACCTGCTAGGGGAACTCACACTAGTGTCGTTATCAGTATGACACTTCTTGTGTACTTATGTTACTTGTTCCACCTGCTAGGGGAACTCTCACTAGTGTCGTTATCAGTATGACACTTGTTGTGTACTTATGTTACTTGTTCCTCCTGCTAGGGGAATTCTCACTGGAGTCGTTATCAGTATGACACTTCTTGTGTACTTATGTTACTTGTTGCACCTGCTAGGGGTACCCTCACTAGTGTCGTTATCAGTATGACACTTGTTGTCTACTTATGTTACTTGTTCCTCCTGCTAGGGGAATTCTCACTGGAGTCGTTATCAGTATGACACTTCTTGTGTACTTATGTTACTTGTTGCACCTGCTAGGGGTACCCTCACTAGTGTCGTTATCAGTATGACGCTTCTTGTGTACTTATGTTACTTTTAGGTTTTTGGTCTTCTTTGCTGTGTTGTCACAAGTGTATCACTTTGTCCCGGTTGAAAGGGGAATCTGCATTTGGTAATGTTTCTGTTCCTAAGCACAAGCATTAAGAACATTCGTTTCATGTGATGGTCAGTGGGGAGTCCATTTCTGCAACAGCATGGATGTTAAGGGTTTTTAACATACATGTGAATGACACCATTTTTGTAACAGTATCGTACCAAGTGGACTGTTTCTGACAGTAACATCAGAGATGTGTAAATTTGAATTCCGGGTGGATCCTTAAATATGCATTCTGTTGAGATGACTTGGCGGTAATCAAACAAGACAAATAGCAATACATCTTTGGGAATGACATGGTAATGGAAACTTTAATCTAGTAATAACGGATATTGGACGTCTGTGTTATTCAGGATGTACTAGCTGTGACTGTTTTGTACAATGTATGCGAACTTATTTGTTTTACATAAGGACTATTTGCATATGCCTTGGCACCTTATATTTGTTTTAGTTAGTATTTATGTAGTTGGAAATTTGTTAAGAGTTGCTTGCATTGTCCACAATGTCATTTATATAGCTGTATCCTTGTGTTGTTTACTATTCTTTGTTTACGGAAGCCTCTAATTGGAGGAATTTGAACAATAGAACACACACACACACACACACACACACACACACACACACACACACACACACACACACACACACACACACACACACACACACACACACACACAGGACATTCAGCATATTTGAGTGCTGAAAACTATGTAGGAACCTGCTGTTCCCAAAATGTCCAACCCGTTTTGTATGGATTGAATCTCGTAGTTCAGTCCAGGAGTATTCCATCATTGGGAAAATGACCGTTTTTATGTTGCAAACAGCAAAGAAGAAGTGAAGGGGTGGAGTTCTTTTGACATGGTGATATATCCCATCATGCCTGCGCTATATAACACTTAGCGTCACATAATTCATTGAGTGTATTATTAAACATATGTTGAAATCTTGTTTCTTATGATTTGAAAAATCATATAATTCTCTTGACAACAGTTTTTGCACCGATGTAGGTTGTAACTATGTTTATGGTTGCTGTTATTTAGTGCTTTTCGCTTCTGAGCTTAAGTGTTTTCTTTTGGATAGTACCAAAACATTTTTCACATGTTATCGCGATTACAGTTGCGACGATACTTCTGTGCCGGTGACCTACTTTCTTCACGCATTGAAGAGAGTCTATGCTCAAGCGAAATATCTTCTGCTAGCTGCTGAAAGCAAGAGGGCTAGAACCACTCTTGGCTGGAAGATAACAGACGGAACGCAGCTGGGATACATTTAACATACACAGCTGTTTGGCGCTGATGCTCCGTCGTGTGTAGGACCGCGTGTTCGACTCCCGCCTGAGGGTTGTGTTCGTGTAAGTTTGATGTATGTAAGCGGTATACAAAATAGAAAACAAAAATAATGTTTCAAAATAAATAAATAAATAAAATTTGGTACTCACCGTAATGTTCATGATGGTTGCTACTGACAGGTGATATCGCTGCTCACAGGAGAACGTATTGTATTGCACTTATCACGGAACAGCAGCTTAATGTAAACAATTTTAAATATTTGGTCCAGTTTGTTTCTCTTCCCTTCCAACACACGCACACGCGCGCGCGCACACTCACACACACACACACACACACACACACACACACACACACACACACACACACACACACACACACACACACACGTACGCACGCAGTTTTGTCAACAAGGCATTCTAATCATCTGGCAAACATTCAATTCCTGACAGATCACTATCGCCATCGTGTTGTTCTTCATTTTCTTCTTCTGTTTCCTCTTCTTCGCAAGAACTTTCACAGTCTCCTGATACTTGTACTATAATGCTTTCTATTACATTTTCGAAGATTCCTTCTTTTTCAATATAGTCATTTTCAATCTTTTCAACATGCAGACATACATTTTTCCACTTCTCTTGACTAATATCTGCAACACGTTGTTCACACAAGTGCATTACGTCCTGCAATTTAAAAGTTGTGTTATGACCTGCTACCCATTGTTTTATGTCGGCCCAAATAAGTTCTATGGGGTTTAGGTTAGGAGAATAGGGTGGTAACCTGAGCACTGAATGTCCGTGCATAGCTAAGAGGTCATCGACCACGTAGGTTTTATGGGACGGCTTATGCGCCTTGATGAGGCTGTAGAGCTCTACTTTCAGCATATGTTGTTGAAAGGGCACGTTTCTTGATGTAAGCCATTCCTGCATAGCACTTTTTGTGGAACTGCTTGTAGGTGCCTTATCCAACTGCACATTGTGATATGGAGCATTGTCTATCACTAAAACTGACCTAGGAGGCAAATTAGGAATTAGTTTTTCAGACAACTACTTTTTGTAGTTCCTGCCATTCATCTCATCGTGATAGTCTCCGGTTTTTTTATTTGACTGGAACATCAAAAATGCACCAGGAAAAAATCCCAATTGGCCTCCTGCATGGACTATAATGACTCTTGGTCCCTTTGCAACAGGTGCTAATAAACCAGAGGAACTGTCATCGCACCAGTTATTTGGTCTTGTGTGGCTGCTATGAAGGTATGTTTCGTCTTCATAGAAAATGGGCCTTCCTTCGTCTCTAAACGCTTTTATGGCACGCAAATATGACACACGCCAATCTCTAATATCATGCCTTTCCTGTAGCAAAATCTTATTGTTTCTTGTTTTCTTCCACTTGAAACCCATGTCATGTAATATAGTCTTTAAACTCGTGCTTCCCCCTTTAAAGTTAATGGATTCTTTAAGTTTCAGGAGCAGATTTCTGACAGTAGGCACAGTTTTCTCCTGAATATAAAAATTGTAAATTGTTTGGCGAATTACACACCTATCAAAGTCATCAATATCAGTGATCCTTTTTGGCACACGATGTGTCTTTCCGGGTGTTCCGAAGGAAGTCCCTTGCTCCTCACATTTTCCCCTTCTTTAATTATTTTTCGCATTGTCCTCTCAGGCACCTTTGTTGCTGCACTCACCCTCTCTTGCACTTTCTTCAATGGTATTAGCACATCGCCAGAAGCAGCTTCTTTTTTCATGAAGGAATGCACATTATTAATAACCTCACGTGTTTGGCTATGCAGCGTTTTCCCACCAAGTTTGCTTTGAATGGGAGGCATTTTAGTCTAATAAACAAAAACTTAAACGCGCAAACTTACACGCGCACACACAGACACAGACTCAAGACACTAATCACCAATTCGATTAATCAGAGTTTCCACTGGTAAAAGCTTAACGTGCTGCACCGAGCGATAGAAAACGGACGGATGTTATTCAGTCCAGGCTCTCAAGCATACTGACCATTTAAATACAATGCGCATGCGCGGGAGTGCAGGCTCGGCAACTGGAATTTTACCACCGCGCACACAGTCTTCACCGGCACAAAACCATCGTCCCTACTGTATATTGGTAAATTTCCGAGGGCTTGAATTGCCTATTGTGCTTCATTTTTGGTATGAATGTTCTTTACGTGTCGTTCTGATAGTGTTGTTTTGGTACTTCGTACCTCGTGTGTCATTTATGTTAGGTATCATGTTTGTCTCTGCCACAGTTTATCCTTTTGTTACACTAAAAGTTGTTGCTTTCGAATTGTTGTTCAACATCGTGTTACAGCAGTCGTGCACAAATTATGGCCCTCGGCCTTATGTGGCCCGCCATAACATAAATTACCGTCCATGGAGGATGAACTTAAAATAAATGAATATTGAATATGCTTTTGTTTCAAAATAAGTTTTAAGGACCAGTATCGTACTAAGTGCGTCAGTGCGAGTGCCGTGTTGATCGGAATTCAGCGCATCGTTGAATCAAGCTCTCCGCAGTCACAATATTCACGCCTACTAGATTTGCAATGTGATTTAACGAATGAACTGATTGGATTCAGCTAGTCGAATGTATGTTTTTTCCAGTTTGTAGTGTTTGTCCTGCAATCCTTATGATGTACCTTGTGTACACTTTCCCCTCGACATTGGCACTTATGCTAATCACTTATGCTAATATCGTTTGATCCTTGTTTGCTGTAGTTGTACTTAAAGGACATTTTGTTATTCGCTTCTGTATGATGGCATCGTCATCTCCTTTATGCCAAGTGACAATGTGTGTGACGATAATTTTAGAGCGGGTTCACTAAGTGACATATAATGGGTATGATTTGGTATAACTAAGTAAAATGTAAATAATGGTTTCAATGCATATTTGTAATTTTAATTCTATTAATAAGTGTTGAAAGTATAAAATGTAGAAGCTCATGTTAAAACACTATCCGGGACCTAATGTTAAAAAGCTAGAAACTTGCACATTTTAGGAAAACAAGGCAGTTAGATTTTCTCTCCAACCGCGTGTCTATTCTTATATCTTCCGAACAGTTCTGTTTTGCGGCATTGTCCGGTAACGTACCGTAACAGAAAGAGCGAGACGGAACATCTCGTTAGATATAACTCGGTGAACTTCCTAATGTAAGATGGCAGTTTAAAGGAGGGAATGGAGAAGTCCCAGTGAAAATCCACGATTTAAATTCAAAGTGTTATGGCTCGTAAAATCGCCTAGAAAGTCCACGAATTACAATAAAGTAAATCCCAGGGGCCGCGCGCTTAAAGATTGGAGAACCTAGCACACTTCTTATGTAAGAGCACAGTCTTCATGTAATTGTCGGACAGTTTTCTTGTAATCGTCGGACAATCTCAAATGTCATTCTAGTCTTCAAACCGGCGTCATATTCTTCATTATGGTCTTCATCCAGCTCCGAATAATCTCCCAATCTCACGCGCTACAAGTAAAGGAAGCTATCGAAGCAAAATAAACACCGCGGGTCAGTGTGCCAAGTGAACCACATGTGATTATCGCAGATAATGCTCGCGCTTAGTGGAGTTAGCCTCGTGTTAGAGGCGAAAATAAAAATCGTACAGAGATACTTTTTCGTTTTAAGCCGCGTTGGTCAGATCCGTCAATGGGAAGTAAAGAGACAGTGTTTTGACAAGGACGACGCTAACGCTTGACTGGTGATGAACATAAATTTAAAATGAATTCAGTAAAATTCAACTTCTGTGTCTGATATGAGGACAGCATCATCTGTTTAGCATATTATATGGAATCTTGTGTTTCCTATCTTGTATACCCAGTATTTTGGCAAATTTTCTAAAATATGGGAATGCTACTTCTGAATCAGACCACACCAATTATTATCGCTGCTTTTCCCACCACCTAAGATAATCGCTCCTTTTACCAAAGGAGGTATGCTATACGAACGAACCTACGATTTGAAATATATGCCTGTTTTTATGATCGTGATATACGTATTTGTTATCCAATTGTGAAGTAGTTGTGTGGATGAAGTGACAACTTTATTTATACCTATACATCCGGTTTGTAAGATAATATAAGATAATATAAACTGCTTCCGACCTAAAACATGGGCTCATATAGTGCACATTCTGGTTTGTTAGAAGTAACTTTATCGACGATGTTTATTGAAAGTTTATTGTGTGCACTGATCTTAGTTGTACTCTGATAAGACAATGGGAAATGCTGTCATTACAGAAGTCTCAGATCCCATAGTTTTGGTAATGTGCAGCCAGTGCGAGTTAATATTCCTTTTCGGGGTTCTGTGAACGTTCATATTTATGACTACGTCCATTACCAGTGTTCTTGGGAATGTCTCGTATGGAAGTTGACAGTGATGTTACTGTTACCAAATTTCTGGCTTTTCTGTACGTCTCAATACTTCGGTGTTCCAGTATCGCCAGTTTGTTCTATGAATTAAAAAAGGCCTGCGCAACCGCAGACTAGGGGGATCTCCATTCTTAATTTACTTCGTTTCTTATATTTTGACCGAATCCTAAATACCTATTTTAATTTCATTTTACAGTTATTGATTACAATATTAATTTAGGGATTACTTTTCCAATTACATCAATATATTTTAAATCAATACTAAGATAAAGAGAATTAAACAACACATTAAAAACCATACAGTCAATAACTTGAAATTCTCAGGTAAGAGACAATAAAAACTTAAAACACCAATAAACAAAATTAAATTATTATAATATCACGCAGTTAATACGATAAAACAATAAAAGAATATACAACATATGTGCATAAAGTTTTAAAACCATTCAAAGCACAATTGGAATACCTAATACGCAGTTATTTTAAATTATAAGACGACACTAAATGGTTAAAATTAATGTGTAATTAATTGCACTTTAATTTGAAGTACAACATTTCTGTATACGTTGTTCCTGCTGCATTTGAGTCTATGGTTCTGACTTGTAATAGTGGTATTAATGGTATGGTCAGTATGTATTTCTGCTGCTATAAAGGGAACATTTATTATAATGGGTTCACAGGTTTCAAATAGTAAACTTGCTTCTGCCTTTAGGAAGTTTAGTGTTTCACCTATAACTGTGTTATTGGTGTTTGCCACTGCTCAGCTAATATTTTACAGTGTGCTACAATAGGAGTACAGATTGCATAATTTATCACACATTAAATATATGTCCTTTCGGGAATATTCGAGTATCACATGCAGCTTGTGGCAGTGTTTCTCTACTAGTATTTACAATACTTTTCTCAGAGTGCCTAGTGATCATGAAGTATGTTGCTCCTTTTCGGGGAACTTCGTTAATGTTTTAAGATATTCACAATTTGCATTATACATACACTTTGTATCTGTCTTTTAACGGACATGTGTGTGTGTGCGTGCGCGTGTGTGTGCGTGCGCGCGCGCGCGCCCTAGCGATTCTTTTTCCAATGTAAGCACTATTGCTTATTTCTGTATCAATTCAGATAATCCCTATTTCGAACATGGAAATCGTCTGCATATATTTGAGGATAAGTACAGAGTTTCACATTTTGGGGAACTTCACGTATAATCTATGATGATGTAAATTATAGTTATAGTGCTGAGTTTGTGGTGGAGATAATTGGATGTTCTATTCGCGAAACTCCGTTGCACTTAAGTGTATGTTATTCCCACTGTTGCAGAAAATTCTTGAACCACTTATAATAACAGTTTCTATTATTGAATGTTGCGTAAGTTGTTTATCCGATTTGGATACTCCTTGTGTCCTTATGTTATTTGGGCTCTTAAAGTTGTTGTAGTATTTTAGAACGTTTTCCGTATTGTTATTTTGACCCCAAAACATGACGTATACCAGTATTACTCATAGTTGGAATACTTTTGACCACATTATATGTATTATTTGAGAGTATTCAGCATCAACTGCTGTATTCCCGGTAGTATCTTCCATACGAGTGAAACATTTTTCTGCTGCTAAAATGTAAGTTATTTCTGATCGGAGACTAGAATATGTTGTGTAATATTGCTGTTGATGTTACTTTTTGGGTTCACAATGTGCTTGAAATTTTATGTAGATATCACGTCACTGTTATGTTGACATTCGTTTTTCTTATGACTCTGTTCCTGTAACTGAGTCTCCGCGTGCCATTTCATTGGGAAACTGCGGCCAATAGTGTTTCATGTACTAAATAGAGGGACACTGGAGAATAATTTTGACATATATTGTAGTTTGGTGGTAAATTACTAATCACGACATCAACCGTAATCATATACCTGGAGTATGTGACCTTTATGTTGATACCACTGATTACCATGCAGTTGTTCGCCGTTAAACCGATATCTGTATTTAAGTCGATACAGTTCCATTTGCTGCTACCTAACGTTTCTGGGAGTTCGTTAAGGATGGTCGAAATGCTGAGAAATACATCTGAGACAACGTTCACTCTCAAAATCTGCTGGAATTGTAACAGCGTTTCACTTGAAGTATGGACTAGATTGCACAAAAATGTGTGAATTGTACTGATATGTTCATCCGTCGTTACTTTACTGACTTCCCTACTCTTGCAGATGAAGTGGGAAAGCTAGGAGCTCGTCACTAGACGTAGGCACCTGAAGGGAATCCTCCATTTGCAACGTGGTATGTCCCTTATCTTGTGTTTTTTTTCCTTTACTATTTGGTGTTACTGTGTAATTATTATGTCACATGATATTTGAGATCAATGTTGTTGGTATTACTGGTTTCAGTCCTGGAGCTATATCACTTCGTAAGAGTTCAATGAGGAACCTGCGTCCCGTAATGTTTAGTTTTGGTAACGTATGTTGGTTTATTTTAGTGTTGTGGATGACTTTATTTTAAGAGCACTGGCCTATAACGTAAGGCGATAGTCTTCAGTGTTGAATACCCGTTGGATTCGTCACCCTTACTGCACTATTTTGTGTTTCCTCCTGTTGGATGTGCGGCTTCATCTTTTGATTGCAACTAGGAGCATGTAATGCCACTGGCTTGGCGCTGAAGTGTGTGACAAGTCGTGAAGGCCAACCACACACTTTGCTATCTATTGCGCATTTACCTGCTGCCACAGTTTTAACATATTCCAAGTAACTACCGGACGAACTTCAGCCTAGCTTATTGTGCTAGGATTAGTTGAGGCTACATAAGTTTGCCCAGATTAATATTGTTCATTGTATCAGCAACACCCTTTATCCCTTTTGAGTGACTTGTGTACATTTTGGTGTTCTTATTTTATTTTGTTGTTATATCACATGATATTTGAGATCAATGTTGTTGGTATTACTGGTTTTAGTCGTGTTACTATATATCTTCGTCGTCAGTTCAATGAGGAACCGGCAACCCTTAAAGTTTCGTTTGGCACGTACAATAATAAGATATACTTGAAAACATGAGCGATGAAAATCTCTTTTCTATATTATTAGTTACGATGTGTTCACTTATTATAATTTTGTTAATGGCTCCATTTCAGCGACACCTCCTCGTATCTAGCGGGCGCTCAACTAGTAGCGTCTTAAATGTTGAATAACTGTTACCTTAACATTTTATGTATCTCCCAGTTCGGTGGGCGACTTCTTCTGTTGGTTGTTGTCATTACTAGGAGTATGTAATGCAGCTGGCCTGGCACTGAAGTATGTAATATACAGTTTTCTGTGCAATTTTCAATAGCATTAAAATGTTATTGTTGATTCTGGTAGTTCCAAGTGCCGAGGGCTCGTCACTAGGGTACTCGCTTGAAGGTGACCTGTTTCCCCTCACTTGAACGGTTTTGTGGTGTAACGCTTGCCATTGTTATATCACACGACTTTTCTGATCAGTGTTATTGGTCTTAATGATTTTAGTCGTGTAACCAAATCAGTTCCTATCAGTTCGATGAGGAACTTGCATCCCGTAATGTTTCGTTCAGTACGCACAATTAAAAATAAGAAAATATTCCATTAAAATAGGTGTTAGAAAACCCCTTTCTATATTTCCAGACACCATATGTTCGCTTATTATGACCTGGTCATGATTCCATTTGACCTACACTGCTTCGTAACTAGTGGATTCTCAGGCGGTAATATAGCAAGTGTTGAATACTGTACATGTCTATGAGGATGTACTGACGCTGGTTTGGCACTGAAGTATTTGGGGAGTCCTGAAGACTAGAAACCAGCTTGGCTCTCTTCCGCATATTTGCTTCGTCCCACAGTATTAGCGGTTCCGCTTCAGATTTCCATCATTCCTCCGAAGGTACTTCAGTCTAGACCTTATTGCACTAGGCATAATGCTTTGGTAAGAGTCTACATTAGCTGACCCAAATTAAGATTCCCTGCATCATGAGCATCATTTATTTCTTTTAATCTCCCTTATGTAAACATTTCCTTTTGGCATGGAAACATAATCATTCACCTATGCTGATAGGTGTCCCCAGTTTACTGCTAAGAGAACTCTCACTAGTGTCGTTATCAGTGAGACAATTCTTGTGTACTTATGTTACGTGTTCCACCTGCTAAGGGAACTTTCATAAATGTCGTTATCAGTATGACACTTCTTGTGTACTTATGTTGCTTGCTCCACCTGCTAGGGGAACTCTCACTAGTGCCGTTATCAGTATGGCACTTCTTGTGTACTTATGTTACTTGTTCCACCTGCTAGGGGCACTCACATTAGTGTCACCTCAGTGTGACACTTCTTGTGTACTTATGTGACTTGGTCCACCTTCTAGGCAAACTGTCACTAGTGCCGTTATCAGTTTGTCACTTCTTGTGTACTTATGTTACTTGTTCCACCTGCTAGGGGCACTCACATTAGTGTCACCTCAGTGTGACACTTCTTGTGTACTTATGTGACTTGGTCCACCTTTAGGCAAACTGTCACTAGTGCCGTTATCAGTATGGCACTTCTTGTGTACTTATGTTACTTGTTCCACCTGCTAGGGGCACTCACATTAGTGTCACCTCAGTGTGACACTTCTTGTGTACTTATGTGACTTGGTCCACCTTCTAGGCAAACTGTCACTAGTGCCGTTATCAGTTTGTCACTTCTTGTGTACTTATGTTACTTGTTCCACCTGTTAGGGGAATTCTCACTAGTGCCATTATCAGTATGGCACTTCTTGTGTAATTATATTACTTGCTCCACCTGCTAGGGGAACTCTCAGTAGTTGCGTTTTCAGTATGGCACTTGTGTACTTATGTTACTTGTTCCACGTTCTAGGGGAACCCTGACTGGTGCCGTTATCAGTATGACGCTTCTTGTGTACCTATGTTACTTGTTCCACATGCTAGGGGAGCTCTCACTAGTGCCGTTATCAGTATGGCACTTCTTGTGTACTTATGTTACTTGTTCCACCTGCTAGGGGAACTCTCACTAGTGCCGTTATCAATATGGCATTTCTTGTGTACCTATGTTACTTGTTCCACCTGCTAGGGGAACTCTCACTGGTGCCGTTATCAGTATGACACATCTTATGTCCTTATGTTACTTGGTTCACCTGCTAGTGGAACTCTCACTAGTGTAGTTAGCCGTATGACATTTCTTGTGTACTTGTGTACTTATATTACTTGTTCCACCTGCTAAGGGAACTCTCACTAGTGCCCTTATGAGTATGGCACTTCTTGTGTACTTATGTTACTTGTTCCACCTGCTAGGGGAACTAACATTAGTGTCGTTATCAGTGTGGCACTTCTTGCGTACTTATGAAACTTGTATCTGCTGCTAGGGGAACTCTCAGCAGTGTCGTTATCAGCATGGCACATCTTGTGTACTTATGTTACTTGTTCCACCTGCTAGGGGAACTCTCACTAATACCGTTATCAGTATGGCACTCCTTGTGTACTTATGTTACTTGTTCCACCTGCTAGGGGAACTCACATTTGTGTCACTTCAGTGTGACACTTCTTGTGTACTTATGTTACTTGGTCCACCTGCTAGGGGAACTCTCACTAGTGCCGTTATCGGTATGTCACTTCTTGTGTACTTATGTTACTTGTTCCCCCTGCTAGGGGAACTCTCACTAGTGCCGTTATCAGTATGACACTTCTTGTGTGCTTGTGTTACTTTGTCCACCTGCTAGGGGAACTCTCACTATTGTAGTTATCAGTATGACATTTCTTGTATACTTGTGTACTTATGTTACTTGTTCCACCTGCTAGGGGAACTCTCACAATTACCGTTTTTAGTATTGATTACTTGTGTTCTTATGTTACTTGTTCCACCTTTTAGGGGAACTCTCACTGGTGCCGTTATCAGTATGACTCTTCTTGTGTACCTATGTTACTTGTTCCACCTGCTAGGGGAACTCTGACTAGTGCCGTTATCAGTATGGCACATCTTGTGTCCTTATGTTACTTGGTTCACCTGCTAGGGGAACTCTCACTAGTGCCGTTATCAGTATGACACTTCTTGTGTGCTTATGTTACTTGGTCCACCTGCTAGGGGAACTCTCACTATTGTAGTTATCAGTATGACATTTCTTGTGTACTTGTGTACTTATATTACTTGTTCCACCTGCTAGGGGAACTCTCACTAGTGCCGTTATCAGCATAACACTTCTTATGTTCTTATATTACTTGTTCCACCTGCTAAGGGAACTTTCACTAGTGCCGTTATCAGTATGGCACTTCTTGTGTACTTATGTTACTTGTTCCACCTGCTAGGGGAACTAACATTAGTGTCGTTATCAGTGTGACACTTCTTGTGTACTTATGTTACTTGTTCCACCTGCTAGGGGAACTCTCACTAATACCGTTATCAGTATGGCACTCCTTGTGTACTTATGTTACTCTTTCCACCTGCTAGGGGAACTAACATTAGTGTCACTTCAGTGTGACACTTCTTGTGTACTTATGTTACTTGTTCCACCTGCTAGGGAAACTCTCACTGGTGCCGTTATCAGTATGGCACTTCTTGTGTGCTTATGTTACTTGTTCCACCTGCTAGGGGAACTCTCACTAGTGTAGTTATCAGTATGACATTTCTTCTATACTTGTGTACTTATGTTACTTGTTCCACCTGCTAGGGGAACTCTCACAAGTGCCGTTTTTAGTATAGATTACTTGTGTTCTTATGTTGCTTGTTCCACCTTTTAGGGGAACTCTCACTAGTGCCGTTATCAGTATTGCACTTCTTGTGTACTTATGTTACTTGTTCCACCTGCCAGCGGAACCCTCACTAGTACCGTTTTTAGTATAGCATTACTTTTGTTCTTATGTTACATGTTCCACCTGCTAGGGGAACTCTCACTAGTGTAGTTATCAGTATGACATTTCTTCTATACTTGTGTACTTATGTTACTTGTTCCACCTGCTAGGGGAACTCTCACAAGTGCCGTTTTTAGTATAGATTACTTGTGTTCTTATGTTGCTTGTTCCACCTTTTAGGGGAACTCTCACTAGTGCCGTTATCAGTATTGCACTTCTTGTGTACTTATGTTACTTGTTCCACCTGCCAGCGGAACCCTCACTAGTACCGTTTTTAGTATAGCATTACTTTTGTTCTTATGTTACATGTTCCACCTGCTAGGGGAACTCTCACTAGTGTCGTTATCAGTTTAGCATTACTTGTGTACTTATGTTACTTGTTCCACCTGCTAGGGGAACTCTCACTAGTACCGTTATCAGTATGGCACTTCTTGTGTAATTATATTACTTGCTCCACCTCCTGGGGGAACACACAGTAGTTCCCTTATCAGTATGGCACTTCTTGTGTACTTATGTGACTCTTTCCACCTGCTAACGGAACTCACATTAGTATCGTTATCAGTATGGCACTTCTTGTGTACTTATGTTGCTTGTTCCACCTGCTAGGGGAACTCTCAGTAGTGCCGTTATCAGTATGACACTTCTTGTGTACTTATGTTACTTGGTCCACCTGCTAGGGGAACTCTCACTAGTGTAGTTATCAGTATGACATTTCTTCTATACTTGTGTACTTATGTTACTTGTTCCACCTGCTAGGGGAACTCTCACAAGTGCCGTTTTTAGTATAGATTACTTGTGTTCTTATGTTGCTTGTTCCACCTTTTAGGGGAACTCTCACTAGTGCCGTTATCAGTATTGCACTTCTTGTGTACTTATGTTACTTGTTCCACCTGCCAGCGGAACCCTCACTAGTACCGTTTTTAGTATAGCATTACTTTTGTTCCTATGTTACATGTTCCACCTGCTAGGGGAACTCTCACTAGTGTCGTTATCAGTTTAGCATTACTTGTGTACTTATGTTACTTGTTCCACCTGCTAGGGGAACTCTCACTAGTACCGTTATCAGTATGGCACTTCTTGTGTAATTATATTACTTGCTCCACCTCCTGGGGGAACACACAGTAGTTCCCTTATCAGTATGGCACTTCTTGTGTACTTATGTGACTCTTTCCACCTGCTAACGGAACTCACATTAGTATCGTTATCAGTATGGCACTTCTTGTGTACTTATGTTGCTTGTTCCACCTGCTAGGGGAACTCTCAGTAGTGCCGTTATCAGTATGGCACTTCTTGTGTACTTATGTTACGTGTTCCACCTGCTAGGGGAACTCTCACCTGTGCCGTTATCAGTATGGCACCTCTGGTGTACTTATGTTACTTGTTCCACCTGCTAGGGGAACTCTCACTAGTGCCGTTATCAGTATGACATTTCTTGTGTACTTATGTTGCTTGTTCCACCTGGTAGGGGAACTTTCACTAGTGCCGTTATCAGTATGACACTTCTTGTGTACTTATATTACTTTTTCCACCTGCTAAGGGAACTCTCACTAGTGCCGTTATCAGTATGGCACTTCTTGTGCACTTATGTTACTTGTTCCACCTGCTAGGGGAACTAACGTTAGTGTCGTTATCAGTGTGACACTTCTTGTGTACTTATGTAACTTGTACCTGCTGCTAGGGGAACTCTCAGTAGTGTCGTTATCAGCATGGCACTTCTTGTGTACTTATGTTACTTGCTCCACCTGCTAGGGGAACTCTCACTAGTGCCTTTATCAGCATGGCACTTCTTGTGTACTTATGTTACTTGTTCCAACTGCTAGGGGAACCAACATTAGTGTCGTTATCAGTGCAACACTTCTTGTGTACTTATGTTACTTGTTCCTGCTGCTAGGGGAACTCTCAGTAGTGTCGTTATCAGCATGGCACTTCTTGTGTACTTATGTTACTTGCTCCACCTGCTAGGGGAACTCTCACTAGTGCCTTTATCAGTATGGCAGTTCTTGTGTACTTATGTTACTTGTTCCACCTGCTAGGGGAACTCACATTAGTTTCACTTCAGTGTGACACTTCTTGTGTACTTATGTTACTTGGTCCACCTGCTAGGGGAACTGACAGTGTCGTTATCAGTGTGAAACTTCTTGTGTACTTGTGTTACTTGTTCCTGCTGCTAGGGGAACTCTCACTGGTGCCGTTATCAGCATGGCACTTCTTGTGTACTTATGTTACCTGCTCCACCTGCTAGGGGAACTCTCACTTGTGCCGTTATCAGTATGGCACTTCTTGTGTACTTATGTTACTTGTTCCACCTGCTAAGGGAACTCACATTAGTATCGTTATCAGTATGACACTGCTTGTGTACTTAAGTTACTTGTTCCACCTGCTAGGGGAACCCTCACCAGGGCCGTTATCATCGTGGCACTTCTTGTGTACTTATGTTACTTGTTCCACCTGCAAGGGGAACCCTCACTATTGTCGTTATCAGTATGACACTTCTTGTGTGCTTATGCTACTTTTTCCACCTGCTAGGGGAACTCTCACTAGTGCCGTTATCAGTATGGCACTTCTTGTGTACTTATGTTACTGGTTCCAACTTCTAGGGGAACTAACATTAGTGTCGTTATCAGTGTGACACTTCTTGTGTACCTATGTTACTTGTACCTGCTGCTAGGGGAACTCTCAGTAGCGTCGTTATCAGCATGGCACTTCTTGTGTACTTATGTTAGTTGTTCCACCTGCTAGGGGAACTCACATTAGTGTCGTTATCAGTATGGCACTTCTTGTGTACTTATGTTACTTGTTCCCCCTGCTTATTCACCTCATAATGAAAGTTCGTCCTGAGGTTACCATGTAAGTCAAGATGTAGCTTCCATATATATGTTAAAGATTCCATCTCCATATGTCAGTGGTGTATATGGTGGGTTATCAAAGCTATCACCGAAGCCCATATCTAAATTAAACTAGAAATTAATAAGTAATATTAATAATAATTGTAATACTAGCCAGTTTCCCTCATGAAGAATTAGCATGTAGCATGGAATATATGTGGTTCTCTGCCACTTGACAGCGGGGAGATAGGGCTTCATATACTTGCTGCCGCAGCTTTCTCTAACAACAGCATTACATGTTTGAGCGGTTCCTTCCTGCCATTCTCAGGGTTGTCCAGTCTTGCTGTGGGACCGTTGGATGCGGGCGATGATGTCACCCGCAGTGACATGACCCACCTCTGACCTCAAAACAAATTTAAGTAACAAAAATTCTGTTGAATTAGTAAGAAAGATCAGCAACACAGTATTGCCAGCTAAGGATAAACTTGTTTCCTTTGATGTAAGTGCTTTATTTCCTAGTATCCCTAGAGAAAAACTTTTGATATTTTTGGAGAAATGGTAATGTTCTATTGAATTAAATGAAGAATCAATAAATTATTGTATGAAGCTTACAAGTCTTTGTATGCGTCAACATTTTTTCAGGTTTAATGGTAATTTCTTTCAACAATCTTCTGGTTTAGCTATGGGTAGTCCATTATCGCCATTTCTTGCCATTCTTTTCATGACTTTTCTCATTTACACATCATTAAAGCTTTCCCTTGATTTTCAAAACCTGGTGAGAATATGTAGATGTCATGTTTGCTATTGTGTCTGAGAAACTGATCAATGATGCTTTAAAGCAGGGGTGTCAAACAGCACTCACCAGGCGTGAAAAAGTTTCCCCTATTTTCCCTCCCTCCGTGATGATCAAATCGGAAAACGGGAAAAACAAAGCGAAAACCGGTTCTACTAGTGCGTGCTACTGCAGTTAAGGAGGGGTAGACCCCTCTCTTCACACCCTCGGAGTGACGTTTGACATGCCTGCTTTAAAGCTTTTGAACTTACAAGATGGGGCCATAAAATTCACTTTAGAAATTGAAAACAATAGTTGTCTTCCATTCATGGGTTTCAATATCACGAGACATAATAAAGAATTGAATTTGGCATTCATAGAAGGTCAAGACATACTGATAATTACATAAAAAACAAAGACTCAGGGGTCTCCGTCTAGGGGATATGTGAGTAGAGACCACAAGGTACCCAAGCTGAACAGTACATTACTTCCACTTACTGGTGTTTTGCTCCTCACTATAACTTTTCTGTCTGACCTTACCTTGGTCATCTCTTGTTCTCTTCCCACCCCTATGCTATTAGCGTTCCCGAGGGCTAGGGAGTCTTTATTTTTCCAACCTCTCCATTTCTCTATAAAATCTTAACCCCTAACATGCTGACCTTTCATGGCATGTAATACGTCCTCTGATTGGTAATCAGAGGATATGGTCAGTGAATTTATTTTGATAATTCTCCTGGTCAGGTCGGTGAGACCCGTAAACCAATGACAGGTGTGGTCCTCCAGACATTCTGCGGGTTGTGAGAGAGCAATGTGACCACCAAAACATAAAAATATGGTGCTCTCTAAAAAGCGGTTACTATTACTCTTCAATATCATCAGTGAAACATATTGGAGAGCAAGAGGATTAATGACTTCATTGTCAGAAATCCAGCATTAGCTAACAACAACAACAACATTAGTGAAAAGATAATTGTTAGAAGGAATGGTCAACCTTAAATTTGTGTAGCTTTTGAAGGATGTTTAGCAGTTAGAGTCAATTACGCATTTTAACGCCTTTCAAATACATATTAAAATGTGAGTTACAAGTCATGAAAGATGAAATTACAGGGCAAGTCTTTATGAGCATTTCGAGCTATTTGGCTTTAGTGAAAGGTCACCTCCCGAAATTGTGGTTCGTTTGGTTAATATAAATTAGTAATAATTGCAGTTTATTTTAAGTCTGTGCCACGTTAAGTAATGCGGAATAAATTGCTAAGACAGAGTTGCGCCAAACTTACGTGTCGTTCTGGGGCACAAGGCTGTATATGAGGGAATGAGATTACTATAGATGATAGTGTTCTTCCCTTGACTGCAGGTTGTGTTGTTTCTCCTTGCTTGGCAATATCCTGTACCTAGGTTCTATAGTTAGAAGTTAAATAGTCTCCATTATTAACTGCGCTACCTAGTGCTCTTCCTCTATGTATGATTCTATTTTGAATGTGATGTACATTATTCGTTTTTTTTCCCCAGTGACAACCTGAATATTCTACAATAAACAAACTCACTTCCCTTATATATTTGGTGGATTTGGTGAATGTCGCCGTGAACTCGTCTTGTGGTGCACTGGATAGAGAAGCTGCGTCCGAACATGTCAAACCTCTGTGTAACGGCTCCCTCCGTTAGGAAGTACGGTATGTTGAGGTGACTTCATGGCTCTTGTGTAGAATCTGTTTGGTCAACGCATGTGCAATTGGGTCACAAAGAAAATTTGCGCTACCCACAACAATGACGGTAATAAATCCATCTCCGCGCCGCAGAAAAGGGAAACCCCTCTCTTTGTTCTTTAAGACAAAGAGCAACCCTGATTTTAAAGAACTGGCACACACCTGTTTACGCCACGTGGAGTCTCAGTTCCAAGTTGGATTTTTCTGCTGCATTACATACAAAAGTTCAGTGACTCACGATGTGCAGTCCATGGGAGGAAAATTCAGTGCTAAGTGCAAATGAAGCTTTAGATAGCGTTCAATCAGGTGAAAATAATCACGGTGAAGATAGTTTCGACAGTGCGAATAATAATGTAAACGGATCGGAAAGTGTTGCTCGACCGACCGGATTGTAAAGCATTGCTGGACCGAGTGTTACTTGTGAAGCTTCAGAAAATAAATGAGGCGTTGAGCGCAAAGTGGCCCAACCACTAAATGTACATAATGGAGATAATGGAGTGTGATTTGAAAGTTTTATATTGACTTTAATAACTAAGCAAGAGTCGTGATATTTGGAAATTTTAATCAATACCTATAGCACCGACATTGTGATACATAGTTACATACATGCAGGAAGGTTGAGCCACTGTTTCTATCCAGGAAGCCAGATTCAGTTCCATGCAATAACACACTTCTCATGCCATCTGTCGGTGGTTGTAGAAATGTGGTACAGGCCACTACTGCTCTTCTAGATTTTGATGTGGGGAACACGTCTGTGCTAATAACTCAGTTTCTGAATTTTTGTGGGTTGGGCCACTGTTGCGCTCAACGCCTCAAATGATAACGAGAACTCTTTCTGAACCGTCAGGCGCTTGTTTTGAACGCATATAAATATGTGGTGGAAAATAAAGTTGGTATGGGGTCGTGTAGTGAAACTGCAAAAATTCTTAGTATTCACAGATATACAGTAAGAGGAGTTGTAACGAAAGGAATGCCAAAGACACCGACAAAGTGTGGAAATAATAGGAAACGTTTCTCTAAAGTGGATAACTTGTGATTTAAACACAAGTTCTATAGTAAAGGAAGAGCGCCCACCTTAGACTCTGAAAGTGATGGAGAATCGAAATAAGGCTCCTCAGTATCATATGTACGTGAGTATATAGCACCGATTACAACTATGAAATTACAGACATGTTGACTTTGCATTGCTGGTAATTTTCTCCCTATTTAAAACTAATGGTATAACCATATTGTATACGCATTGAATTATTGCATCCCACAAACTACTACAAAATAGTATAATAATTAATAATAATAATAATAATAATAATAATAATAATAATAATAATAATAATAATAATAATAATAATAATAATAATGATAATGATAATGATAATGATAATGATAATGATAATGATAATGATAATGATAATGATAATGATAATGATAATGATAATGATAATAATAATAATAATAATAATAATAATAATAATAATAATAATAATAATAATAATAATAATAATAATAATAATAATAATAATAATAATAATAATAATAATAATAATAATAATAATAATAATAATAATAATAATAATAATAATAATAATAATAATAATAATAATAATAATAATAATAATAATAATAATAATAATAATAATAATAATAATAATAATAATAATAATAATAATAATAATAATAATAGTAATAGTAATAGTAATAATAATAATAATAATAATAATAATAATAATAATAATAATAATAATAATAATCCTAGGAAAATATTTAATTATTACAGTTTCTATTAATATAATATTTTCTAAGTGCTTTGTTTTGATTCACTTGACATGTCTAGAGAGAGAGAGAGTCGTTCTGGAAACAGATGGTGATGTTACGACCTTGGAACACTACAAAAATGTCTAGGGGAATTTGGGCCTGTGTTGTAAAATGATTATTACGGGTTCTTCGAAGAAAGCGATCGAAGTGCACACGCGGTGAGTAAACGGACTCTACCCTTTTCTTGTTAGCGAAACATATGCGTTAGTTAAGTTCAATATAATGTTTCATCTTATACACACTGTTCCTGCTTATAGTGGAAACATGTGTGAACCAAGCTCGTAGACATACGTGGTTCGAGTAATATCATGTATCAATAATTATGTTCATTTTCATGTTGGTTTTTATGGAGATTGTTCCTCCTATCAGGGAAGTAGTTTTGGGGCTTGTGCATGCGAAGAACCTTTATCGCCTACTAATTTCGTAGTCGAGCAATGCTCTTGTCTACTGCTTTAACGCAGTGCAGACAGAATCTGTGATTGTAATATGCGTTCTCATTTTGCTGTTAATGTCAACAATGTCATTATTGTTAATCAGGCTCAGTAAATCAGTTTTATACTGAGTTTCCATAATGCCCTCATTCCCAATATTGACTGTTGTTGTTGTAGTGTTTAACGTCCACTTTTACTACTACGGCACCGCAGGCGGTGACACTGATGATACATGGAATGAAGATGGAGCACCGGTAGAATGAGATGGCGGGGGAAATCGGAGCACCCGGAGAAAACCCGCCTTGACGCCGCTTCGTCCACCTTGAATACCACATGCGGGTCCCTGGGATCGAACCCGGGCCGCCTAGGTGGTAGGCGAGCGCGCTAACCGCTCGGCCACGTGCCAACAATACTGACTGTAGAGCGCGCTAATCGCTCGGCCACGCGCCACCAATACTGACTGTAGAGCGCGCTAACCGCTCGGCCACGCGCCATCAATACTGACTGTAGAGCGCGCTAACCGCTCGGCCACGCGCCACCAATACTGACTGTAACTGACTCTCCCAGTGTTATTCCTTTTGGAAACCTGCGTCTAATAGTGTTTGCAAAATAAAGGACTTAAGAACCACAATTCACCTTTAAGCTGACGCTGCTTTGTGTAATACGAAATAAAGCAATAGTATATAATTACGTCAGTTTTAGCTGTAGTTATGGAACACAAGGCTGCGTATAAGGGCATGGAGTTGCTATTGCTAGTTGGCTTCCCTACCTTGATTGTAGGTCGGGTTGTTGTAATGCTGTGAAGTAGATTGATCCTATTGTTAACTCAGCTATACACTTACTGCATTTCTAACTATATTTAGAACGTGCTGTACATTTTTCGTTTCATTCCCAAACAAGCGTGATATTCCATTTCCAAAATACATGCTTCCTTTCCCTTTGGCATTTCTAAGCTGATTTGTTGAAACTGAATCTCGTCGTGTATTAGATCGGCGATCTGCGGCACAAGCCTGTGCAACTACGACTCCTTTGAGGAAAATATAATATATAAATTAAGGTGACCATTCCTGTTGTTAGTGAAACATCACGTATTAATGAAGTTGACTATTATGTTTGCTCTTATGTCCACTATATCTCCTTTAGATGAGCATTGTACGAAGGTCACTACAGAAGTTTTGCGACATGACAAAAGGAAAGTGGGTCCACTCGAATTGGATGCTGCATTGTATAGCCACATTCTTTGTAAGTAAACTGGCCTCAGGTAGTGATTCCCACTCCAGGAATTCCAACAGCGCAAGGATGAACAACCCGCTGCGTGCAACGGACCTTGTAAGAGAGTATTCTCGCACAATGATTTTCTACGATCTTGAAAGTGGGTTAAATCTGTGCCGAAGTCTTGAACATTTGTCACAGTATTTTGGGGACATTTTTGCTCCCCATGCCACAGTTTTTGGTGGTTTGAGGAATTTAAATGCTGCCAAACATCTTTGTAAAATGAGGAGAGAAGTGCGCGTCCGGCATCTACAGTGACTGAGGAGAACCTCACAGCGTTGGAAAAATACTTCACGAAAATAGTCGCACAACATTTAAAGAAGTTGAGGCAACATTGAAAATTGGGTCGCCAGCAGTTTTGAAATTCCTTCGTGTGAGGAAGGTCACATACCGATGGATGCCTCATAGAACAAAAACACACCTATGATGAATGGTGTAAGAAAATGCTGACAAGATCCGAAGGAGAGGACTCCAGCCGGGTGAGGAAAACCGGACTTATTAGTTTGATCCGGAGGCCAAAGGGTAAACAGCGGTGTGGATCTTTTCTGATGACAGTGCACCAACAAAAGTGAAATGCCGCCAAAGTTTCCAGAATAAAACGGTGGCCTCATTTTTCCTGGTATCATGGCAACTATTCCTCCAGAGGGGAAACTCGTGGTTACCTCTAGTTAGTACACCACAGTTTGCTTGCCAAATGCTGTTGCTAAGCTTCAAGAACTACGTCCGCACACGGGACTGCGAGGGGTCCTTCACCACGACAACGCGCCCTCACACACGGCCAACATCACCGTTCAGTTCCTGGAGTCTACAGAGGTCAAACTTATGATTCATTCACCTTACAGTCCCGACCTGGCCCAATGTGACTTTTTCTGTACCCAATGATAAAAAGTTGCATGCCTGGAAAGAGCAAGAATGTTTCCAAACTCTTGGCTATCTGCGCGCCGCGGGTTGTTCATCCTTGCGCTGCTATAGCTCTTGGAGTGGAAGAGTGTATAATAGCACCTGAGGATGCTATACCATCCTGCATCCAATGGGAGTGGATCAGCTTTCATTTTCTCACTTCTCAAAGCTTCCGTAGTGACCCTCGGATATCAATTAAGTTTGTTGACATATGGGTTCTCACGTACAGTTTTCCCCCTTTTAGGGAAACATGTATCAATAATTGTTGATTGTCATGTTTTTTAAAGTAAATAAATATCTTCTTGAACTGAGATTGGCTTGTTACTTGGAGCTAGGTATTATTCCATACTATTTTTTATCACAGAAAACGTAAATTAAATAATTCACGTGTTAAATCAGGAGACGTGCGTGTTATTCAAGAATCACTATCTATAACTATGTTGTTCTCATATACAAACTTGTTTCTCTTACCTAACGGCCACTTTCATGTGTCTTAGCAAATTGTAACTTTTTGATTATGTTTATATAATGGCAAGGTTGTTAAAAGTTACCTTTATTTTTCACAATGTGAATTATGCACTTGTATCCTTCTGTTGATTACTGTACTTTGCTTATGGCAGCCTCCAGTTGGAGGAAGTTGAATTTGGCAATAAAACACCCACACTGAACATTCAGCATCTTTCAGTACTACAAAATACTCTATCAACCACACATGCGATTTTGTTTCCATTGCTTGCACACGCTTGCATCTTAGCTGGAATTAACGTGAAATAATCGTTTTACAACACAGACCCACCTTCCCCTAGACATTTTTGCAGTGTTGCAAGGTCGTAACATCACCATCTGTTTCCAGAACGACTCTTTCTCTAAACATGTCAAGTGAACCACATTCCACAAAAGATTGTAGTATTTTACGAGAATCAAAACAAAGCACTTAGAAAACATTATATTAATAGAAACTGTAATAATTAAATACTGTCCTATAGTTATCATCATCATCATCATCATCATCATCATTATTATTATTATTATTATTATTATTATTATTATTATTATTATTATTATTATTATTATTATTATTATTATTATTATTATTATTATTATTATTGTTTTTATTATTATTGTTATTATTATTATTATTATTATTATTATTATTATTATTATTATTATTATTATTATTATTATTATTATTATTATTATTATTATTATTATTATTATTATCATCATCATCCCTCCAGGGGGACCTACTACGGTAGGTCTGGATTTAGCGCACCCGGGTCCCCGAACCAACTGACTCCCTCGATGTGGGCTCCTCTTCGTGGTGAGGGAGTCAGTCAAAATGCCCACCCACGTGTAGGCCGTAGGTGGAGTCCCGTGTCGGTGGAAAGGTTTATCCTGATGGTTGAGGGATGCATATCTGAGCTCGGTCCAGTTTCTTTCTGAATTCGGGGAGGGTGCGCATTTCCAGTGCACTGCTTTGGTTTCTGCTTCACCTAAACGGGAGGCTAGGGGCTAACCCACCCCTAGTCAATCGGCCAGGACTAGGTAGTGCACCGAACTCCAGGGCGAGTTTGACGGCGAGCCCGCTATATCCCCTGTGTAGCCCTGTCATCCCAGTGGGATGACCCCTTGTTGGGTTCCGTGGTGGGTGGGGAGCACTGGGGGATGAATTTTCATAGCCTTCTTTCATGGCACAAAATACACCGAAACGCAAACGTCAAGTTGATGATGGAAAAGAGGTATACGCAGCGTCCTCTGCTCGTTACCTGGTCATTCATAGAGGTGAAGAGGGTCAGTGTTTTCCAAAAGTATTCCTTAAACATTTGTATGCCTTAACACTTCCCTTGACAGCAGTTTTAACATTGATGTGAGTTGTACATTTATGATTCCTGTTAGTGAGTGTTTTTGCTGCAATGTTTAAATGGGCAATAGTTTAGCATTTCTCGCTTATTATTGTGATTATATTGGTAACGGCAGTACAGAAATTAAATTAAATAGCTGGTATTTACAATCTGAGAGTTTCAGGGAAGAAAACAATAGTGATGGCGTTCCAAGGGACAAACCACTTAAGATGTAAAGCTAATGAATAACAAAATAATAGAACAAGCAAATAGTTATTAATTATAATTAATAATTATTTGCTTGTTCTATTATTTAGGATTTAAAGCATCCTACTACCAAAGGAACGACATAATAGAAAATTAAATAGGTTCTATAGTATGTGTGGAACAATAAGAACACTGAAAAATAAAACGCTAAGAGTAACTCAATTGGCAGCCGTTTCTCTCCTCGTTGTATGTAGCCCACGTTGAGGTGTCATGCAGTGTTCGTATTTACAATATCTATCTTTCGAATGTGCCACACTTCAGACGGGCACTTTAAGAAATCTATACGTCAACTATCTAAACCTTTTAAAACAGGACCAACCGCCAACCTGTCAACTGTGTAAAATACAACTGACTCCAATGTTAAATGTTATAATGTTATATTCTAACTCCAATGTTAATAAAGTTACAAAAATTGTAAAGTTTCAATATGACCAATAGGCCACAATAAAGTCAAATGGTCACTGTGTACGTGTAGTCTGATAATAACCACTCTGATGTGTCCTATGATGGTAACTATCATGTTAAAGAAAAGGTTAGGTGTGTTTGGGTTTGGCCCTGCTTTCCATACACGCGGATATATTTTATACATGTGCATGTTACTGTATGAAATATAGAATGCACGAAAAGTTAAATATGTTGAGTTACATTTCAGATAATGATGAAACATGCATCATAGCAACTTTTTTTCATAGATTACAAACAAAACACGACAGATAAATATGTTGAATGAAATACTGATGTATTCACAGTAAATGCGCACTGTTTGCGTTAAAATATCCGTATGAAAGGTTAATCTCTGAATTTTCCTATGATACGCTCCTGGATGTACACCTTGAAATGTTTTAACACATTTAGTCCATCTTAACAAGAAAAATACTATGGTATCTTAAAGTCAAAGTTAAACCCTTGGCACTACAGTCCATAGCAGACCAGGGCCTGTCAACCCGACTGCCGGCCTTACGCCCACATAAGCAAGGTAGAGGTAGTCGATCATGCAACCGATACGGGAAGATGTGGTCAGCATCTCGACACCCCCAGCCGGGAAGCTTTCATGACCAGGGCCGCTTGCCTACCGCAAGCTCCTCAATTTCCTCACGATGCTGGGTGGGCACCGGTCCTATACCCGATACTTAAAATCCGCAACCTCAGGGGTGCTGCATTCCGTGTCAGGGAACCAAGGCATGACGCCCTAGTCCACTGCGTCACGGCGCAGGACACTATGGTATCTTGGTCCAAGCTATTTATTAACAGAAAATGTTCACCACGTTTCACGTTTACATTAGTCATGCTAACAGTTAAATGCATTTCTTTAATCATATTGAACGATTTTTTACGCATTTTAAAATCCTGTTAATAGTGTTAATGGTGTTTTCTGTTAGGGGAGTGTCTATTGAAGTGATAGGAATTAATCCTCCGAATGGATTAATTTATTTGCTTGTCCTTTCATCGTTAACGGCAGTGCATTTTAGGAGTATATTAGTTCTGTGTGTATTATAGTTTATGTGTGTCCAGTGATTCTACGCCAACTTTATTATACTTATGTTCACGCAGTGAAACTTGGACACCGATGGGAGAGAGGGGAATGACTTCAGGTTAACTATCTTCTAGAGAAGATACCGTTGATTACAATATGAGAGGACTCCAGTTCCGTTGCAGTCTTTATAAAAATCGTGGACATGCCAAATTTTGTGCAGCCAAGGATCTATTGAAGGCAAAATTCACCTGAGAATAACAAGCCATATGCATTGCATATCAAATATTTACGCTTTGCATTCATTACTTCATCTGACCTCGAGCACAGTATCTCGCAATAAAACCGTATTTAAGTGAATACCGCAGGTGGTTTAGTTTTGAGACTTTTTAGAGTATGAATGCACTGTAGGTAATGTTAATTCTGCGGCCATAAAAGCACACCATGTAGAAGAAGCAGGCCAATAAATCAACTAAGGGAATAAACGTTGTCCACATAACGAACATGTATTTCGTTATGAATATCAATACTTTGTAAATCTGTCTCATAAAATGTAAGTATTTGACTTGAAAATATAAATTAGTAGTCATTTTAAGTGTAAAAATATATTTATTGTTTATGAATTAATTACACATGAAAATTATTTCTCTGGATGAGCGAAATATTCAACCAAAATAATTAGTTGAAGATTACAACCTTATTTTTTAAAGATTTCATAGCGTGATCCGTTGGGTATTACATTGCATATTGCCTCGTCTTCAAATCGGCTTGTTGTGACCTACCATGGCCGCTCGGTAAAGAAATTCGTACCTGTGGTATAGTTACGTTTAACCTGTGTCAACGCCGTCCTCGTTTCGCTGGTTATGATGTTACCCTTACCATAATGGCATTCATTCTTCATGTAATGTTATAGAACAATGAAACCCTAAATGCTCTATCAACCACACGTGCAGTTTTGTTTCCATTGCTTGCACACGCTTGCATCTTAGCTGGAATTAACGTGAAATGAAATATGCCACAAAACAAAAATGTTATCTTAAAATATTAAATATTGCTATCAAACTAGATAGCAAAAGCATCAGGTATAGGCAGAGGCGTATTTAGAAAGGGATGTAAAGTGCCAGAGACCTCCTCAGCCCTATGTAAAATTAGTTAGCAACTTACCATAAGTAATATCACAAGTGATTGTCAAATTGTCGATAAATTCTAGTCACGAAGTTACGAGAGAATTTACCTAGAGAATTTTACTGTCACGAGTAGAATGTATTAATGCAATTATTAATACAAAGTAACAGGATCGCTTTAGTCCCAACATGTGGGTAGGAATTGTGGGTGAAGCACTCCTAGGACCCTATATTTTATCGAACAGATTAACATGCGCTGTGTATCATCGATTCCTGTGCAATGAGTTACCCGTGCTTTTGGAGGATTACGCCTGTGGAGAGACGATGCAAGTAGTTTATGCATTACGGAACATCACCCCATTTTATAGGCATCGTGCGACAATACCTAAACCAAACATTTAATGGACAATGGATTGGCCGAGAAGGACCAGTAGCGTGGCCTTCCCGTTCGCCGGACCTCAAACCATTAGGTTTCTGCCTATGGGGACATTTAAAGACATTGTTGTACGTCAAACATATCGAAAGTGTGCATACATTGCACATTTTTCTGAAATGGCTCATGTCTCAACAATTATTTGTTTCTGGACATATGTTTATAGGAAAAATTATTCTAGTTTTGACCAATATCCAATTCCTGTTGCAATTTCGGACACTTTTTAAACCCTCTGTACATTCCGTCTTACACTTTATTGGTTTTACAATTCAGTTATTCAGAATGAGTACGACTTCAAAGGCTATTCCCAGAAAAGTCAAGATATCCATTCCATATCTCTCTTAAACATATGATATTTTAATCCACAACTTTAGAGCTCTTTTTGTTATACATGCTGAGACAACCGAAAGTAAAATTAAACACAATTCCACCCACACACAATCCCAGTAGTAGACAATGTCATCTTCCAAAATTTAGTACTCATGTAGAAGTTTTCAGAAAATAAACAATTTGGGAACTTTTACCCTGTAAAGGATAATAGGGGTTCGAGGACTTTCTTGAAAATCCTCGAGCTGCATCCTTATAAGATGCTGAACCTAAATACCAAATTGTTCAAACACACACAGACGCAAGAACCGCCATCATCGGGAGTAATTGCTGAACTGGCAGTCGTCTCTGGCGTCCGGGTTCGATACTGCGGCTCCTCCTCGCTTCAACGGCTAGTTGAAATTTCCGGCAATTAATTAAGCGATGAACTTATTCCTTTGTGAAGGAATCGTCGATCTCACAGATGGTAGGGGAGATTGACGTACCAAAACTTTGATAAACAGACCAACTGTGTTGCTCCTTTTATACGCCATTCTTCCATGTTATGTATACATCCTGTATCACATGCGCCAGGAACTGTGTTGGTCCTTTTATACGCCATTATTCCATGTTACGTATACATCCTGTATCACATGCGCCAGGAACTGTGTTGGTCCTTTTATACGCCACCCTTCCATGTTATGTATACATCCTGTATCACATGCGCCAGGAACTGTGTTGGTCCTTTTATACGCCATTCTTCCATGTTATGTAGACATCCTGTATCACATGCGCCAGGAACTGTGTTGGTCCTTTTATACGCCATTATTCCATGTTATGTATACATCCTGTATCACATGCGCCAGGAACTGTATTGGTCCTTTTATACGCCATTCTTCCATGTTATGTATACATCCTGTATTACATGCGCCAGGAACTGTGTTGGTTCTTATAAATAGCGTTCTTTTGTTATGGATATATCCTGTATCATGTACACCAGGAACTGTGTTGGTTCTTATAAATACCGTGCTTTTGTTATGGATATATCCTGTATCATGTACACCAGGAACTGTGTTTGTTCTTATAAATAGCGTTCTTTTGTTATGGATATATCCTGTATCATGTACACCAGGAACTGTGTTTGTTCTTGTAAATAACGTTCTTTTGTTATGGATATATCCTGTATCATGTACACCAGGAACTGTGTTTGTTCTTATAAATAGCGTTCTTTTGTTATGGATATATCCTGTATCATGTACACCAGGAACTGTGTTTGTTCTTATAAATAGAGTTCTTTTGTTATGGATATATCCTGTATCATGTACACCAGGAACTGTGCTTGTTCTTATAAATAACGTTCTTTTGTTATGGATATATCCTGTATCATGTACACCAGGAAATGTGTTTGTTCTTATAAATAGCGTTCTTTTGTTATGGATATATCCTGCATCATGTACACCAGGAACTGTGTTTGTTCTTATAAATAACGTTCTTTTGTTATGGATATATCCTGTATCACGTACACCAGGAACTGTGTTTGTTCTTATCAATAACGTTCTTTTGTTATGGATATATCCTGTATCATGTACACCAGGAACTGTGTTGGTTCTTATAAATAGCGTTCTTTTGTTATGGATATATCCTGTATCATGTACACCAGGAACTGTGTTTGTTCTTATCAATAACGTTCTTTTGTTATGGATATATCCTGTATCATGTACACCAGGAACTGTGTTGGTTCTTATAAATAGCGTTCTTTTGTTATGGATATATCCTGTATCACGTACACCAGGAACTTTGTTGGTTCTTATAAATAGCCTTCTTTTGTTATGGATATATCCTGTATCATGTACACCAGGAACTATGTTGGTTCTTATAAATACCGTGCTTTTGTTATGGATATATCCTGTATCATGTACACCAGGAACTATGTTGGTTCTTATGTTGCTTGTTCCACCTGCTAGGGGAACTCTGACCAGTGCCGTTATCAGTATGGCATTTCTTGTGTACTTATGTTACTTGTTCCACCTGCTAGGGGAACTCTCACTAGTGCCGTTATCAGTATGGCATTTCTTGTGTACTTATGTTACTTGTTCCACAAGCTAGGGGAACTCTCACTGGTGCCGTTATCAGTATGACACTTCTTGTGTACCTATGTTACTTGTTCCACATGCTAGGGGAGCTCTCACTAGTGCCGTTATCAGTATGACACTTCTTGTGTACTTATGTTACTCGTTCCACCTGCTAAGGGAGCTCACATTTGTATCGTTATCAGTATGGCACTTCTTGTGTACTTATGTTACTTGTTCCACCTGCTAGGGGAACCCTCACCAGGGCCGTTATCATCATTGCACTTCTTGTGTACTTATGTTACTTGCTCCACCTGCTAGGGGAACTCTCACTGGTGCCGTTATCAGTATGACACTTCTTGTGTACTTATGTTACTTATTGCACCTACTAGGGAACTCTCACTAGTGTCGTTATCAGTATGACACTTCTTGTGTACTTATGTTACTTGTTCCACCTGCTAGGGGAACTCACATTAGTGTCGTTATCAGTATGGCACTTCTTGTGTACTTATGTTACTTGCTCCACCTGCTTATTCACCTCATAATGAAAGTTCGTCCTGAGGGTACTATGTAAGTCAAGAAGTAGCTGCCATATATATGTTAAAGATTCCATCTCTATATGTCAGTGATGTATATGGTGGGTTATCAAAGCTATCACCGAAGCCCATATCTAAATTAAACTAGAAATTAATAAGTAATATTAATAATAATTGTAATACTAGCCAGTTTCCCTCATGAAGAATTAGCATGTAGCATGGAATATGTGTGGTTCTCTGCCACTTGACAGCGGGGAGATAGGGCTTCATATACTTGCTGCCGCAGCCTTCTCTAACAACACCATTACATGTTTGAGCGGGTCCTTCCTGCCATTCTCAGGGTTGACCAGTCTTGCTGTGGGACCGTTGCATGCGGGCGATGATGTCACCCGCACTGAAATGACCCACCTCTGACCTCAAAACAAATTTAAGTAACAAAAATTCTGTTGAATTAGTAAGAATATCTTATAAATAGCGTTCTTTTGTTATGGATATATCCTGTATCACGTACACCAGGAACTGTGTTGGTTCTTATAAATAGCGTTCTTTGTTATGGATATATCCTGTATCACGTACACCAGGAACTGTGTTGGTTCTTATAAATACCGTGCTTTTGTTATGGATATATCCTGTATCATGTACACCAGGAACTGTGTTGGTTCTTATAAATACCGTGCTTTTATTGTGGATAAATCCTGTATCACGTACACCAGGAACTGTGTTGGTTCTTATAAATACCGCGCTTTTGTTATGGATATATCCTGTATCACGTATACCAGGAACTGTGTTGGTTTTTATAAATACCGTGCTTTTATTGTAGATATATCCTGTATCACGTACACCAGGAACTGTGTTGGTTCTTATAAATACCGTTCTTTTGTTATGGATATATCCTGTATCACGTACACCACGAACTGTGTTGGTTCTTACAAATACCGTGCTTTTATTGTGGATATATCCTGTATCATGTACACCAGGAACTGTGTTGGTTCTTATAAATACCGTGCCTTTGTTATGGATATATCCTGTATCACGTACACCAGGAACTGTGTTGGTTCTTATAAATACCGTGCTTTTGTTATGGATATATCCTGTATCACGTACACCAGGAACTGTGTTGGTTCTTATAAATACCGTGCTTTTATTGTGGATATATCCTGTATCACGTACACCAGGAACTGTGTTGGTTCTTATAAATACCGTTCTTTTGTTATGGATATATCCTGTATCACGTACACCAGGAACTGTGTTGGTTCTTATAAATACCGTGCTTTTATTGTGGATATATCGTGTATCACGTACGCCAGGAACTGTGTTGGTTCTTATAAATACCGTTCTTTTATTGTGGATATATCCTGTATCACGTACACCAGGAACTGTGTTGGTTCTTATAAATACCGTGCTTTTATTGTGGATATATCCTGTATCACATACGCCAGGAACTGTGTTGGTTCTTATAAATACCGTTCTTTTGTTATGGATATATCCTGTATCACGTACGCCAGGAACAGTGTTGGTTCTTATAAATACCGTTCTTTTGTTATGGATATATCCTGTATCACGTACCCCAGGAACTGTGTTGGTTCTTATAAATACCATGCTTTGTTATGGATATATCCTGTATCACGTACACCAGGAACTGTGTTGGTTCTTATAAATACCATGCTTTTGTTATGGATATATCCTGTATCACGTACACCAGGAACTGAGTTGGTTCTTATAAATACCGTGCTTTTATGGTGGATTTATCCTGTATCACGTACACCAGGAACTGTGTTGGTTCTTATAAATACCGTGCTTTTGTTATGGATATATCCTGTATCACGTGCACCAGGAACTGTGTTGGTTCTTATAAATACCGTGCTTTTGTTATGGATATATCCTGTATCAGGAACTATGTTGGTTCTTATAAATACCGTGCTTTTATTATGGATATATCCTGTATCACGTACACCACGAACTGTGTTGGTTCTTATAAATACCGTGCTTTTGTTATGGATATATCCTGTATCATGTACACCAGGAACTGTGTTGGTTCTTATAAATACCGTGCTTTTGTTATGGATATATCCTGTATCACGTACACCAGGAACTGTGTTGATTCTTATAAATACTGTGCTTTTGTTATGGATATATCCTGTATCACGTGCACCAGGAACTGTGTTGATTCTTATAAATACCGTGATTTTGTTATGGATATATCCTGTATCAGGAACTATGTTGGTTTTATAAATACCGTGCTTTTATTATGGCTATATCCTGTATCACGTACACCAGGAACTGTGTTGGTTCTTATAAATACTGTGCTTTTGTTATGGATATATCCTGTATCACGTGCACCAGGAACTGTGTTGGTTCTTATAAATACCGTGCTTTTGTTATGGATATATCCTGTATCAGGAACTATGTTGGTTCTTATAAATACCGTGCTTTTATTATGGATATATCCTGTATCACGTACACCAGGAACTGTGTTGGTTCTTATAAATACCGTGCTTTTGTTATGGATATATCCTGTATCATGTACACCAGGAACTGTGTTGGTTCTAATAAATACCGTGCTTTTGTTATGGATATATCGTGTATCACGTACACCAGGAACTGTGTTGGTTCTTATAAATACCGTGCTTTTGTTATGGATATATCCTGTATCAGGAACTATGTTGGTTCTTATAAATACCGTGCTTTTGTTATGGATATATCCTGTATCAGGAACTATGTTGGTTCTTATAAATACCGTGCTCTTTGTATGGATATATCCTGTATCACGTACACCAGGAACTATGTTGGTTCTTATAAATACCGTGTTTTTGTTATGGATATATCCTGTATCACGTACACCAGGAACTGTGTTTGTTCTTATCAATAACGTTCTTTTGTTATGGATATATCCTGTATCATGTACACCAGGAACTGTGTTGGTTCTTATAAATAGCGTTCTTTTGTTATGGATATATCCTGTATCATGTACACCAGGAACTGTGCTTGTTCTTATCAATAACGTTCTTTTGTTATGGATATATCCTGTATCATGTACACCAGGAACTGTGTTGGTTCTTATAAATAGCGTTCTTTTGTTATGGATATATCCTGTATCACGTACACCAGGAACTTTGTTGGTTCTTATAAATAGCCTTCTTTTGTTATGGATATATCCTGTATCATGTACACCAGGAACTATGTTGGTTCTTATAAATACCGTGCTTTTGTTATGGATATATCCTGTATCATGTACACCAGGAACTATGTTGGTTCTTATGTTGCTTGTTCCACCTGCTAGGGGAACTCTGACCAGTGCCGTTATCAGTATGACACTTCTTGTGTACTTATGTTACTCGTTCCACCTGCTAAGGGAGCTCACATTAGTATCGTTATCAGTATGGCACTTCTTGTGTACTTATGTTACTTGTTCCACCTGCTAGGGGAACCCTCACCAGGGCCGTTATCATCATGGCACTTCTTGTGTACTTATGTTACTTGTTCCACATGCTAGGGGAGCTCTCACTAGTGCCGTTATCAGTATGACACTTCTTGTGTACTTATGTTACTCGTTCCACCTGCTAAGGGAGCTCACATTAGTATCGTTATCAGTATGGCACTTCTTGTGTACTTATGTTACTCGTTCCACCTGCTAAGGGAGCTCACATTAGTATCGTTATCAGTATGGCACTTCTTGTGTACTTATGTTACTTGTTCCACCTGCTAGGGGAACCCTCACCAGGGCCGTTATCATCATGGCACTTCTTGTGTACTTATGTTACTTGCTCCACCTACTAGGGAACTCTCACTAGTGTCGTTATCAGTATGACACTTCTTGTGTACTTATGTTACTTGTTCCACCTGCTAGGGGAACTCACATTAGTGTCGTTATCAGTATGGCACTTCTTGTGTACTTATGTTACTTGCTCCACCTGCTTATTCACCTCATAATGAAAGTTCGTCCTGAGGGTACTATGTAAGTCAAGAAGTAGCTGCCATATATATGTTAAAGATTCCATCTCTATATGTCAGTGGTGTATATGGTGGGTTATCAAAGCTATCACCGAAGCCCATATCTAAATTAAACTAGAAATTAATAAGTAATATTAATAATAATTGTAATACTAGCCAGTTTCCCTCATGAAGAATTAGCATGTAGCATGGAATATGTGTGGTTCTCTGCCACTTGACAGCGGGGAGATAGGGCTTCATATACTTGCTGCCGCAGCCTTCTCTAACAACACCATTACATGTTTGAGCGGGTCCTTCCTGCCATTCTCAGGGTTGACCAGTCTTGCTGTGGGACCGTTGCATGCGGGCGATGATGTCACCCGCACTGAAATGACCCACCTCTGACCTCAAAACAAATTTAAGTAACAAAAATTCTGTTGAATTAGTAAGAATATCTTATAAATAGCGTTCTTTTGTTATGGATATATCCTGTATCACGTACACCAGGAACTGTGTTGGTTCTTATAAATAGCGTTCTTTGTTATGGATATATCCTGTATCACGTACACCAGGAACTGTGTTGGTTCTTATAAATACCGTGCTTTTGTTATGGATATATCCTGTATCATGTACACCAGGAACTGTGTTGGTTCTTATAAATACCGTGCTTTTATTGTGGATAAATCCTGTATAAGGTACACCAGGAACTGTGTTGGTTCTTATAAATACCGCGCTTTTGTTATGGATATATCCTGTATCACGTATACCAGGAACTGTGTTGGTTTTTATAAATACCGTGCTTTTATTGTGGATATATCCTGTATCACGTACTCCAGGAACTGTGTTGGTTCTTATAAATACCGTTCTTTTGTTACGGATATATCCTGTATCACGTACACCACGAACTGTGTTGGTTCTTACAAATACCGTGCTTTTATTGTGGATATATCCTGTATCATGTACACCAGGAACTGTGTTGGTTCTTATAAATACCGTGCCTTTGTTATGGATATATCCTGTATCACGTACACCAGGAACTGTGTTGGTTCTTATAAATACCGTGCTTTTGTTATGGATATATCCTGTATCACGTACACCAGGAACTGTGTTGGTTCTTATAAATACCGTTCTTTTGTTATGGATATATCCTGTATCACGTACACCAGGAACTGTGTTGGTTCTTATAAATACCGTGCTTTTATTGTGGATATATCGTGTATCACGTACGCCAGGAACTGTGTTGGTTCTTATAAATACCGTTCTTTTATTGTGGATATATCCTGTATCACGTACACCAGGAACTGTGTTGGTTCTTATAAATACCGTGCTTTTATTGTGGATATATCCTGTATCACATACGCCAGGAACTGTGTTGGTTCTTATAAATACCGTTCTTTTGTTATGGATATATCCTGTATCACGTACGCCAGGAACAGTGTTGGTTCTTATAAATACCGTTCTTTTGTTATGGATATATCCTGTATCACGTACCCCAGGAACTGTGTTGGTTCTTATAAATACCATGCTTTGTTATGGATATATCCTGTATCACGTACACCAGGAACTGTGTTGGTTCTTATAAATACCATGCTTTTGTTATGGATATATCCTGTATCACGTACACCAGGAACTGTGTTGGTTCTTATAAATACCGTGCTTTTATGGTGGATTTATCCTGTATCACGTACACCAGGAACTGTGTTGGTTCTTATAAATACCGTGCTTTTGTTATGGATATATCCTGTATCACGTGCACCAGGAACTGTGTTGGTTCTTATAAATACCGTGCTTTTGTTATGGATATATCCTGTATCAGGAACTATGTTGGTTCTTATAAATACCGTGCTTTTATTATGGATATATCCTGTATCACGTACACAACGAACTGTGTTGGTTCTAATAAATACCGTGCTTTTGTTATGGATATATCCTGTATCGTGTACACCAGGAACTGTGTTGGTTCTTATAAATACCGTGCTTTTGTTATGGATATATCCTGTATCACGTACACCAGGAACTGTGTTGGTTCTTATAAATACCATGCTTTTGTTATGGATATATCCTGTATCACGTACACCAGGAACTGTGTTGGTTCTTATAAATACCGTGCTTTTATGGTGGATTTATCCTGTATCACGTACACCAGGAACTGTGTTGGTTCTTATAAATACCTCGCTTTTGTTATGGATATATCCTGTATCACGTGCACCAGGAACTGTGTTGGTTCTTATAAATACCGTGCTTTTGTTATGGATATATCCTGTATCAGGAACTATGTTGGTTCTTATAAATACCGTGCTTTTATTATGGATATATCCTGTATCACGTACACCACGAACTGTGTTGGTTCTTATAAATACCGTGCTTTTGTTATGGATATATCCTGTATCATGTACACCAGGAACTCTGTTGGTTCTTATAAATACCGTGCTTTTGTTATGGATATATCCTGTATCACGTACACCAGGAACTGTGTTGATTCTTATAAATACTGTGCTTTTGTTATGGATATATCCTGTATCACGTGCACCAGGAACTGTGTTGGTTCTTATAAATACCGTGCTTTTGTTATGGATATATCCTGTATCAGGAACTATGTTGGTTCTTATAAATACGGTGCTTTTATTATGGATATATCCTGTATCACGTACACCAGGAACTGTGTTGGTTCTTATAAATACTGTGCTTTTGTTATGGATATATCCTGTATCACGTGCACCAGGAACTGTGTTGGTTCTTATAAATACCGTGCTTTTGTTATGGATATATCCTGTATCAGGAACTATGTTGGTTCTTATAAATACCGTGCTTTTATTATGGATATATCCTGTATCACGTACACCAGGAACTGTGTTGGTTCTTATAAATACCGTGCTTTTGTTATGGATATATCCTGTATCATGTACACCAGGAACTGTGTTGGTTCTAATAAATACCGTGCTTTTGTTATGGATATATCGTGTATCACGTACACCAGGAACTGTGTTGGTTCTTATAAATACCGTGCTTTTGTTATGGATATATCCTGTATCAGGAACTATGTTGGTTCTTATAAATACCGTGCTTTTGTTATGGATATATCCTGTATCAGGAACTATGTTGGTTCTTATAAATACCGTGCTCTTTGTATGGATATATCCTGTATCACGTACACCAGGAACTATGTTGGTTCTTATAAATACCGTGTTTTTGTTATGGATATATCCTGTATCACGTACACCAGGAACTGTGTTGGTTCTTATAAATAGCGTTCTTTTGTTATGGATATATCCTGTATCATGTACACCAGGAACTGTGTTTGTTCTTGTAAATAACGTTCTTTTGTTATGGATATATCCTGTATCATGTACACCAGGAACTGTGTTTGTTCTTATAAATAGCGTTCTTTTGTTATGGATATATCCTGTATCATGTACACCAGGAACTGTGTTTGTTCTTATAAATAGCGTTCTTTTGTTATGGATATATCCTGTATCATGTACACCAGGAACTGTGTTTGTTCTTATAAATAACGTTCTTTTGTTATGGATATATCCTGTATCATGTACACCAGGAAATGTGTTTGTTCTTATAAATAGCGTTCTTTTGTTATGGATATATCCTGCATCATGTACACCCGGAACTGTGTTTGTTCTTATAAATAACGTTCTTTTGTTATGGATATATCCTGTATCACGTACACCAGGAACTGTGTTTGTTCTTATCAGTGACGTTCTTTTGTTATGGATATATCCTGTATCATGTACACCAGGAACTGTGTTGGTTCTTATAAATAGCGTCCTTTTGTTATCGATATATCCTGTATCATGTACACCAGGAACTGTGTTTGTTCTTATCAATAACGTTCTTTTGTTATGGATATATCCTGTATCATGTACACCAGGAACTGTGTTGGTTCTTATAAATAGCGTTCTTACTATGGATATATCCTGTATCACGTACACCAGGAACTTTGTTGGTTCTTATAAATAGCCTTCTTTTGTTATGGATATATCCTGTATCATGTACACCAGGAACTATGTTGGTTCTTATGAATACCGTGCTTTTGTTATGGATATATCCTGTATCATGTACACCAGGAACTATGTTGGTTCTTATGTTGCTTGTTCCACCTGCTAGGGGAACTCTGACCAGTGCCGTTATCAGTATGGCATTTCTTGTGTACTTATGTTACTTGTTCCACCTGCTAGGGGAACTCTCATTAGTGCCGTTATCAGTATGGCATTTCTTGTGTACTTATGTTACTTGTTCCACAAGCTAGGGGAACTCTCACTGGTGCCGTTATCAGTATGACACTTCTTGTGTACCTATGTTACTTGTTCCACATGCTAGGGGAGCTCTCACTAGTGCCGTTATCAGTATGACACTTCTTGTGTACTTATGTTACTCGTTCCACCTGCTAAGGGAGCTCACATTAGTATCGTTATCAGTATGGCACTTCTTGTGTACTTATGTTACTTGTTCCACCTGCTAGGGGAACCCTCACCAGGGCCGTTATCATCATGGCACTTCTTGTGTACTTATGTTACTTGTTCCACCTGCTAGGGGAACCCCCACCAGGGCCGTTATCATCATGGCACTTCTTGTGTACTTATGTTACTTGTTCCACCTGCTAGGGGAACCCTCACCAGGGCCGTTATCATCATGGCACTTCTTGTGTACTTATGTTACTTGCTCCACCTGCTAGGGGAACTCTCACTGGTGCCGTTATCAGTATGACACTTCTTGTGTACTTATGTTACTTATTGCACCTACTAGGGAACTCTCACTAGTGTCGTTATCAGTATGACACTTCTTGTGTACTTATGTTACTTGTTCCACCTGCTAGGGGAACTCACATTAGTGTCGTTATCAGTATGGCACTTCTTGTGTACTTATGTTACTTGCTCCACCTGCTTATTCACCTCATAATGAAAGTTCGTCCTGAGGGTACTATGTAAGTCAAGAAGTAGCTGCCATATATATGTTAAAGATTCCATCTCTATATGTCAGTGGTGTATATGGTGGGTTATCAAAGCTATCACCGAAGCCCATATCTAAATTAAACTAGAAATTAATAAGTAATATTAATAATAATTGTAATACTAGCCAGTTTCCCTCATGAAGAATTAGCATGTAGCATGGAATATGTGTGGTTCTCTGCCACTTGACAGCGGGGAGATAGGGCTTCATATACTTGCTGCCGCAGCCTTCTCTAACAACTCCATTACATGTTTGAGCGGGTCTTTCCTGCCATTCTCAGGGTTGACCAGTCTTGCTGTGGGACCGTTGCATGCGGGCGATGATGTCACCCGCACTGAAATGACCCACCTCTGACCTCAAAACAAATTTAAGTAACAAAAATTCTGTTGAATTAGTAAGAATATCTTATAAATAGCGTTCTTTTGTTATGGATATATCCTGTATCACGTACACCAGGAACTGTGTTGGTTCTTATAAATAGCGTTCTTTTGTTATGGATATATCCTGTGTCACGTATACCAGGAACTGTATTGGTTCTTATAAATACCGTGCTTTTGTTATGGATATATCCTGTATCACGTACACCAGGAACTGTGTTGGTTCTTATAAATACCGTTCTTTTGTTATGGGTATATCCTGTATCACGTACACCAGGAACTGTGTTGGTTCTTATAAATACCGTGCTTTTGTTATGGATATATCCTGTATCACGTACACCAGGAACTGTGTTGGTTCTTATAAATATCGTGCTTTTATTGTGGATATATCCTGTATCACGTACACCAGGAACTGTGTTGGTTCTTATAAATACCGTGCTTTTGTTATGGATATATCCTGTATCACGTATACCAGGAACTGTGTTGGTTCTTATAAATACCGTGCTTTTATTGTGGATATATCCTGTATCACGTACACCAGGAACTGTGTTGGTTCTTATAAATACCGTTATTTTGTTATGGATATATCCTGTATCACGTACACCACGAACTGTGTTGGTTCTTATAAATACCGTGCTTTTATTGTGGATATATCCTGTATCATGTACACCAGGAACTGTGTTGGTTCTTATAAATACCGTGCCTTTGTTATGGATATATCCTGTATCACGTACACTAGGAACTGTGTTGGTTCTTATAAATACCGTGCTTTTGTTATGGATATATCCTGTATTACGTACACCAGGAACTGTGTTGGTTCTTATAAATACCGTACTTTTATTGTGGATATATCCTGTATCACGTACACCAGGAACTGTGTTGGTTCTTATAAATACCGTTCTTTTGTTATGGATATATCCTGTATCACGTACACCAGGAACTGTGTTGGTTCTTATAAATACCGTGCTTTTATTGTGGATATATCGTGTATCACGTACGCCAGGAACTGTGTTGGTTCTTATAAATACCGTTCTTTTATTGTGGATATATCCTGTATCACGTACACCAGGAACTGTGTTGGTTCTTATAAATACCGTGCTTTTATTCTGGATATATCCTGTATCACATACGCCTGGAACTGTGTTGGTTCTTATAAATACCGTTCTTTTGTTATGGATATATCCTGTATCACGTACGCCAGGAACTGTGTTGGTTCTTATAAATACCATGCTTTTGTTATGGATATATCCTGTATCACGTACACCAGGAACTGTGTTGGTTCTTATAAATACCGTGTTTTTGTTATGGATATATCCTGTATCACGTACACCAGGAACTGTGTTGGTTCTTATAAATAGCGTTCTTTTGTTATGGATATATCCTGTATCATGTACACCAGGAACTGTGTTTGTTCTTGTAAATAACGTTCTTTTGTTATGGATATATCCTGTATCATGTACACCAGGAACTGTGTTTGTTCTTATAAATAGCGTTCTTTTGTTATGGATATATCCTGTATCATGTACACCAGGAACTGTGTTTGTTCTTATAAATAGCGTTCTTTTGTTATGGATATATCCTGTATCATGTACACCAGGAACTGTGTTTGTTCTTATAAATAACGTTCTTTTGTTATGGATATATCCTGTATCATGTACACCAGGAAATGTGTTTGTTCTTATAAATAGCGTTCTTTTGTTATGGATATATCCTGCATCATGTACACCAGGAACTGTGTTTGTTCTTATAAATAACGTTCTTTTGTTATGGATATATCCTGTATCACGTACACCAGGAACTGTGTTTGTTCTTATCAGTGACGTTCTTTTGTTATGGATATATCCTGTATCATGTACACCAGGAACTGTGTTGGTTCTTATAAATAGCGTCCTTTTGTTATCGATATATCCTGTATCATGTACACCAGGAACTGTGTTTGTTCTTATCAATAACGTTCTTTTGTTATGGATATATCCTGTATCATGTACACCAGGAACTGTGTTGGTTCTTATAAATAGCGTTCTTACTATGGATATATCCTGTATCACGTACACCAGGAACTTTGTTGGTTCTTATAAATAGCCTTCTTTTGTTATGGATATATCCTGTATCATGTACACCAGGAACTATGTTGGTTCTTATAAATACCGTGCTTTTGTTATGGATATATCCTGTATCATGTACACCAGGAACTATGTTGGTTCTTATGTTGCTTGTTCCACCTGCTAGGGGAACTCTGACCAGTGCCGTTATCAGTATGGCATTTCTTGTGTACTTATGTTACTTGTTCCACCTGCTAGGGGAACTCTCACTAGTGCCGTTATCAGTATGGCATTTCTTGTGTACTTATGTTACTTGTTCCACAAGCTAGGGGAACTCTCACTGGTGCCGTTATCAGTATGACACTTCTTGTGTACCTATGTTACTTGTTCCACATGCTAGGGGAGCTCTCACTAGTGCCGTTATCAGTATGACACTTCTTGTGTACTTATGTTACTCGTTCCACCTGCTAAGGGAGCTCACATTAGTATCGTTATCAGTATGGCACTTCTTGTGTACTTATGTTACTTGTTCCACCTGCTAGGGGAACCCTCACCAGGGCCGTTATCATCATGGCACTTCTTGTGTACTTATGTTACTTGTTCCACCTGCTAGGGGAACCCCCACCAGGGCCGTTATCATCATGGCACTTCTTGTGTACTTATGTTACTTGTTCCACGTGCTAGGGGAACCCTCACCAGGGCCGTTATCATCATGGCACTTCTTGTGTACTTATGTTACTTGCTCCACCTGCTAGGGGAACTCTCACTGGTGCCGTTATCAGTATGACACTTCTTGTGTACTTATGTTACTTATTGCACCTACTAGGGAACTCTCACTAGTGTCGTTATCAGTATGACACTTCTTGTGTACTTATGTTACTTGTTCCACCTGCTAGGGGAACTCACATTAGTGTCGTTATCAGTATGGCACTTCTTGTGTACTTATGTTACTTGCTCCACCTGCTTATTCACCTCATAATGAAAGTTCGTCCTGAGGGTACTATGTAAGTCAAGAAGTAGCTGCCATATATATGTTAAAGATTCCATCTCTATATGTCAGTGGTGTATATGGTGGGTTATCAAAGCTATCACCGAAGCCCATATCTAAATTAAACTAGAAATTAATAAGTAATATTAATAATAATTGTAATACTAGCCAGTTTCCCTCATGAAGAATTAGCATGTAGCATGGAATATGTGTGGTTCTCTGCCACTTGACAGCGGGGAGATAGGGCTTCATATACTTGCTGCCGCAGCCTTCTCTAACAACTCCATTACATGTTTGAGCGGGTCTTTCCTGCCATTCTCAGGGTTGACCAGTCTTGCTGTGGGACCGTTGCATGCGGGCGATGATGTCACCCGCACTGAAATGACCCACCTCTGACCTCAAAACAAATTTAAGTAACAAAAATTCTGTTGAATTAGTAAGAATATCTTATAAATAGCGTTCTTTTGTTATGGATATATCCTGTATCACGTACACCAGGAACTGTGTTGGTTCTTATAAATAGCGTTCTTTTGTTATGGATATATCCTGTGTCACGTATACCAGGAACTGTATTGGTTCTTATAAATACCGTGCTTTTGTTATGGATATATCCTGTATCACGTACACCAGGAACTGTGTTGGTTCTTATAAATACCGTTCTTTTGTTATGGGTATATCCTGTATCACGTACACCAGGAACTGTGTTGGTTCTTATAAATACCGTGCTTTTGTTATGGATATATCCTGTATCACGTACACCAGGAACTGTGTTGGTTCTTATAAATACCGTGCTTTTATTGTGGATATATCCTGTATCACGTACACCAGGAACTGTGTTGGTTCTTATAAATACCGTGCTTTTGTTATGGATATATCCTGTATCACGTATACCAGGAACTGTGTTGGTTCTTATAAATACCGTGCTTTTATTGTGGATATATCCTGTATCACGTACACCAGGAACTGTGTTGGTTCTTATAAATACCGTTATTTTGTTATGGATATATCCTGTATCACGTACACCACGAACTGTGTTGGTTCTTATAAATACCGTGCTTTTATTGTGGATATATCCTGTATCATGTACACCAGGAACTGTGTTGGTTCTTATAAATACCGTGCCTTTGTTATGGATATATCCTGTATCACGTACACTAGGAACTGTGTTGGTTCTTATAAATACCGTGCTTTTGTTATGGATATATCCTGTATTACGTACACCAGGAACTGTGTTGGTTCTTATAAATACCGTACTTTTATTGTGGATATATCCTGTATCACGTACACCAGGAACTGTGTTGGTTTTTATAAATACCGTTCTTTTGTTATGGATATATCCTGTATCACGTACACCAGGAACTGTGTTGGTTCTTATAAATACCGTGCTTTTATTGTGGATATATCGTGTATCACGTACGCCAGGAACTGTGTTGGTTCTTATAAATACCGTTCTTTTATTGTGGATATATCCTGTATCACGTACACCAGGAACTGTGTTGGTTCTTATAAATACCGTGCTTTTATTCTGGATATATCCTGTATCACATACGCCTGGAACTGTGTTGGTTCTTATAAATACCGTTCTTTTGTTATGGATATATCCTGTATCACGTACGCCAGGAACTGTGTTGGTTCTTATAAATACCATGCTTTTGTTATGGATATATCCTGTATCACGTACACCAGGAACTGTGTTGGTTCTTATAAATACCATGCTTTTGTTATGGATATATCCTGTATCACGTATACCAGGAACTGTGTTGGTTCTTATAAATACCGTGCTTTTATTGTGGATTTATCCTGTATCACGTACACCAGGAACTGTGTTGGTTCTTATAAATACCGTGCTTTTGTTATGGATATATCCTGTATCACGTGCACCAGGAACTGTGTTGGTTCTTATGAATACCGTGCTTTTGTTATGTATATATCCAGTATCGGGAACTATGTTGGTTCTTATAAATACCGTGCTTTTATTATGGATATATCCTGTATCACGTACACCAGGAACTGTGTTGGTTCTTATAAATACCGTGCTTTTGTTATGGATATATCCTGTATCATGTACACCAGGAGCTGTGTTGGTTCTTATAAATAACGTGCTTTTGTTATGGATATATCCTGTATCACGTACACCAGGAACTGTGTTGGTTCTTATAAATACTGTGCTTTTGTTATGGATATATCCTGTATCACGTGCACCAGGAACTGTGTTGGTTCTTATAAATACCGTGCTTTTGTTATGGATATATCCTGTATCAGGAACTATGTTGGTTCTTATAAATACCGTGCTTTTATTATGGATATATCCCGTATCACGTACACCAGGAACTGTGTTGGTTCTTATAAATACTGTGCTTTTGTTATGGATATATCCCTTATCACGTGCACCAGGAACTGTGTTGGTTCTTATAAATACCGTGCTTTTGTTATGGATATATCCTGTATCAGGAACTATGTTGTTTCTTATAAATACCGTGCTTTTATTATGGATATATCCTGTATCACGTACACCAGGAACTGTGTTGGTTCTTATAAATACCGTGCGTTTGTTATGGATATATCCTGCATCATGTACACCAGGAACTGTGTTGGTTCTTATAAATACCGTGCTTTTGTTATGGATATATCGTGTATCACGTACACCAGGAACTGTGTTGGTTCTTATAAATACCCGGCTTTGTTATGGATATATCCTGTATCAGGAACTATGTTGGTTCTTATAAATACCGTGCTTTTGTTATGGATATATCCTGTATCAGGAACTATGTTGGTTCTTATAAATACCGTGCGCTTTGTATGGATATATCCTGTATCACGTACACCAGGAACTATGTTGGTTCTTATAAATACGTGTTTTTGTTATGGATATATCCTGTATCACGTACACCAGGAACTGTGTTGGTTCTTATAAATACCGTGCTATTGTAATGGATATATCCTGTATCAGGAACTATGTTGGTTCTTATAAATACCGTGCTTTTGTTATGGATATATCATGTATCAGGAACTATGTTGGTTCTTATAAATACCGTGCTTTTGTTATGGATATATCCTGTATCACGTACGCCAGGAACTATGGTGGTTCTTATAAATACCGTGTTTTTGTTATGGATATATCCTGTATCACGTACGCCAGGAACTATGTTGGTTCTTATAAATTCCATGCTTTTGTTATGGATGTATCCTGTATCACGTACACCAGGAACTGTGTTGGTTCTTATAAATACTGTTCTTTTGTTATGGATATATCCTGTATCAGGAACTATGTTGCTTCTTATAAATACCGTGCTTTTGTTATGGATGTATCCTGTATCACGTATACCAGGAACTGTGTTGGTTCTTATAAATACTGTTCTTTTGTTATGGATATATCCTTTATCAGGAACTATGTTGGTTCTTATAAATACCGTGCTTTTGTTATGGAGGTATCCTGTATCACGTACACCAGGAACTGTGTTGGTTCTTATAAATACTGTTCTTTTGTTATGGATGTATCCTGTATCACGTACACCAGGAACTGTGTTGGTTCTTATAAATACCGTGCTTTTGTTATGGATGTATCCTGTATCACGTACACCAGGAACTGTGTTGGTTCTTATAAATACTGTTCTTTTGTTATGGATGTATCGTGTATCACGTACACCAGGAACTGTGTTGGTTCTTATAAACACTGTTCTTTTGTTATGGATGTATCCTGTATCACGTACCCCAGGAACTGTGTTGGTTCTTATAAATACTGTTCTTTTGTTATGGATATATCCTGTATCATGTACACCAGGAACTGTGTTGGTTCTTATAAATACCGTGCTTTTGTTATGGATATATCCTGTATCACGTACACCAGGAACTGTGTTGGTTCTTATAAATACCGTGCTTTTGTTATGGATATATCCTGTATCACGCACACCAGGAACTGTGTTGGTTCTTATAAATACTGTTCTTTTGTTATGGATATATCCTGTATCAGGAACTATGTTGGTTCTTATCAATACCGTGCTATTGTTATGGATGTATCCTGTATCACGTACACCAGGAACTGTGTTGGTTCTTATAAATACTGTTCTTTTGTGATGGATATATCCTGTATCAGGAACTATGTTGGTTCTTATAAATACCGTGCTTTTGTTATGGATATATCCTGTATCACGTACACCAGGAACTGTGTTGGTTCTTATAAATACCGTGCTTTTGTTATGGATATATCCTGTATCACGTACACCAGGAACTGTGTTGGTTCTTATAAATACTGTTCTTTTGTTAGGGATGTATCCTGTATCACGTACACCAGGAACTGTGTTGGTTCTTATAAAAACTGTTTTTTGTTATGTATATATCCTGTATCAGGAACTATGTTGGTTCTTATAAATACCGTGCTTTTGTTATGGATGTATCCTGTATCACGTACACCAGGAACTGTGTTGGTTCTTATAAATACTGTTCTTTTGTTATGGATATATCCTGTATCAGGAACTATGTTGGTTCTTATAAATACCGTGCTTTTATTGTGGATATATCCTGTATCACGTACACCAGGAACTGTGTTGGTTCTTATAAATACCGTGCTTTTGTTATGGATATATCCTGTATCACGTATACCAGGAACTGTGTTGGTTCTTATAAATACCGTGCTTTTATTGTGGATATATCCTGTATCACGTACACCAGGAACTGTGTTGGTTCTTATAAATACCGTTCTTTTGTTATGGATATATCCTGTATCACGTACACCACGAACTGTGTTGGTTCTTATAAATACCGTGCTTTTATTGTGGATATATCCTGTATCATGTACACCAGGAACTGTGTTGTTTCTTATAAATACCGTGCCTTTGTTATGGATATATCCTGTATCACGTACACTAGGAACTGTGTTGGTTCTTATGAATACAGTGCTTTTGTTAGGGATATATCCTGTATCACGTACACCAGGAACTGTGTTGGTTCTTATAAATACCGTACTTTTATTGTGGATATATCCTGTATCACGTACACAACGAACTGTGTTGGTTCTAATAAATACCGTGCTTTTGTTATGGATATATCCTGTATCGTGTACACCAGGAACTGTGTTGGTTCTTATAAATACCGTGCTTTTGTTATGGATATATCCTGTATCACGTACACCAGGAACTGTGTTGGTTCTTATAAATACCATGCTTTTGTTATGGATATATCCTGTATCACGTACACCAGGAACTGTGTTGGTTCTTATAAATACCGTGCTTTTATGGTGGATTTATCCTGTATCACGTACACCAGGAACTGTGTTGGTTCTTATAAATACCTCGCTTTTGTTATGGATATATCCTGTATCACGTGCACCAGGAACTGTGTTGGTTCTTATAAATACCGTGCTTTTGTTATGGATATATCCTGTATCAGGAACTATGTTGGTTCTTATAAATACCGTGCTTTTATTATGGATATATCCTGTATCACGTACACCACGAACTGTGTTGGTTCTTATAAATACCGTGCTTTTGTTATGGATATATCCTGTATCATGTACACCAGGAACTCTGTTGGTTCTTATAAATACCGTGCTTTTGTTATGGATATATCCTGTATCACGTACACCAGGAACTGTGTTGATTCTTATAAATACTGTGCTTTTGTTATGGATATATCCTGTATCACGTGCACCAGGAACTGTGTTGGTTCTTATAAATACCGTGCTTTTGTTATGGATATATCCTGTATCAGGAACTATGTTGGTTCTTATAAATACGGTGCTTTTATTATGGATATATCCTGTATCACGTACACCAGGAACTGTGTTGGTTCTTATAAATACTGTGCTTTTGTTATGGATATATCCTGTATCACGTGCACCAGGAACTGTGTTGGTTCTTATAAATACCGTGCTTTTGTTATGGATATATCCTGTATCAGGAACTATGTTGGTTCTTATAAATACCGTGCTTTTATTATGGATATATCCTGTATCACGTACACCAGGAACTGTGTTGGTTCTTATAAATACCGTGCTTTTGTTATGGATATATCCTGTATCATGTACACCAGGAACTGTGTTGGTTCTAATAAATACCGTGCTTTTGTTATGGATATATCGTGTATCACGTACACCAGGAACTGTGTTGGTTCTTATAAATACCGTGCTTTTGTTATGGATATATCCTGTATCAGGAACTATGTTGGTTCTTATAAATACCGTGCTTTTGTTATGGATATATCCTGTATCAGGAACTATGTTGGTTCTTATAAATACCGTGCTCTTTGTATGGATATATCCTGTATCACGTACACCAGGAACTATGTTGGTTCTTATAAATACCGTGTTTTTGTTATGGATATATCCTGTATCACGTACACCAGGAACTGTGTTGGTTCTTATAAATAGCGTTCTTTTGTTATGGATATATCCTGTATCATGTACACCAGGAACTGTGTTTGTTCTTGTAAATAACGTTCTTTTGTTATGGATATATCCTGTATCATGTACACCAGGAACTGTGTTTGTTCTTATAAATAGCGTTCTTTTGTTATGGATATATCCTGTATCATGTACACCAGGAACTGTGTTTGTTCTTATAAATAGCGTTCTTTTGTTATGGATATATCCTGTATCATGTACACCAGGAACTGTGTTTGTTCTTATAAATAACGTTCTTTTGTTATGGATATATCCTGTATCATGTACACCAGGAAATGTGTTTGTTCTTATAAATAGCGTTCTTTTGTTATGGATATATCCTGCATCATGTACACCCGGAACTGTGTTTGTTCTTATAAATAACGTTCTTTTGTTATGGATATATCCTGTATCACGTACACCAGGAACTGTGTTTGTTCTTATCAGTGACGTTCTTTTGTTATGGATATATCCTGTATCATGTACACCAGGAACTGTGTTGGTTCTTATAAATAGCGTCCTTTTGTTATCGATATATCCTGTATCATGTACACCAGGAACTGTGTTTGTTCTTATCAATAACGTTCTTTTGTTATGGATATATCCTGTATCATGTACACCAGGAACTGTGTTGGTTCTTATAAATAGCGTTCTTACTATGGATATATCCTGTATCACGTACACCAGGAACTTTGTTGGTTCTTATAAATAGCCTTCTTTTGTTATGGATATATCCTGTATCATGTACACCAGGAACTATGTTGGTTCTTATGAATACCGTGCTTTTGTTATGGATATATCCTGTATCATGTACACCAGGAACTATGTTGGTTCTTATGTTGCTTGTTCCACCTGCTAGGGGAACTCTGACCAGTGCCGTTATCAGTATGGCATTTCTTGTGTACTTATGTTACTTGTTCCACCTGCTAGGGGAACTCTCATTAGTGCCGTTATCAGTATGGCATTTCTTGTGTACTTATGTTACTTGTTCCACAAGCTAGGGGAACTCTCACTGGTGCCGTTATCAGTATGACACTTCTTGTGTACCTATGTTACTTGTTCCACATGCTAGGGGAGCTCTCACTAGTGCCGTTATCAGTATGACACTTCTTGTGTACTTATGTTACTCGTTCCACCTGCTAAGGGAGCTCACATTAGTATCGTTATCAGTATGGCACTTCTTGTGTACTTATGTTACTTGTTCCACCTGCTAGGGGAACCCTCACCAGGGCCGTTATCATCATGGCACTTCTTGTGTACTTATGTTACTTGTTCCACCTGCTAGGGGAACCCCCACCAGGGCCGTTATCATCATGGCACTTCTTGTGTACTTATGTTACTTGTTCCACCTGCTAGGGGAACCCTCACCAGGGCCGTTATCATCATGGCACTTCTTGTGTACTTATGTTACTTGCTCCACCTGCTAGGGGAACTCTCACTGGTGCCGTTATCAGTATGACACTTCTTGTGTACTTATGTTACTTATTGCACCTACTAGGGAACTCTCACTAGTGTCGTTATCAGTATGACACTTCTTGTGTACTTATGTTACTTGTTCCACCTGCTAGGGGAACTCACATTAGTGTCGTTATCAGTATGGCACTTCTTGTGTACTTATGTTACTTGCTCCACCTGCTTATTCACCTCATAATGAAAGTTCGTCCTGAGGGTACTATGTAAGTCAAGAAGTAGCTGCCATATATATGTTAAAGATTCCATCTCTATATGTCAGTGGTGTATATGGTGGGTTATCAAAGCTATCACCGAAGCCCATATCTAAATTAAACTAGAAATTAATAAGTAATATTAATAATAATTGTAATACTAGCCAGTTTCCCTCATGAAGAATTAGCATGTAGCATGGAATATGTGTGGTTCTCTGCCACTTGACAGCGGGGAGATAGGGCTTCATATACTTGCTGCCGCAGCCTTCTCTAACAACTCCATTACATGTTTGAGCGGGTCTTTCCTGCCATTCTCAGGGTTGACCAGTCTTGCTGTGGGACCGTTGCATGCGGGCGATGATGTCACCCGCACTGAAATGACCCACCTCTGACCTCAAAACAAATTTAAGTAACAAAAATTCTGTTGAATTAGTAAGAATATCTTATAAATAGCGTTCTTTTGTTATGGATATATCCTGTATCACGTACACCAGGAACTGTGTTGGTTCTTATAAATAGCGTTCTTTTGTTATGGATATATCCTGTGTCACGTATACCAGGAACTGTATTGGTTCTTATAAATACCGTGCTTTTGTTATGGATATATCCTGTATCACGTACACCAGGAACTGTGTTGGTTCTTATAAATACCGTTCTTTTGTTATGGGTATATCCTGTATCACGTACACCAGGAACTGTGTTGGTTCTTATAAATACCGTGCTTTTGTTATGGATATATCCTGTATCACGTACACCAGGAACTGTGTTGGTTCTTATAAATATCGTGCTTTTATTGTGGATATATCCTGTATCACGTACACCAGGAACTGTGTTGGTTCTTATAAATACCGTGCTTTTGTTATGGATATATCCTGTATCACGTATACCAGGAACTGTGTTGGTTCTTATAAATACCGTGCTTTTATTGTGGATATATCCTGTATCACGTACACCAGGAACTGTGTTGGTTCTTATAAATACCGTTATTTTGTTATGGATATATCCTGTATCACGTACACCACGAACTGTGTTGGTTCTTATAAATACCGTGCTTTTATTGTGGATATATCCTGTATCATGTACACCAGGAACTGTGTTGGTTCTTATAAATACCGTGCCTTTGTTATGGATATATCCTGTATCACGTACACTAGGAACTGTGTTGGTTCTTATAAATACCGTGCTTTTGTTATGGATATATCCTGTATTACGTACACCAGGAACTGTGTTGGTTCTTATAAATACCGTACTTTTATTGTGGATATATCCTGTATCACGTACACCAGGAACTGTGTTGGTTCTTATAAATACCGTTCTTTTGTTATGGATATATCCTGTATCACGTACACCAGGAACTGTGTTGGTTCTTATAAATACCGTGCTTTTATTGTGGATATATCGTGTATCACGTACGCCAGGAACTGTGTTGGTTCTTATAAATACCGTTCTTTTATTGTGGATATATCCTGTATCACGTACACCAGGAACTGTGTTGGTTCTTATAAATACCGTGCTTTTATTCTGGATATATCCTGTATCACATACGCCTGGAACTGTGTTGGTTCTTATAAATACCGTTCTTTTGTTATGGATATATCCTGTATCACGTACGCCAGGAACTGTGTTGGTTCTTATAAATACCATGCTTTTGTTATGGATATATCCTGTATCACGTACACCAGGAACTGTGTTGGTTCTTATAAATACCGTGTTTTTGTTATGGATATATCCTGTATCACGTACACCAGGAACTGTGTTGGTTCTTATAAATAGCGTTCTTTTGTTATGGATATATCCTGTATCATGTACACCAGGAACTGTGTTTGTTCTTGTAAATAACGTTCTTTTGTTATGGATATATCCTGTATCATGTACACCAGGAACTGTGTTTGTTCTTATAAATAGCGTTCTTTTGTTATGGATATATCCTGTATCATGTACACCAGGAACTGTGTTTGTTCTTATAAATAGCGTTCTTTTGTTATGGATATATCCTGTATCATGTACACCAGGAACTGTGTTTGTTCTTATAAATAACGTTCTTTTGTTATGGATATATCCTGTATCATGTACACCAGGAAATGTGTTTGTTCTTATAAATAGCGTTCTTTTGTTATGGATATATCCTGCATCATGTACACCAGGAACTGTGTTTGTTCTTATAAATAACGTTCTTTTGTTATGGATATATCCTGTATCACGTACACCAGGAACTGTGTTTGTTCTTATCAGTGACGTTCTTTTGTTATGGATATATCCTGTATCATGTACACCAGGAACTGTGTTGGTTCTTATAAATAGCGTCCTTTTGTTATCGATATATCCTGTATCATGTACACCAGGAACTGTGTTTGTTCTTATCAATAACGTTCTTTTGTTATGGATATATCCTGTATCATGTACACCAGGAACTGTGTTGGTTCTTATAAATAGCGTTCTTACTATGGATATATCCTGTATCACGTACACCAGGAACTTTGTTGGTTCTTATAAATAGCCTTCTTTTGTTATGGATATATCCTGTATCATGTACACCAGGAACTATGTTGGTTCTTATAAATACCGTGCTTTTGTTATGGATATATCCTGTATCATGTACACCAGGAACTATGTTGGTTCTTATGTTGCTTGTTCCACCTGCTAGGGGAACTCTGACCAGTGCCGTTATCAGTATGGCATTTCTTGTGTACTTATGTTACTTGTTCCACCTGCTAGGGGAACTCTCACTAGTGCCGTTATCAGTATGGCATTTCTTGTGTACTTATGTTACTTGTTCCACAAGCTAGGGGAACTCTCACTGGTGCCGTTATCAGTATGACACTTCTTGTGTACCTATGTTACTTGTTCCACATGCTAGGGGAGCTCTCACTAGTGCCGTTATCAGTATGACACTTCTTGTGTACTTATGTTACTCGTTCCACCTGCTAAGGGAGCTCACATTAGTATCGTTATCAGTATGGCACTTCTTGTGTACTTATGTTACTTGTTCCACCTGCTAGGGGAACCCTCACCAGGGCCGTTATCATCATGGCACTTCTTGTGTACTTATGTTACTTGTTCCACCTGCTAGGGGAACCCCCACCAGGGCCGTTATCATCATGGCACTTCTTGTGTACTTATGTTACTTGTTCCACGTGCTAGGGGAACCCTCACCAGGGCCGTTATCATCATGGCACTTCTTGTGTACTTATGTTACTTGCTCCACCTGCTAGGGGAACTCTCACTGGTGCCGTTATCAGTATGACACTTCTTGTGTACTTATGTTACTTATTGCACCTACTAGGGAACTCTCACTAGTGTCGTTATCAGTATGACACTTCTTGTGTACTTATGTTACTTGTTCCACCTGCTAGGGGAACTCACATTAGTGTCGTTATCAGTATGGCACTTCTTGTGTACTTATGTTACTTGCTCCACCTGCTTATTCACCTCATAATGAAAGTTCGTCCTGAGGGTACTATGTAAGTCAAGAAGTAGCTGCCATATATATGTTAAAGATTCCATCTCTATATGTCAGTGGTGTATATGGTGGGTTATCAAAGCTATCACCGAAGCCCATATCTAAATTAAACTAGAAATTAATAAGTAATATTAATAATAATTGTAATACTAGCCAGTTTCCCTCATGAAGAATTAGCATGTAGCATGGAATATGTGTGGTTCTCTGCCACTTGACAGCGGGGAGATAGGGCTTCATATACTTGCTGCCGCAGCCTTCTCTAACAACTCCATTACATGTTTGAGCGGGTCTTTCCTGCCATTCTCAGGGTTGACCAGTCTTGCTGTGGGACCGTTGCATGCGGGCGATGATGTCACCCGCACTGAAATGACCCACCTCTGACCTCAAAACAAATTTAAGTAACAAAAATTCTGTTGAATTAGTAAGAATATCTTATAAATAGCGTTCTTTTGTTATGGATATATCCTGTATCACGTACACCAGGAACTGTGTTGGTTCTTATAAATAGCGTTCTTTTGTTATGGATATATCCTGTGTCACGTATACCAGGAACTGTATTGGTTCTTATAAATACCGTGCTTTTGTTATGGATATATCCTGTATCACGTACACCAGGAACTGTGTTGGTTCTTATAAATACCGTTCTTTTGTTATGGGTATATCCTGTATCACGTACACCAGGAACTGTGTTGGTTCTTATAAATACCGTGCTTTTGTTATGGATATATCCTGTATCACGTACACCAGGAACTGTGTTGGTTCTTATAAATACCGTGCTTTTATTGTGGATATATCCTGTATCACGTACACCAGGAACTGTGTTGGTTCTTATAAATACCGTGCTTTTGTTATGGATATATCCTGTATCACGTATACCAGGAACTGTGTTGGTTCTTATAAATACCGTGCTTTTATTGTGGATATATCCTGTATCACGTACACCAGGAACTGTGTTGGTTCTTATAAATACCGTTATTTTGTTATGGATATATCCTGTATCACGTACACCACGAACTGTGTTGGTTCTTATAAATACCGTGCTTTTATTGTGGATATATCCTGTATCATGTACACCAGGAACTGTGTTGGTTCTTATAAATACCGTGCCTTTGTTATGGATATATCCTGTATCACGTACACTAGGAACTGTGTTGGTTCTTATAAATACCGTGCTTTTGTTATGGATATATCCTGTATTACGTACACCAGGAACTGTGTTGGTTCTTATAAATACCGTACTTTTATTGTGGATATATCCTGTATCACGTACACCAGGAACTGTGTTGGTTTTTATAAATACCGTTCTTTTGTTATGGATATATCCTGTATCACGTACACCAGGAACTGTGTTGGTTCTTATAAATACCGTGCTTTTATTGTGGATATATCGTGTATCACGTACGCCAGGAACTGTGTTGGTTCTTATAAATACCGTTCTTTTATTGTGGATATATCCTGTATCACGTACACCAGGAACTGTGTTGGTTCTTATAAATACCGTGCTTTTATTCTGGATATATCCTGTATCACATACGCCTGGAACTGTGTTGGTTCTTATAAATACCGTTCTTTTGTTATGGATATATCCTGTATCACGTACGCCAGGAACTGTGTTGGTTCTTATAAATACCATGCTTTTGTTATGGATATATCCTGTATCACGTACACCAGGAACTGTGTTGGTTCTTATAAATACCATGCTTTTGTTATGGATATATCCTGTATCACGTATACCAGGAACTGTGTTGGTTCTTATAAATACCGTGCTTTTATTGTGGATTTATCCTGTATCACGTACACCAGGAACTGTGTTGGTTCTTATAAATACCGTGCTTTTGTTATGGATATATCCTGTATCACGTGCACCAGGAACTGTGTTGGTTCTTATGAATACCGTGCTTTTGTTATGTATATATCCAGTATCGGGAACTATGTTGGTTCTTATAAATACCGTGCTTTTATTATGGATATATCCTGTATCACGTACACCAGGAACTGTGTTGGTTCTTATAAATACCGTGCTTTTGTTATGGATATATCCTGTATCATGTACACCAGGAGCTGTGTTGGTTCTTATAAATAACGTGCTTTTGTTATGGATATATCCTGTATCACGTACACCAGGAACTGTGTTGGTTCTTATAAATACTGTGCTTTTGTTATGGATATATCCTGTATCACGTGCACCAGGAACTGTGTTGGTTCTTATAAATACTGTGCTTTTGTTATGGATATATCCCTTATCACGTGCACCAGGAACTGTGTTGGTTCTTATAAATACCGTGCTTTTGTTATGGATATATCCTGTATCAGGAACTATGTTGTTTCTTATAAATACCGTGCTTTTATTATGGATATATCCTGTATCACGTACACCAGGAACTGTGTTGGTTCTTATAAATACCGTGCGTTTGTTATGGATATATCCTGCATCATGTACACCAGGAACTGTGTTGGTTCTTATAAATACCGTGCTTTTGTTATGGATATATCGTGTATCACGTACACCAGGAACTGTGTTGGTTCTTATAAATACCCGGCTTTGTTATGGATATATCCTGTATCAGGAACTATGTTGGTTCTTATAAATACCGTGCTTTTGTTATGGATATATCCTGTATCAGGAACTATGTTGGTTCTTATAAATACCGTGCTTTTATTATGGATATATCCCGTATCACGTACACCAGGAACTGTGTTGGTTCTTATAAATACTGTGCTTTTGTTATGGATATATCCCTTATCACGTGCACCAGGAACTGTGTTGGTTCTTATAAATACCGTGCTTTTGTTATGGATATATCCTGTATCAGGAACTATGTTGTTTCTTATAAATACCGTGCTTTTATTATGGATATATCCTGTATCACGTACACCAGGAACTGTGTTGGTTCTTATAAATACCGTGCGTTTGTTATGGATATATCCTGCATCATGTACACCAGGAACTGTGTTGGTTCTTATAAATACCGTGCTTTTGTTATGGATATATCGTGTATCACGTACACCAGGAACTGTGTTGGTTCTTATAAATACCCGGCTTTGTTATGGATATATCCTGTATCAGGAACTATGTTGGTTCTTATAAATACCGTGCTTTTGTTATGGATATATCCTGTATCAGGAACTATGTTGGTTCTTATAAATACCGTGCGCTTTGTATGGATATATCCTGTATCACGTACACCAGGAACTATGTTGGTTCTTATAAATACGTGTTTTTGTTATGGATATATCCTGTATCACGTACACCAGGAACTGTGTTGGTTCTTATAAATACCGTGCTATTGTAATGGATATATCCTGTATCAGGAACTATGTTGGTTCTTATAAATACCGTGCTTTTGTTATGGATATATCATGTATCAGGAACTATGTTGGTTCTTATAAATACCGTGCTTTTGTTATGGATATATCCTGTATCACGTACGCCAGGAACTATGGTGGTTCTTATAAATACCGTGTTTTTGTTATGGATATATCCTGTATCACGTACGCCAGGAACTATGTTGGTTCTTATAAATTCCATGCTTTTGTTATGGATGTATCCTGTATCACGTACACCAGGAACTGTGTTGGTTCTTATAAATACTGTTCTTTTGTTATGGATATATCCTGTATCAGGAACTATGTTGCTTCTTATAAATACCGTGCTTTTGTTATGGATGTATCCTGTATCACGTATACCAGGAACTGTGTTGGTTCTTATAAATACTGTTCTTTTGTTATGGATATATCCTTTATCAGGAACTATGTTGGTTCTTATAAATACCGTGCTTTTGTTATGGAGGTATCCTGTATCACGTACACCAGGAACTGTGTTGGTTCTTATAAATACTGTTCTTTTGTTATGGATGTATCCTGTATCACGTACACCAGGAACTGTGTTGGTTCTTATAAATACCGTGCTTTTGTTATGGATGTATCCTGTATCACGTACACCAGGAACTGTGTTGGTTCTTATAAATACTGTTCTTTTGTTATGGATGTATCGTGTATCACGTACACCAGGAACTGTGTTGGTTCTTATAAACACTGTTCTTTTGTTATGGATGTATCCTGTATCACGTACCCCAGGAACTGTGTTGGTTCTTATAAATACTGTTCTTTTGTTATGGATATATCCTGTATCATGTACACCAGGAACTGTGTTGGTTCTTATAAATACCGTGCTTTTGTTATGGATATATCCTGTATCACGTACACCAGGAACTGTGTTGGTTCTTATAAATACCGTGCTTTTGTTATGGATATATCCTGTATCACGCACACCAGGAACTGTGTTGGTTCTTATAAATACTGTTCTTTTGTTATGGATATATCCTGTATCAGGAACTATGTTGGTTCTTATCAATACCGTGCTATTGTTATGGATGTATCCTGTATCACGTACACCAGGAACTGTGTTGGTTCTTATAAATACTGTTCTTTTGTGATGGATATATCCTGTATCAGGAACTATGTTGGTTCTTATAAATACCGTGCTTTTGTTATGGATATATCCTGTATCACGTACACCAGGAACTGTGTTGGTTCTTATAAATACCGTGCTTTTGTTATGGATATATCCTGTATCACGTACACCAGGAACTGTGTTGGTTCTTATAAATACTGTTCTTTTGTTAGGGATGTATCCTGTATCACGTACACCAGGAACTGTGTTGGTTCTTATAAAAACTGTTTTTTGTTATGTATATATCCTGTATCAGGAACTATGTTGGTTCTTATAAATACCGTGCTTTTGTTATGGATGTATCCTGTATCACGTACACCAGGAACTGTGTTGGTTCTTATAAATACTGTTCTTTTGTTATGGATATATCCTGTATCAGGAACTATGTTGGTTCTTATAAATACCGTGCTTTTATTGTGGATATATCCTGTATCACGTACACCAGGAACTGTGTTGGTTCTTATAAATACCGTGCTTTTGTTATGGATATATCCTGTATCACGTATACCAGGAACTGTGTTGGTTCTTATAAATACCGTGCTTTTATTGTGGATATATCCTGTATCACGTACACCAGGAACTGTGTTGGTTCTTATAAATACCGTTCTTTTGTTATGGATATATCCTGTATCACGTACACCACGAACTGTGTTGGTTCTTATAAATACCGTGCTTTTATTGTGGATATATCCTGTATCATGTACACCAGGAACTGTGTTGTTTCTTATAAATACCGTGCCTTTGTTATGGATATATCCTGTATCACGTACACTAGGAACTGTGTTGGTTCTTATGAATACAGTGCTTTTGTTAGGGATATATCCTGTATCACGTACACCAGGAACTGTGTTGGTTCTTATAAATACCGTACTTTTATTGTGGATATATCCTGTATCACGTACACCAGGAACTGTGTTGGTTCTTATAAATACCGTTCTTTTGTTATGGATATATCCTGTATCACGTACACCAGGAACTGTGTTGGTTCTTATAAATACCGTGCTTTTATTGTGGATATATCGTGTATCACGTACGCCAGGAACTGTGTTGGTTCTTATAAATACCGTTCTTTTATTGTGGATATATCCTGTATCACGTACACCAGGAACTGTGTTGGTTCTTATAAATACCGTGCTTTTATTGTGGATATATCCTGTATCACATACGCCAGGAACTGTGTTGGTTCTTATAAATACCGTTCTTTTGTTATGGATATATCCTGTATCACGTACGCCAGGAACTGTGTTGGTTCTTATAAATACCATGCTTTTGTTATGGATATATCCTGTATCACGTACACCAGGAACTGTGTTGGTTCTTATAAATACCATGCTTTTGTTATGGATATATCCTGTATCACGTACACCAGGAACTGTGTTGGTTCTTATAAATACCGTGCTTTTATTGTGGATTTATCCTGTATCACGTACACCAGGAACTGTGTTGGTTCTTATAAATACCGTGCTTTTGTTATGGATATATCCTGTATCACGTGCACCAGGAACTGTGTTGGTTCTTATGAATACCGTGCTTTTGTTATGGATATATCCTGTATCAGGAACTATGTTGGTTCTTATAAATACCGTGCTTTTATTATGGATATATCCTGTATTACGTACACCAGGAACTGTGTTGGTTCTTATAAATACCGTGCTTTTGTTAAGGATATATCCTGTATCATGTACACCAGGAACTGTGTTGGTTCTTATAAATACCGTGCTTTTGTTATGGATATATCCTGTATCACGTACACCAGGAACTGTGTTGGTTCTTATAAATACTGTGCTTTTGTTATGGATATATCCTGTATCACGTGCACCAGGAACTGTGTTGGTTCTTATAAATACCGTGCTTTTGTTATGGATATATCCTGTATCAGGAACTATGTTGGTTCTTATAAATACCGTGCTTTTATTATGGGTATATCCTGTATCACGTACACCAGGAACTGTGTTGGTTCTTATAAATACTGTGCTTTTGTTATGGATATATCCTGTATCACGTGCACCAGGAACTGTGTTGGTTCTTATAAATACCGTGCTTTTGTTATGGATATATCCTGTATCAGGAACTATGTTGGTTCTTATAAATACCGTGCTTTTATTATGGATATATCCTGTATCACGTACACCAGGAACTGTGTTGGTTCTTATAAATACCGTGCGTTTGTTATGGATATATCCTGCATCATGTACACCAGGAACTGTGTTGGTTCTTATAAATACCGTGCTTTTGTTATGGATATATCGTGTATCACGTACACCAGGAACTGTGTTGGTTCTTATAAATACCCTGCTTTTGTTATGGATATATCCTGTATCTGGAACTATGTTGGTTCTTATAAATACCGTGCTTTTGTTATGGATATATCCTGTATCAGGAACTATGTTGGTTCTTATAAATACCGTGCTCTTTGTATGGATATATCCTGTATCACGTACACCAGGAACTATGTTGGTTCTTATAAATACGTGTTTTTGTTATGGATATATCCTGTATCACGTACACCAGGAACTGTGTTGGTTCTTATAAATACCGTGCTCTTGTTATGGATATATCCTGTATCAGGAACTATGTTGGTTCTTATAAATACCGTGCTTTTGTTATGGATATATCCTGTCTCAGGAACTATGTTGGTTCTTATAAATACCGTGCTTTTGTTATGGATATATCCTGTATCACGTACGCCAGGAACTATGTTGGTTCTTATAAATACCGTGTTTTTGTTGTGGATATATCCTGTATCACGTACGCCAGGAACTATGTTGGTTCTTATAAATACCATGCTTTTGTTATGGATGTATCCTGTATCACGTACACCAGGAACTGTGTTGGTTCTTATAAATACTGTTCTTTTGTTATGGATATATCCTGTATCAGGAACTATGTTGCTTCTTATAAATACCGTGCTTTTGTTATGGATGTATCCTGTATCACGTACACCAGGAACTGTGTTGGTTCTTATAAATACTGTTCTTTTGTTATGGATATATCCTGTATCAGGAACTATGTTGGTTCTTATAAATACCGTGCCTTTGTTATGGATGTATGCTGTATCACGTACACCAGGAACTGTGTTGGTTCTTATAAATACTGTTCTTTTGTTATGGATGTATCCTGTATCACGTACACCAGGAACTGTGTTGGTTCTTATAAATACCGTGCTTTTGTTATGGATGTATCCTGTATCACGTACACCAGGAACTGTGTTGGTTCTTATAAATACTGTTCTTTTGTTATGGATGTATCGTGTATCACGTACACCAGGAACTGTGTTGGTTCTTATAAACACTGTTCTTTTATTATGGATGTATCCTGTATCACGTACACCAGGAACTGTGTTGGTTCTTATAAATACTGTTCTTTTGTTATGGATATATCCTGTATCATGTACACCAGGAACTGTGTTGGTTCTTATAAATACCGTGCTTTTGTTATGGATATATCCTGTATCACGTACACCAGGAACTGTGTTGGTTCTTATAAATACCGTGCTTTTGTTATGGATATATCCTGTATCACGTACACCAGGAACTGTGTTGGTTCTTATAAATACTGTTCTTTTGTTATGGATATATCCTGTATCAGGAACTATGTTGGTTCTTATCAATACCGTGCTATTGTTATGGATGTATCCTGTATCACGTACACCAGGAACTGTGTTGGTTCTTTTAAATACTGTTCTTTTGTTATGGATATATCCTGTATCGGGAACTATGTTGGTTCTTATAAATACCGTGCTTTAGTTATGGATATATCCTGTATCACGTACACCAGGAACTGTGTTGGTTCTTATAAATACTGTTCTTTTGTTATGGATATATCCTGTATCAGGAACTATGTTGGTTCTTATAAATACCGTGCTTTTGTTATGGATATATCCTGTATCACGTACACCAGGAACTGTGTTGGTTCTTATAAATACTGTTCTTTTGTTAGGGATGTATCCTGTATCACGTACACCAGGAACTGTGTTGGTTCTTATAAATACTGTTTTTTGTTATGTATATATCCTGTATCAGGAACTATGTTGGTTCTTATAAATACCGTGCTTTTGTTATGGATGTATCCTGTATCACGTACACCAGGAACTGTGTTGGTTCTTATAAATACTGTTCTTTTGTTATGGATATATCCTGTATCAAGAACTATGTTGGTTCTTATAAATACCGTGCTTTTGTTATGGATGTATCCTGTATCACGTACACCAGGAACTGTGTTGGTTCTTATAAATACTGTTCTTTTGTTATGGATGTATCCTGTATCACGTACAGCAGGAACTGTGTTGGTTCTTATAAATACCGTGCTTTTGTTATGGATGTATCCTGTATCACGTACACCAGGAACTGTGTTGGTTCTTATAAATACTGTTCTTTTGTTATGGATGTATCCTGTATCACGTACACCAGAAACTGTGTTGGTTCTTATAAATACCGTGCTTTTGTTATGGATATATCCTGTATCTGGAACTATGTTGGTTCTTATAAATACCGTGCTTTTGTTATGGATATATCCTGTATCAGGAACTATGTTGGTTCTTATAAATACCGTGCTCTTTGTATGGATATATCCTGTATCACGTACACCAGGAACTATGTTGGTTCTTATAAATACGTGTTTTTGTTATGGATATATCCTGTATCACGTACACCAGGAACTGTTTTGGTTCTTATAAATACTGTTCTTTTGTTATGGATATATCCTGTATCACGTACACCAGGAACTGTGTTGGTTCTTGTAAATACCGTGCTTTTGTTATGGATACATCCTGTATCACGTACACCAGGAACTGTGTTGGTTCTTATAAATACCGTGCTTTTGTTATGGATACATCCTGTATCACGTACACCAGGAACTGTGTTGGTTCTTATAAATACCGTGCTTTTGTTATGGATATATCCTGTATCACGTACACCAGGAACTGTGTTGGTTCTTATAAATACCGTTCTTTTGTTATGGATATATCCTGTATCACGTACACCAGGAACTGTGTTGGTTCTTATAAATACCGTGCTTTTGTTATGGATATATCCTGTATCACGTACGCCAGGAACTATGTTGGTTCTTATAAATACGGTACTTTTGTTATGGATATATCCTGTATCACGTACACCAGGAACTGTGTTTTTTCTTATAAATGGTGTTCTTTTGTTATGGATATATGCTGTATCACGTACGCCAGGAACTGTGTTGGTTTTTTATACGCCGTTCTTCCATGTTATGGATGCACCTTATGTCCCTTATTTGAATAAGAAAATACATTAAAGAAAAAAATATTTTAATTTGTATAGAATTTTATAGGAATTCTCGCATTTTGTGTTAATTACACATTTTGCTCGTATTTTTGATACATATTGAAATGTTGATTGCAAGTCATGAAAAATGAAAATACAGGGGCGCAAGCCTTTGAGAACATTTTGAGCTATATGATGTTTGTGAAACATCAGCTCTCCTAGCATTGGTTTTTTGCGAAATACATGTTAATTGCAATTCCTTTTTTCGGTGTGTGCTAACCCATTTATAACGGAATAAATCGCTAGTACACGTTTACGTCAAACTTAGCTGTAGTTCTGGGGCGGAAGGCTGTAAATCAAGGAAGAGCATTGCTATAGATAAGCTTTCAGCCCTTAATTGCAGAATGTGTTTTGTGTCCTCTCTTGGCAATGTCCTGTACTTGAGTTCTAATGTTATCAGTAAATAGTCCGTATTAATAGCTAACCTACCTACAACACTTGCATTACGTCTGACAATATTTGGAATTTGATGTATATTGTTCGTTTTATTCATTAACAATTTGTTTGTTTCATAGGAACAAACTCCTTTCCGTTAAAGTTTTGGAGGTTATGGTGAATGGCGCCGAAACCTCAAGTCTTCTGTTCACTAGATAGGCAACCTGCGTCTGAAAATGATCTCTGTGAAATTGCTCCATCCGTAGGGAAATGCGTGTATATCAAGGTGACTTCATGGCTTTGTGTACCCTTTTACTGGTGTTAGCGAAACATAATGCATTAGTTATCTTCATTGTCATGTTTGGTATTATGCACACTATTCCTTCTTTTAGGGAAACATGTGTGAACTGAGTTCTTAGTCATGTGTGACTAGGATAATATCGTGTATCTATAATTATGTTCATTTTCATGTTTGTTTTCTAAGCGCACCGCTCTTCTTATCAGGAAAGCATTTTTGGAACCTTGTTGTCTTATTCAAGAAGAACTTGTCGACACCTATTAATTTTGCTGTCGGGCCCTGTATGTGAGAAATGTTCTTGTCTTTAACGTATATTAGACGGAATCTGTGATTACAGTGTGCGTTCTCAAATTTCTGTTTGTGACATCGTAGATGTGTTGTTAATCAAGCTCAGTAAATCAGTGTTATTTTGAGTTTTCGTTATGCTTTTGTTCCCTATGCTGCAACTCCTGTAACGGACTCTCCCTGTTCCTTCTGGAGACCTGCCTCTGATAATGTTTCCGAAATAAAGAGTTTAATAACCACAATTCTCTTTTAAGTTAGTGGTACTTATAGCTACGTCAATGTTAGCTGTAGTTATGTAACACAAGGCTGTGTATAAGAGCATGGAATTGCTATTGATAGTCATATTTTTTGCTTGATTGCAGGGTGAGTTGTTTCTCTTTCTCTGGCAGTATCCTGTACACAAAGAATAGGTTTAGTGATGCTATGATGTAATGTTGCAAAGTAGATAGTCCCTGTTATTAACTAAGCTATCTACAGCACTTACTGCATGTCTAACTTATTTGGAATGTGGTGCACATTTTTCGTTTATTCTTAAACAACCGTGATATTCCATTTCAAGAAATGTGCCTCCTTTCCATTCGGCATTTCTGAGCTGAATTGTTGAAACTGAACCACGTCGTGTATTAGAACGGAAATCTGCCTCAGGAAAAAAACAATTTATGTATTAAATCATGGATCGTCCGTGTTATTCATGAATCATTAGCTGTAACTATTTTATTCTTATACACAAACATTTCTTTTACCTAACGTACATTTTCATGAGTCCTGGCAAATTATATATATTTTCTGATTGTGTTTACGTAGTTGCAAGTTTGTTAACAGTAATCTGTATTTTCCACAATAATGCGAATTTTGCAGTTGTATCCTTCTGTTGTTTTCTATCTATGCCTTTTTTACGGCAGCCTCCAATAGCAAGTTAAACTTCGCAATAAAACACACACACTCAACATTCAGCATCTTTGAGTGCTACAAAATATGAAGGAGCCCGCAATTTCCTTAATGTCGGACCATTTCTTCCAGAATGCATATCGTAATTGCATCCAGCAGTGTTCCATCACTGGGTTAAGGGACATCTGTATGTCTTAACAATTCCCTTGACAGCTGTTTTAACACATGTTTTAGGTGGTACATTATGACTCCAATTAGTGAGTGTCTTTTTCTTCAATGTTTAAATGGGTAATACTAAACCATTTCTCACTTATTATTGCGGTTATATTGGTAACATTGCAGAGGGTTTGAATTGCCTATTGTTCCTCATGTATTGGGATAAATATTCATTACGTCTTATTCTGATGCTGCTGGTTTGGTACTTTATGTCAATTATGTTAGCCAGTAAGTTTGTCCATGCTACAACAGAGTCCGTTGTTTTTTAATGTTTGTTCTAGTGTTCTTTTAGGAACATTGTGCATCACTCGTGTTAGTTGTCAAATGGTTCTGGTGTACATTGTTCTTCCTGTTATGGAAACTCCTGCTTCGCTTAAGTAAATGAAAACTGTTCCGAAATCATTTGAGAATAAAGCTGTGTATCAGTCATAACTGCATCTATATACATAAATTTCATTCTTGGTTGATTTTCCACTCAAACGTGTTTTTATGTCACTATAGTTAAGATTTATTCTCCTTGTTTTAATTGTTATTACGTTCAAACTGTTATTAAATGATCTAATTCGTATTATGCTTATATCCATTGTTCCTCTTATCGTAGGAACATTCCTTAGTCATTATTTTGTGCCTTGCGTATCGCCTATGCTGGTCATATATTTTTGTGGCTTTTGTTAAATTCTTATAATTGAAGGAGCAAAGTTGGCAGCAATGAAAATCGTCTGCCAGTGACCGCCAGCGCATTCTAGCGCATTCTGCTTCTGATCGCCAGCGCATGCGCAGTGAGTACCTTTGGACTTGGATTTTCTAGGGTAAAATGTTGGGGGACATAATCTAAGGAAGAGCCGACTTCCCTCTCGCCTCCGTAACTTATGATTATCGCTTTTGTTATGCCATTTTGATCCTTGTTTGCTTTTGTTGTGCTGAAATGACCGTTTAACATGGTGGTTCTTTATGATGGTATCATTTTCTTTACTCTCTCACGTTGCTCTGGTGCAAGTGACAATCTGCAACACTTTTTCGGCACTGAGTTAGTATGCAATTTACGCTCGACCATGCTATAGTGAAGCGTCTGTACGCCGCTAAAATGGACCTCATCATGTCCACTTCGTAACACTACCATTATCCACCAGTCAAAGGCGCACCGGCTCATAACGACATTGCTATCCACCAATTATAGGTGTATCCGTTCATAACGCCACTTCTAACAACCAATCTAAAGATTGGAGTCAATACACACATTTCCATGCAGCTTAAAGCGAAACCATGGATTCCCATATATTGTTTATTGAATAATTAGTGTTAATATTGTACATAACTTATAATAAATTCAACGTGTCTTCTCGTTTTTTAAATTCTACCCTTTTTAAAATGAATTGATTACGTGTATAAACAATAAAATCCATAGTTTCGCAGTTGAAGGCTCAACTACTGGTTCGTGTGTACCATCGAATAACAAACACGCACATGATTAAAATGTCGGTCACCAGTGGAATAAATGGCAGCGTAGAATATTATAGACAGCTTTATAAATCTTTTAAACTTGATTCATGGTCGAAGATAGTCATCGGAAACTTGTATGCCAATTAAAATGGACGCACAAATCGTATAAAACGAGCTACGACTCGTTTCATAAGATATTCTCGGATGTTATATGCTGCCATTATGCTCTCGATGCATAACATACTATTCCTGGCTCTGTTTGATAATTCAGTTTAAGATTAATTCAAAGAACATATTCCTGCCTCTTTTTGCAGATGTGTTTTTGTCTCCTTTTCAGGGGATTGTATGTATATGCCATATCGTATAATGTGTAAGCGATCCCTTCTGGAATAGTAATAGTATTGCTTGTTGCTCAATTAGTTGGAGAATTTTCTATTCTGCACATGAAAATCGTTTTCACATATTTAAGGATGGGTACCTTGTTTCACATTTTGGGGAACTTCACCTATGATAACGTAAATGATTATTATAGTGCTGAGGTTCTTGTGCAAATTGATTGTTCGTTGTATTCGCAAATGCTAACATTCTATTGTATGTTACGGAAATACGGTTACAGAAAAGCGCTGAACCACTTATGGTAACGATTTCTAACATGCTGAATGTTGCACAAGCTGTTTACCCGGTTTGGATACTCCTTGCATACTTATGTCGTTTGTGTTGCTATAGTAGTTCTGAGATTTCAATGCGTTATTCCTACTATTTAATCTCGCTACACCACGTATGCTAGTATTACTCATATTTGGAATGTTTTTCGCGGCATTATGCATGTTATTTGAGAATATTCTGTATCACCTACTGTGTTCTCGGTCGCACAGTTCATATGGTAAAGCATTTTTTTGCTGCTATTTAAATCTAACTTATTTGTGATACGAGGCTATAATTGGTTGTGTATAATTGCTGCTGATGTCACTGTTTGTGTGTTCATACTGTACTTGAAGTTTGGTGTATCACTTCACTCTTATGTTCACGTTCTTTTTCCCTGTGGCTCAGCTTTTGTGACTGAGTCTCCCCGTGTCATTTCATTGGGGAACCTGCGTCTATAGTGTGCATAGAGTTTTCTCCCTTGGCCTAGCGGAAGCCGGCAGAAAATGGGAGGGCCGTTAAGCCCTAAGAGTAGTTTATTGTAGAGCGTTAGGTAAACTGTGTACGAGTATATTAAAGGTGATAAACCTTTGGCTCCAGTCAGTCTACCTGGTGATGATTTTTAATGTGTGGACGGATTTTACAATGATGTGAAATACGCCGGACGGTCATGCCTACTATGCCAACTGTGGATAAACTGCCCTGAACTACGGCACACTGTCTCCTGAAGAAAGATCCTCTTAGGTTCCCAACATCGAGGGGAGGAGGAGCACAAATGAATGAACACTGACATAAGTTGTAGTTCGGTGGTAAATTATCCATTATGACATCAAACGTTACCATATACCTACACTGTGTGAGGTTTAAGTTTAAACGCTTATGGCCAGGTAGTTGAGTGCCCTTAAGCCTACATACTTAAGCTTAAACACGTCCATTTGCTGACCACTGCCTGGGGTTTCTGGGGGAAGCGTGTCCTAATGATGGTCCAAGTGCTGAGAATTAATTCACTGTCTTGTGTTTTACAATGTGTTTGACTTGTAATAGTGGTGCGAGAAGTTACTCCTCAAATATGGAACAAGTGGCACAGAAATGTGGAAAATGTGTTTATCCGTCCCAGCTTGGCTGGGTTTCATATTGTTACAGGCGGGTTTTGAGACGGAGGCAAGCTTTGCAACACGAAATGTAAATTCTAAGTTTCAAGAATAAACGCTTTGAGATTAGGCAGTTAGTGCTATCTCTTACTACTACCGATGTTTCATGCAAATAGACAATAGATTGATTTTGCCTACAGCTCTGGAACACAGCGCTGAGTTTGAGCAAGGGTATGCGCTTTAGTGTTCAATTCGGCTATTACTGCAACTTATACACCATCTAAGGCATGCAATATGATTTGCAATACTGCTCGCCAGATAATTCGATGGTATTTTGTTAATATCTATCTGCAATCGTTACGAAGATTTCATTCCTATCTTTTGGTGTTTTTGAGATTGTATTATTTTAATTGTTTGACGTGAACTATGAGTGCAAATATGACTCGCCTTTTTGCTTCTATTACTAGCATTGTTGGGTATCAGTGTCATAGCTGCGCTTACTTGTTATACAATTATGTGTAATTTATGTTCTGACATAAATTTCCGTAGGTCAGGCACTTGTAATAAAGAAGAAGGTTCATTGCATAATATTTTACTTTCATACATTGCTACTTTGGACATAACATCAATAATGAAAGGACGAAGGCGTGTGTGGGCTAAGTTTAGGGCATTCCTGAGGCTTTTGCTGTTAATAGGCTTGTAAAATCCTGAAGAATGAAGTTTCTGCCCTCTCATTCATTGAGCAGAACTCTCGTCTACCTTGCCAAAAGTGAAACAATGGAAACACCACAAACGCAGGTGGTGCAACTAACATACGCCTACAAAACAAATATTTCCACGTGTAGGAATAGAAATTTTGTTCGCATCAAGTCCCCACGTAATTGAAGCGCACATGTGGTAGCGGTTATAACTTACTTGTTTTCAGAGAAATTGCCGCATCATTATAACAATGGTGGTCATATGCTTCTTACAGAATTTCTCGTATTTACCAATAGAAATTTCACTGAAGTTTCACAGATGTTTGTTCCCATATTCGCGAAATCTCCTGCTTCAGCTATATTAATAGCGGTCAAATACTGAAGATAAACAGTTGTTTCTTGTTGTCAGAGAGTTCCTTGTCCCTATAGCGGTATTAGTAATGCTTTTTTTCTGTTGAACTAATGATAATTACTGTCACACCTCTTTGTGGAAATCTCTGTTTCACTTATAACAGTTAAAATTTTAAAGATATATAAATATTGTTCTATATTTTCGTTTAATTCTGTGTATCAGTAAAAATACTGTTGGTGATGGTTATAGTTCCAAGTCCTAAGGGCTCGTCACCATGGGTAATTACATGAAGGTGATCCTACATTAGTAACTTAGAGGATATAATAGCTTCAATTATTTGTTGTGTTACCTTTGAAACTGTTAAACCACATGCTATTTGATATTTGGGATAGTAGAGATACTTGATTATTGTTGGCTTTAGTGGTCTCAATTCTCCAATTAAATCACTTCCTGTCAGTTCAATGAGGAACCTGCGTCCCGTAATGTTTCGTACAAGTAATAAAATCTACTTCAGAGTATTGGCAATGGAAACTCATATCTGTATTCATATAACATATGAGGAGTATCGTTTCAAAACGCGAAAAGTCCGCAAATAACAATTTTACAAGAAAGCCGAAAATGTAATAACTCCTAAAGTAAACATTACTTTTAAAATATAATTATGTCGTGTGATCTAAAAAATGAGCGTATAACATGGCGATGAGTGTCAAAAATCACAGCCTTAATGCAAAGCTGTAATGGCGGGTTAAAATATGAAATATGCTGGACTTACCTTGTTTTGCACCGAATAGATGGACATAAAGCTTTTTGAGCCGTTCTTCCATATAAACAATGTTAATTTCAGTAAATTGCTTTATTGCAGATTTTTAACTCTTACATGCCATTGTAATTTACAACACATCTTTTCTGTTCATAATGTGTTGTCTAGGACACTGTAACTCTTTCGACTGTTTGAAACAATACAATTTTGAAAACCAATTCAATGTAATAATTATGCATATTAGAAGCATACATGCAGAAAATCCTGATTAATGATCATGTGTTCTGAATAGTAATGTGTTATAACACCACTATATTTGAGCAAATGTAAAGGAAAAATTTATTCCATTCTATGAATGCTCTTAGAAATTCTAACACTTATGATTGGTAGTTATCAGGGTGAAACAAAACTAGTTTAATGATAAACTTTGAGACAGCTCTAAAATGGAATTGAAACCATGTTCTTCTTCCAAACAATCACAATCTTCATTCTCACTTCCCTCCTCCATTTCTTGTGCATCATCTTCGTGCTGAATTAACCTTGCATAAAATTTTAGCTCATTATTACTGTACCATTCTTCACCAAAACGTTGTTTTAAAAGCTTGTACAAATCATTTTTTTCTAATTTGATGGGCTGTTCCAAAGGCAAAACTGGGGGCTCTCCTAGTTGTTCGAGTGCTATTTCTCGTTTAAGCATGGAGACGAATTTCTTGGATTCGTCATTCAGTCTATACGACATTTCCATTTTCAGAGAAACGTAAAATTTATTCCTCTTAAGCTTCTTTTTTAACATGACCCTTTTCATTTCTCTTATACCATCTGGCTTTTTTAAGTAATTGCAAAGCGTCTTAAAGTCATGCACATACCAATCCTTGCCCAGTTGGCGAACAGTACCAACCTTAGAATATGTTTCAACATACTTCTCTGGAGTTAATATCTCAGGTTGTTTTCTAAGATCCTTTTCCAAAACTCCAAACATGCGGTCCATAGGTAAGAAAGAATGGCCTCTCACAGGAAATATCATGCATATTTCCTTAAGATAATCTGCAGACTTTTTCAAAAGCCACCAATAGAGTGCGTGGAGCACGTGGGCATTTCTATTTTGGCCAGCGCAGCCATCAGAGAAAAGCCTTAATTTGGATACACCATCCTCAAATTGCTGTTTGCTTAGAAAATTTGTTAACGCAGAAGCAACTTTAATAGCTCCACGGCCTGCTTGATTTTCAGTCCAGCAATAAAATGCTGGTGATTTATTCTCTATATCAGTTATGCACAGAGCATAGAATGATAGTTGGCGAGCATAATAGGCTTCACCTATAGCAAGCTTAGGCAATGGTTGCACCTGCTGCAAATCGAAGCATAAGGACATGGTAGCTGAGTCCTTTTCTTTCATCATTTTGTGGAATGCCTTTATGTGCAGTGAGTTCAGCTTGTAACTCGTTCTTTCTATGGGAATTTTCGATGACTTGCAGTTCATGTGTTGTCCTACTGCAATAACTGCAAACATCTACAGCTGGTTCACCAAAACCCAAGTTAAATTTATTAGAAAAGATTGTGTGGAAGAACCACTTCTTTACTTTTAGTGATTCAGCCACACTAGCATTGTACATTTGGAATAACTTGTTCACACTTAACTCTGAAGGAAGTTAGAGCCGCTTGCTTTTTTGTCTTGAGTAATGACTCTCTCTAGCTTTTAGCTTGGATCAAAAACTAATTACCGATTCCTTCTTTTGGGCATATTGTTTGGCTTTTCCATCACCTCCCCTTCTTTCCATTATTGGTTTACCTGCTATTACAGAAGCTGCTATGTTGTTTACTCTTGTTGTGCCAATGCTAAAAAGAGCTCGAAAGAACTTAGAACAAAGCGGAATAGTTTCAATGTTTACTCTAACAAGATATTTTATAACGACTGCGTTAATCTGTTCTGATTTTCTTGATCTGCGCCTTTTGGGAGATGATACAGGCATCATTGATGCCAGAAGCCTGTCTTGTTGTGATTTATTTCTGTAGTTATACACTAATTTTCTTGCTCTGATGAGATGATAGGCAGGAATGGTACAGCATTTAAATCTACCCTCTGTGTGTGCATATGGAGACTCGAACTCCAGCATGTTAGGATCTTTGTCAGAATACCTGAAAGACACCAACCAATGATGTGGTAAGAACTATACTAACCACAACGTGGTTCTGAACACATTTCTGTATAGCTAGTTTTGCTAAATAATACCAATAATTATTCTTCTTATAAAGTTTAAATAGTAATTACCTTTCTTCTTGTTCCCTTTTCCTTTTCTCATACTCTTTTGCCTCCTTCTGGAACCTGCAGAACACTCACCTACAACTACGCTTTCTTCCATGCTCATAGATGCAACTACACGAACTGCTTACGAAACTCACAATAATAGCAAGACTCTGTAGGCAGTGCAATCTGATCAAACAATGAGGTAGAATGAGAAACAGATGTTTTTCTGATGCCGTGACAAAACAGGCGGAAATTCCTACGCGCGAGTCCGACAATGTGCGTAAGAACGTGGACTCTTCGCGCTTTGATCCGGTCAAGGCACTGGACATAACACGTTTTGCACCGAATCCACATTTCCGCTCTCGATTTTAAGGGGCGTAAAACGTGCTTTGAAGCAAACAGGAACGTAAGTCCGATGCAGGGCATGCTAACGTGTTGAAATTCGCTTCAAACTAATCTTCGATCGCGAGTGGACTTTTGGCGTTTTGAAACGATACTCCTCATATGTTCGTTTATTATAATTTTGTTAATATCTCCATTTCAGCAACACTGTCTCGTATTTAGTGGATACTCTGGCAGTAGTGTACTAAATGTTGAATACCTGTTGGATTCATCACTGTTACTGTAGCAGTTTATTATTTCTTCCAGCTCGGTGGACGACTTCTGCTGTTGATTGTTGTGGTTACTAGGAGCATGTAATGCTGCTGGTTTTGTACTGAAGTACATATGTGGGAAGTCCTGAGGACTATGCACCCGCTGCGCTCTCTCTCACTCTATCACCTATTTCTCTCCTCCCACATTTTAAGAGATTCCATGTAACTCCCGTTATTGCTCCAGACGAATTTCAGCCTAATTTACGGAGCGGAATAGCTCAGGTGATAACACACTGACCCGCATTCGGGATGTCACTGGCTAGATCGCCGTGTCCGATCTTCCTGACCCATGTTTATTTGGAGCTTTCCCCGGGTTGCCAGACGAATGCTGAAAAAGATTTCCATGTCCTCTGAAGTTCGTGTTCCTCCATTTCGTTACATTAATTATTTCATTCATCCTTCTTTCCGGGAGATTTCTTTCAGGATTGGGAGAGTCGGCGGGCGTCGCGGCAGCAGCATGGCAAGGGGAACAAATGCACTCTAGAAATTTCGTCCCCAAGGTTGGAAGCAAGCTATTGGTTTCCGGCCTCCGTCCCGCTTGGAATAGTACAAGCAAAGCCAGTCTCAACCAGGGGTGCTTCTATCTGGGGAAAATGTAGGGATCCAGGCATCTACTCTGTCGTGTCAAGGTTACGGCCGCCCTTCGGATACATCCCACCTCATCCATCCTCCCAGGAGTGCCCCGTCAAGGGCGTAGGCACCAAAGATTGCCTTTCGGCCGAGGTGCTAAGTCCCCTTGGCAAATTGGCACTGAGTCATTGAGTCAGCCTGACTTATTGTGCTACGTTTAGCTGAGGATCCGCAGGGCTCAAATTAACTTGACTCACTCAATCAGGAACATCCTTTATTTCTTTTGCTGTACCTTGTGCACATTTTTGCTCTTGCCACGGGAACATTTGATTCACCCATGCCGTTGGCAGTGTTGGCTTTTAGTTTCCTGTTCTACTTTTATGGGACCAGTAACTGTGCTTCTTTACGTTTGTATGTTCTTTATACTTCAACATTGCCTTCCCTTAATGGAACATTGAAACTATCAACACTTTATTTGCGTCAATGTTCGTTTTTGATTTGTAGCTTCAGTTCACATTTGTCACAAATAGGACAAATGTCCACCGAGAGAGAAATCAACGTAACTACCACTCTACACGTGACGTTATAGTGAACACAGTATCAGTGGCGGCTCGTGGCTCGTAAATTTGGGAGAACTGCATAATATATTTTCAAAATTAGCACATGGACTCGACAGTTAATTCTGAAATTCATCCGAAGATATGTGAATATAAAATGAATTATATAAATCGAAAAATTGCTATGCATGACCTTCCATCTGATCATCAATCAGATTTTGAATATGTTCAATATTCAGTATTGGTCTTGGCGGTCCGAGCTTCTTAAGCTCCAATCAAGACGCAAAACTCGTTACACCCGCACTAAGTATGCTAGTTACACTGTTGATGGTTCACTAATTTATTTCGCAGTCCCCGTGAAGATTCACATGTTGATAGCACTCGAAACGCTGCTAAAACTGGGTTTGTTTAACCGTTACAACTACTTTCAGACAGTGTTGCCACCCCGTGGGATTTGTCCCATAGTGTGGGACATTTTGACAAATATTTTTTAGGAAGGAGACTGCTCTGAAAAAAAAGAAACTGGGATGAGTATGGGACATTTAATAATTGCTGCCTATAACATAGTGCAGTAATGATTATAGTACACACAACAAGAAAGATAAACATTTCACGGGAGTTAAACACCCAACACAAGCAAACTGTTATTTGTGCAACCAGCAATCAGCACTCTCACTAAGGGCACAGTAAGTTTGCTTATACAACAGGCATACCTATAGGTGCTATTCGAGTACCTGTTTTGGAGTAAGGTTTTCATCAGAGGACAGCTGTATCTATTGATAGGAGGAGCAAGCACTTTAATAACATTAGTTCTAATTTTACATTATTTATGCCTAACCTATTATTGCAAGGGCGGTAGGAAATCTTGTAAGTGTACACCCTAAACATCACTACTAATTTATCGCCCTGCATATGGTGTGCTTTTCTTCTTTTTTGAGCTCGAAATCACATATTTTTCTTAATCTGAGACACTTTATGCATAAAAGGGAAGCTCTGAGTACTCGTTTGGGACTTTGAGTTTCAGAGGTTGGCACCATTGCTTTCAGAACGAATTATATTATGACGTAATACGTATTCAGTGTGTCATTCAACCAAAATTACCAACATGAATGTAAAATTAATACGCTATCTTGGTATCATTTTATCGCAAATGCGCAACACTGTACCTTAAATGATACAGATAGATCTAATTTAGTTCAGAACTAAATTTCACTTACAATCAATTTAAATTACAAAATTCAATTTAAGAAGGGGTGTGTATGTATCTATACGAATGGCAGCACTGTTAGCAGTCAAACAGTTCAAAAAAAAAAAAAAAAAAAAAAAAAGAATTATCGCAGGCGTTTTCCCTCTTCACCCGGGCGCCGCTCGGATTGTCATTCCTGTCCACACTCCTCCGCCTATAGTCACGCCATCTCCGAACCTCCCCTTGCCCCTGGCAGTATCAACAATACGAATATATTCGGAGGTAATTGCTACAGTCCGAAACTGTATCCGTAATGAAAACATTGGTGCTCTTCCGCGTATTAGCGGTGTAAAATTATTTTACACGAAACAAAATGGGTAAACAGAAGCAGGAAGTGTACGAATGTATTTTGGCATGACGTCTGATGTCAAGGATATTTGAAGTAATGCTTTCAATGTAATGCTACCCTTTCTTTCTTATTTATACTTATAGGGAGGGCGCCGTCCTAGAGTCCTCCATTACCAGCCACCACTGCACACTGTCCAGAGCAGTAGTTCGATTGCAGGACGTTTTTGTGTGGCTTACATTTTAAATATGTTGTTATCTTCAAAATAAAAAAATAAAAGTGAGATTACTTTGGAGAATGTTACATTTTAAAGGGCCCCTGTGGTCTGAAATGTGTTGTTGTTGTTGTTTTCTAGTGCCTTGCATCTGGCAATGAAGCCATTAACATTCGTGCTTTCCAATACTTTTGAACTGTAGTTTCTTCTGATCTTAATGCTTCACAAGTCTTCAAGTGGTCTTGGTTCATTTATGCTGGATCGTTACACAGGACACATATTGGTGAGGCTGAGATACCCATTCTGTAGAGAGGTCTGAAATGTGTTAAAAGTGGCATTAGTTATTGAAAACAAAAATTAATAGTTTGATTGAAGCCTTAAAGGAGTGTTAAACTTTCAAATCCATGAAACTATTGAACATAATGTGCTCCACTTTTCTTTTTCTGGGGCAATGAGTTGACATATAGTTTTAATGCTTTAGTATAGTACGTGAACCACAAAATGGCAACATTTCAAGTTTCAAGTTTTCTTTATTCATAATTTTGGCCTGGTGCCGGTACAAGGGCCCCGGCTTACAGGCTATAAATTTACATTTATTTACAATTTTTCTTTTTACAAGCTTATAGTTTTGGGTATCACCAAAAATCCATACGGTGGCCATCTTTAGGCCACCGAGAATAGTTTTCGTTAGTCGTTTGGTGTCTATTCCTATTATTTGTTGTTTTTGTTTTTTTCCTTATATACATATATACATCTATATACACACATACACGCACGCATTCACCCACACACTCACATTCACACGCTTACACACACACGTTCACTGGGCACACCAGAAAAATGCGTCCCAGCTCGCGCACTGCGCTATTTACAATATTTACATTTTCCCGCTGTTTTCCTGCGCGGGCAGGTGTAGCTACTGGGTGTTTTCCGAGGCGAGGGCCTCTGCCGTAACATGTGTGTGGCCTAAGAGCGAGATTGCATGGACACGCATTAGTCGGCGAGCCGTGCCGCGTCTAGAACATTTTTATTCTAGTATGTTTGCGGTGCTTCGGCTCGCCTTTGCCAATGTTGGCGATCACGTAGTTTTCGTGGTTCCTAATGCGCGTCCATGCTGCCGTTGTTCTTTTTGCTATTGCCTTTGGGATGGACGGGATCTGAGTTTCGAGGTGAAGAGTTTGGTTAGTGGTAAGGAGTGGAGCAGAGATGATTTTTCTAAGGGAGAGGTTTTGGAGGGTTTGAATTTGTTTGAGGGCGGTTTTAGAGGCATTTGCCCAGGCCACGCATGCGTACAGGACCACCGAGAGTATAAATGACCTATATAAAATCAGCTTGGATTTAAGTTGTAGCTGTTTGCTGCGGAAGATAGGGGCGCACAACTTTATCCGCTGTCTGCCTTTGTTGGCCGTATTTTTTATGTGGGTGGACCAGCACATCGTGCGGTCCATGGTGACGCCAAGGTATTTGACATTCTGGTGACATTGCAATACTTGACCACCGACCGCTAGGTCCATTGCCAAAGTGTGATGATGCCGTTTTGAAAAATGTATTAGCTGGCATTTATTGGGGTTAATTTTGATTTTCCAGGCCAAAACGAGGATTTTTGTGGTGGTTGTATATTGCAGTGTCGTCTGTATACATGGCGACCTTGCATCTGGCATCCACTGGGAAATCATTTGTAAACAGTATGTACAGGAACGGTGACATGATTGCCCCTTGTGGGACGCCAGTACGCATCACTCTCTCCCGAGAGGAGTGGCCCACTTGGACGTAGAAGTGTCGATTTTCTAAGAAGTTGTGCAGCAGGTATAGATAATTTTGGAGTGCCGGGAAATTGTGGTGCAGTTTGTAAATGAGGCCATTGTGCCAGCACCGGTCAAATGCAGCTTCTACGTCCAGAAATAATGCCAACGTTGAAGCCCCATTGTTAAATTGCTCTGTTACATCATCAGTTAGTCTGAGAAGCTGTAATTCTGTGGAATGTCCTTTTCTAAAGCCAAATTGTGAATTTGAGAGTTCATGTGTTTCCGAAATTTGTTTTTGAAGTCGAGAAAGGATAAGTTTTTCGAGCAATTTACCAATAGTAGACAAGAGACTAAAGGGGCGGTAGTTTTGCGGTTGTCTGGTGCTTTTCCCTTGCTTTGGGAGCATGATAACCTTAGCTCGTTTCCAAGTAGAGGGGAAATAGCCTTGCTGCAAACAGGTGTTAAATATCTTTGTCACTTGCACCAGAGCTTTTCTCGGGAGATGCTTAAGTTCCTCATTAGCCACTTTGTCTGGGCCGGCAGCTTTACCATTAGGCAATTTCCTAATGAGCTTGTACACTTCCTGCGGTGTTATTAGGGATAGCTGTTGCTCTTGCTTCTGCGCCACCCAGGTTTGTACCCATGTCTGGACCTCCCGTTCTATTTTACGGTTGGTCACTGGATTTTCGGTGATCCTGGCATCTCCAAAGTGGCTGGAACTGGAGTTTTGACGTCAAACAGTTTTCGCATTGCTTTTGCAAAAACGTTTTGCCCACAACCATGATGATCGTAGCTGCTACTCTGACTTATATTCCTGCGTAGTAGCAGTGTAAAATTTGTCAATGTGCGCTCTGTGTTTACGCTCTATTCTGCGCTATACAATGTTTTATATCAGAATCATCACGCACTGCCACACTGAAAATGTCGGTGAGAGAATATCGTAGCAAGCTACAGAGACCTTCTGAACGATAAAAAGTTTCAACATTTTTAGTTTATAAGTTGTTATAAGCTGTTTATCCTTTTTGAAGGCTCTTTGTATTACTTATGCTGTAGTTGACTTATTACTTGTGCATATTGCTTATGCTGATTGTGATGTTTCAGTGCAGGTTGTTCGTACTTGTACTCAACCTCCCTACATTACCTGTGACTATGGTAGTCATATTTGACCACATTGTGCCTGTTATTCGAGAATGCTTTTGTGTCCGTTGCTCTGTTCTCAGTCGCACTTTTATTCCAGCGAAGTGCCTTTCCACCTGTTTAACTATAACATATGTTCTTTAATAGTACTGCTGATATTATTCTAGATACATTGATGCTAAGTGTGAATTTTGATGTATCACATCGCTGTTATGACGATGTTGTTTTGAATTCCTTTGCTCCTTTGAGTCTTCTTGTGTTATTCCATCGAGGAACCTGCGTCCAATAGTGTTTCATTTCCTAAATATGGCATAGATGATTAGCTTGGAGCTTGACGGTGCGTTATTGATTAGAGTATCAACAGTTATTATATAGCAACGTTGATCTTAAATGTGCTACTGCAAAATGGTGCTGAATTTGAGCGAAAATATACGCTCTGCTGTTCACTTAAGTGTGGTCCATCAGCTACCCCTGAAAATAAAACGCGCCCTGATGCATCGGTAGTAGTTGCAAATATGCTTTTATGAACATTTAGTCTATCTTGCAAGCGATTTATCAGCAATTGTCTCACGGAAGTCATTTTGACCTTACCGAACTTATAGAACAGAAGATCTTACAAGGGTTATCGCCTTTTTATAAGCGGTTCTTTGTACTGCGAAAGGAAATGCGGAAAGGAAGCGAGTATAATTCCCTATTTCAATTATGATAGTTGTAGTCAAAGTTTGAAGATAGGTATATAGATCATTTTTCTTGGTCAGAGAGTTCCTTGTCACCCATAACAAGTGATACCTTTTTCCTCTGAACTAATGCTGATTATTGCCACCCCTCTTCGTGGAAATCCCTACTTCATTGATGCGTTAGTTCACAGACTCACACACAGATACACACTTTTCGTGCAATTCTGTGTATCATAAGTACTATCGGTGATGCTCATAATTCAAAGTGCTAAGAACTCGCCGCTAGGGTTAGATGCATGAAGGTGGTCCTGCATTATGGAGTTGCTATATTCTCTAATTTCATGATTTTGAGATGCCGTACTCTTGCCATTGTTATATCACGCTACTTTTCATGTCAGTGCTGTTGGTCTTAATTAGTTTAGTCTTGCAACTAAAGCGTTCCTGCCAACTCATTGAGGAACTTGTGTATCTTAATATTTCGTTTGGAACGAAAAATTAATAATAAGATGTATTTTAGGGTATGAGCGATGGAAAACTCATTTTATATTACCAGATACCATACGTTTGTTTACTGTAATCTGGTCCATCGCCCCATTTCAGTTACTCAGTCTCGTATCTATCGGATTCTCTGGCAGAAACGTCGCAAGTGCTGATTACTCTACATTTCTAGGAGCATGAAATGATGCTGGTTTGACACTGAAGTGTGTGGGAAGTTCCGTGTAGATTTCCTTTATTACACCGAACGCACTTTAGTCTGAATCCTATCGGCTAAGTTTAATAGTTTAGCAGGAGGCACATGAGTTGACCCAAATTAACATTATTACTTGCATCAATGAGCATCATTTGTTTCTTTTAATGTACCTAAAGCACATTTTCCCTTTTGTCATGAGTATATCATCAATCACTTATGCTCTTCGTAATGTGTATCCTTAGTTTGCTGTATTTAGAGATCCCTTAATTGTGCTTCTTTGCGTTAATATACTTACCTTTGAGCGCTGTCCCTGCTTATCGGAATACTGCAACACTTTTAGGTCAATATTCCTTTGTGACTCACTGCCTGTGTTATGATAATTTAACATCAATACAAGGAGTATGCCACTGATAGCTTCTGCAGGCATTCCTTGCAATTTTTATACTCGAATTTTGTTGCTTCTCATAGTTATTACAATGAGAACGGTAATTTGCTACTTCTTGAGGATACTCTGTCTACTGAATCATTAGATTGCGTTAGCAAAATTTGATAATGACTTTTGCACTTATGTTTCAGGGTTTCTTTGTGATTCTGTTGTAATTCTTTGTTATTCCTTTGTCAAGTAATTGCTAAACTGCCCTGAAAACTCTTTGATACTTCAAAATAACACAAAGTATGTAGAGACTAAAACTTCACTTCAATAAAATTGAGTTAATCTCAATATATCACCAGCAATCGTTTCGACACACCTTTGTGCCATTATCAAGGCAAACTCGGTACTAACATACTCTGTGTTATTTTTGGATTATATTGCTTCACTCTTAATAGCTTCAGGTGTGTATAGTAAAATGTTTGATACTTTTCTGCCTTGTGAGATAAATAATATGCGCTGCTTCAAACCAAATACTTGCAGCTCCTGTAGTTTATTAGAGAACCCCTAGTCTATGATGTGAATTGACTGTGCCTTTCTTACCTGCTAAGTGATGTTGAATTCTCCACTGATTAGAAAATTGAAAGCGTTGTTATTTTGACTAATATCTCATACTTTTAGTCAAGTGCAGTGGTACTCGTGCTGTCGTTAATGTTTATATTCACCATGTTTTCATATACGTTCTCTATGGGCATTTTGGAAATGTCTTCTACTGAAGGTTATGGCGATGATGCTGCTGGTGGCGAAATTTGGAGCTATAGGCCCTCTCTGCTTCAACAGATTGGAGTTCCAGTATCGTCATTATCTTGCATGAGTTACTATATTAAAAAGAAGTCTGTTCAGACAGTCTTTACGTTTATTGTTACTACCTTGGATCATAGGTTATGGATCATAATGACAATGTCATTGGTATTGCCTATATTGGTTTTATAGTGTACCTTTCTTCTCCAAGTAAATAAATTCATACTTATTACAATGGACATACATGCTCAAGAGTTTTGCTGCTTTTGGGTAATTACATGTATTATCGTATCTGAATCTTCCGGTGAAGGTCACTTCTTCTTTATAATGAATGCCGACGTTTCGCTCCCCTCCCCCCCTATGTTGGGCTTCTTCAGCTTCTTCGTGTATAATGCTTTTGGTAATGTTTTTACTGCTCATGTGATACATTTGATGGCTCTGTATTCCTTCAATTGTTGTACATCCGGTGTTATTTATGTCGATATTCTCACATTTCAAAATATGTTCTCATTGCACCTTTTCTGGATACTCATTGTCACCTGTAATTTGTATGAAACCGTTTCTGCCGTAGAGATCACGGAGGCAGTTTCTGCTCTTCTGAGAAGTTGTTTTGTCGTTTATCATTTGTTTGTATTTCAACATCTAGATTAAACATGCCTCCTTGCTACCGATAATGGAACAGCTTGAATCTCATAAGATACATTTTCACATTTAAATATATAGGTACATTGCTTCACATTTTGGGAGACCAGATATTTTCTATAATAATTTGTATGTCAAGATCTAGTGGAGATTGCACCACATATTTGTGGATGACCGTTTCACGTATGATGATAATGTTATTAGTACTGCTGTTCTAGTGTATGTTATTCCTAGAGTTACAAGAACTACGTACACAACTTAGGATAATCCTGTTTTAATTTTAAATGCTATCAAGTCGCTTCTCCCACTTGGGAACACTCTTAGATTATTGGGGTTGCTATACAGGTTGTGATATTGCAGTGTAGGTTATTTGTACACCTATTCAACCTCCCTACGCCAACTATAACTATGATACTCATATCTGGAACGTTTTGGGTACAATTGCGTGTTATTAGGGACAACTCTATATTACTTAATGTATTCTCGGCAGCACCTTTCATACAAGTGGAATGCTTTTTCTGGACTTTAAAACTAATTTACTTGAGATCTAAGTCTGGAATTGTTTATGTCATTGTGATTGTCTTTGTGCTGTGCTCAAAATTCGGTGTTTCGCTGCACTGTAATCTTCTTGTTCCCAGTGACTATTTCCTTAACTGACTCTTTGCGAGTGATTTCGTAGAAAACTCAGCCCAATAATGTTTTTTTTTCTTTTTTTTTGCTAGGTAAAGGAGCGTAAGCAAAATCTGTCGTATTTTGTAGTTTTCTGGTGATTATGAATTACTACATCAAGCGCTACTATACAATTAAGTACCTTTGGTTTATTTTGCGAGATAGCGCTTACCGAACAAAGAAATTTCTCTGCTGTTAATTTCAGTGGCTTATGGCAGTATGCAACAATTTAAACCCAGAACCATCATAGTTTTTCTTCTACGTATTTTGGAATTTTGTTATCTAACTTGCACAGTTTTCTTGCATTACTTAGTGGACATCTCGGTTCCAATTCCTAATATTTTTTGGCTGTAATAACATAGTTGCACATGGTATTAAATATGCTCACATGTTTTCGCTTGTTGTGAAATTCCGAAATAGAATTCCAGCTATTTTCGAAAATTTGCAATTTTTTTCCGGTAACATATGCCAAGAACTATATCGGTTCTTGCCACTCTCTTCCTCTGTAAGGGAGAGATCCTGCATCACTTATGTTAAGAACTGTGTTGATCCTCACATGCACTCTTTCTCTCTTAGGAGAGGCTGATTCGCTTATGTTAGGAAATGCGGTGGTTCTTGCACACGCTGTTCCTCATGTTAGGGAGATATCCTGCATCACTTATGCTAAGATCTGCGTTGGTTCCTGCACACGCTGTTCTGCCTATCGGGCAGACATCCTGTATCACTTATGGCAAGTGCTGTGTTCGTCATTGTACACGCTCTTCTTCTGTCAGGAAGATATTCTGCATCACTTACGTATCTTGTGTTGGTTCCTGCAGTGTTCTCCCTCCGTTAGGGGGAGATCCTGTATACTTATACTAGGAACTGTGGAATTTCTTACATATGTTCTTACTCTGTTGGGGAGAGACCCTATATTAGTTATGCTAAGAACTGTGTTGGTTCTTGTACACACTGCTCCTCCTGTTAGGGAGACGTCCTGTGTTACTTATACTAAGAACTGTGTTGGCTTTTGTACACGCTGCTCCGCCTGTTAGGGAGATATCCTGTATTACGTATACTCGGAACTATATTATTTATTGCATTGACTCGTCGTCCTGTTAGAGACACCCTATATCGCTGGTGCTATCGTTTGTTCTGGTAAGCGGAGTTTTTCTTGTTTTCTAAGGGTATTTATGGACTTATTTCGCCATAAGGATGTTTCAAAGGTATTCGGGATAAAAAGGGCTTTTTTTTGCCTGTATTTCGTCTTCTGTCAATCATTCTTTAGATGTTGCATTGTTAGTACATGTCATGCATGGTAAAGTGCAAAGGTTATTGCAGGGTTGTCCTTGGTGGTTGTAATAAATTTGGCTTCATACTGTGTTCTGGAGTTGTCGTGTTCTCGTGGTGTCTCGATCCATTCTTCTTCTTTTTCTTGTGGTGGTGGTGGTAGTGATGGTGTGTGCGTCTCAGCGTCTTGTGTGGTGGTTGTTGTTCTTTTGCAGGTGTTCTGAATGTCCTTCAGTGCATGAGCAAGGGCTGCTTCCCATGTGGTGACTCGGTTGGTGAGCGTTTGTACTGCTTCATGCATTTTTCGAAGTGCTACGGCGGTGTGGAGTACTGAACTGTAGCGGTCTTTTGATGTGTTTTGTTGTTCAGCGGTTTGTGGGCTGGTATCTGCGTGCGGTCCGCGTATGGTTGTGTTGGTCCAAGGGTTGGAGGCTGGCTGCTCTGTTAGCTGCTCTTGGGCAGTAGTCTGTTGATGGCGTGGGTTCCTGGGGCACGCCGCTTGGCCCGTGAAGTGCCCAATGTAACTGCACGTGGCACAGTACTCGGAGTGGTGTGTCAGGTCATGGTTGGTGCAACACGTGGTGGTGGTAGATGCACCACACTAGTGGCAACGTGGTTCGTTGGCGCAGGCGTCGGCGATGTGACCGTAATGATGGCAGCGTCGGCAAGGGGTGGGGCGGACACTCTGGCTAGCCTCGACCGGGAGCACCTGCTCAAGGGCAGGGAGTCCATCAGCTAAGACGGCATGGTAGTTCACCCCATCCCAGAATTCTAGGCGTACCAGCGGAGTCGGTCTTCTGGCTGTGAAGATGCGTGTTGTCTTCATCAAAGATGGCCAACGATGTCGGGCTGCGTCGCAGAGGAGAACGTCTGGTAGCTGTAGATGTACTCTGCACACTACTGCGCTGTAGTTCTACAACTTGGGGAGGTTTGGGAGACTCGGCTTACGGTATTCGGCCCCACAACCTGGTTGTGTGCCTGTATGCAGTCAGTAGTTAGATTTATTGTGGTGTCACAGGCTGAAATACCATGTTCCGTCGATGAAGTTGGAAGCGGTCCGATCGGCGAAGTGGTTGGCTGTGAGGCGAGGATGGTTTTTGCGTTTTTTTTTTTTTTTTTTTTTTTTTTTGACATATTGAGTCGGCGGAGGTTGATTGAAGACACACCTAGTTTCTCTTATTAGGACCGTATCCTATATCACTTAGGATAAGAACTACGATGGTTTTTGCACAATCCTTTCCTCCTGTTAGGATGTCATCCTGTATCACTAATGTTAAGAATAAGACAGGGATAAAAATAGCTGCTCTGTGAGGTCTTAATTCTTGCAGTGACATTACAAGTTGCAGGGATTTTTGCATTGTGAGTTAATTATGCATTTTATTGCGCTTTCGGTTCAGTGGGTTGCAGCTCATGAAAGATGAAGACATGATTGCAGGTCTCTAGGACATGTCGCGCTTTATCACATTTGCGAAGGTTTGGACCCCTAGTATTGTTTTGTCTGCTAAATGCGGATTGTGAATAGCTACAACTCCATTGTTATACTTTTGTCCCTTGTGCTATAAATCTCGTAACTGGTTCTCCCCGTGTCATTCCACTGCGTCTAATAATTTTGCGGCTGATAAAAGAAGGGCATTACTAATTGAAGTTCAGTTTTGAGTTGGTGCTACATAATCTAATATGAAGTAAACTGCTGGCATACAACTACTTCAATTTTAGCTGTGGTTCCGGAACTCAAGGCCGTACATGAATTAATGGAGTTGCTCTTCCCTTAACTGTAGGGTGAGTTGTTTCTGCTCCTCTGCCAACATCCTGCTCCTGCTATCAGGGAAGCATTTCTGGACTCTTATTCGGCTTATTTAAGGACAACTTATCACTTATTAATTTTGCAGCCGAGCCCTCCATGTGAGTGACACACTTGTCTGCTGCTTTAGCGTGTGCATACAAAATGTGTGATTGTAATGTGTGTTCCCATGTTGCTATTAATTTCAGTGTTGATGTTATGTTAATCATTCATAGTAAATCAGTGTTAAATTGAGTTACTGTTACGCTTTTATTTGCTTTGCTGAAATTCCTGTAACTTACTGCCCCTAGGTGATTTCTCCCGGAAACCTGCATCTGATTATGTTTCGTTTTGTTTCGTTAGAATTCATGTTTATGTTGGTGCTACATTGTCTTATACAAAATAAACCTCTGGTATACATGTCCTCTGGTATACATACGTATACAGTTACGTCAATGTTAGCTGTAGTTATGGGACACAAAGCTATGTATAAGGGAATGGAAGAACTATTGATAATAGTGTGCTTACATTGACTGTAGGTTGAGTTGTTCTCTTCCTCTGGCAATATCCTACACCACAAATAACACTTTTGGTGATATAA